>MU392536.1:0-570922 GCA_022578505.1 Nemania abortiva
TACTAAATAAAGAAAAAAAAAAAAAAAAAAAAAAAAAAAAAAAAAAAATAAAAATTATTATAAATAATAAATATTTTTTATAAATTTTTAATAATTTTTAAATTTTATTAATTTTATTATTATTAATATAAATAATAATATAATAACTATTATTTTAAATTTTATAAAAAAAATTTTTTATCTTTGTGTGGTTTATTAAACATTTTGCCTTAAAAAAAAAAAAAAAAAAAAAAAAAAAAAAAAAAAAAAAAAAACAAATAAATATTATTATAAATACTATATATTTTTTATAACTTTTTAATAAGTTTTAAATTTTATTAAGTTTATTATTATTAATATAAATAATAATATAATAACTATTATTTTAAATTTTATAAAACTATTTTTTAAGCTATAATATATATAGTTTAATTATTAAACCTTAAAGCATAAGTTATATAAGTTTGTTAAAACTTTTAATTTAAAGCTTCCAAGCTTAATAAATAACAAAAGTAGTAGTTCTAGCAGTTCTAGTAGCTTGTTTAACAGAAGTAGTAACTTTAACAATAATAATAGCAGTAATTTAAACAGTACTAATAGCTTTAATAATAGCAGTAGCAATAGCTTTAGTAACCCTAGCAGTAACAGTTTAAAAAGGTTTACACCCATAAATACAGTTTTTTTAAAATAATGTAGCACAAAATTAAAACTTACTATAGGTTTACGCTATAAAGGTAATTTGAATACTTTTTTAGCTATTTTTTAGCGCTATTACCTGCTAAAAAGTAATAGTAACCTTTAGCGCTTCTAAATTAGCTTTTTTAGTTTAGCTATTTTTTTTTTTATATTACTTTTTTTTTTTTTAATAAAAATATAAAAGTACGCTTTTATAAAGTTTATATTATTAATTTTAATAACTATATTATTGTTTAGCTTTAATATAATATATTAGTAGCTTTTATTACTTTTATAGCTTAATATTTATATTTTAATTGTTTTAAGTTTAAATATACTAGCTTTTTTATTAAATAAATAATTATTTATAACTTTTATTATTTATATATAAATAAAATCTAACATTTTGTTATACTACGTTTTATAAAAAATATATTATTTTAGCTTATAAATTTGCTTATTTTTAATATATACTATAGTTTATATAAAAATAAGTTAATATTTTAATAAAATTTTGTTTTTTTTAGCTTTTATAATAATTGTTTAAATTAAGTTTTTTAAAATATATATAGCTTATTTAATAACTTTGTTTTATTTATATTGCTTTATAGCAATATATTTAATAATAATATTTTTTTAAATATAAAAAAAAATAAATTTTTTGTTTATAAGTTACGGTATGGTGGCTAGTGGGGTGGTTGTGGCAGTACCCACCTACTGGAGCCACAATTCCGTAAGCCTTCCACTGGCTTCCATACTGCCTACGGCTACCGCCCTGGCTGGCATACTGCCTACGGCTACCGCCCTGGCTGGCATACTGCCTATGGCTACCGCCCTAGACCCCTGTAGCCCCACCACACATACTTTACTACTTAATTAGCCCTACCTGTAGGGCCCCCTGTTGTATTTTTCCCTTTTTTCCTTACACTTAGATTTTCGTACAATATAAAGCTATTCGTTCAGGAGCCCTGTCTTCTGTGAAGTGCCAAGGTATAACATTATATATAATTTAAGCTTATTAATTATAATAAATTAGCAATAACGTTTTAATTTTTTATACTTTTTAAAAAAAGTTTTAAATGTTTTAAACTATAAATTTAGTTTTTTTAATAATATTATAAATATTTTGCTATTAAAGTTATAAATAATAGCTATTTATTTTATAAAACTATTATATTTTATAAAATTAAAATTTAATATATTAGTTTTATTAAAATATAAAAATTTTATAAAATAAATATTATAATATATATTATTTTTATATAATTTAATAATTATTTATTTTTTAATATAATATTTATATAAATAATATTTTATTTATAATAAAATATTAGTTATTATTATTATTAGTTTATATAGTTTTTTATTATTAATATAGCTAAATTAGTTATATTATACTTTTAAAATAAAATTAATAAAATAAAATTAAAAGCTAATATTAAATACTATTATTTATAAAGTTTTATTTAATTAGTTAACTATATATAAACTAATAGCTTTATATATTATAAAAAAAATATATTTTTTAATAGTTTTTTAAGCTTTATTATAATAAAACAAAAATTTAACGCTTTTTTTAGCTAATTAAAAAATAAATATTAAGTTAGCTTTTAGTTTAAAATATTATATAATATTTATAATAATAATTATTTTAATTTATTTTTTAATAAAAGTTTTAAATTAAGCTATTTTTTAATATTTTAATATTGTTATGTTTAGCGTTTTTTATAAAGGTAAAGCTTCTAGTTAAAGTATTATTTATATATTGATTGTAAGATGAAAAAAGAAGTAATCTTATGGGTATAAATCTAGTAGCTAAGTATTTGTGTGTGCCTGCTTGGCTAATTATATAAGCAAACGTTATATAGGCCAATGGGTTAAGTTAGGTTAAATAGGTTAGGTCTAAGGATTTATAACTAATATTATTATTGTTTTTTTAATTTTATATATTAATAGTTTAATATAAAGTTTAAAGTTTATAAATAATAATTTATTATTAAAGTTAATTTAGCTATAATTATTATTTAATATTATATAAAAAATAATTTGCTTTATTAATTTAGCTGTTTTTTTTTTAAATATGTTTAAAAGTTTTGTTTGTATTAAAGCAGTTTTAATATTTAAATTTTTAAGTATGTTAGCTAGTAAGCTATAAATAAAAAGTTTAATTAATAAGCTATTATTAAAAGTATTAGCTAATAAGCTATAGTTAGTTTTTAAATTAATAATAGTTATATTTTTAAAGTTATTAAATATTTTAATAAAAATTTTAAGCTTTTAAGTTAAAAAAATATTTTTTATAACAATATTATTTTTAATAGCTAATAAAATTAAATTTAATAATATAGTAATAAAAAAAAAATTTAGCTTAAAAGTTTTATTTTTTATTTTTTGTTATTTTAAGCTTGATTTTTAGTTTAATAGTACTTTTTTAAAATGTTTAAAAAAATATTTGTTATTATTATATTAAATTATTTAATATTTAATTTTAATATAATAAAAATATTTAAAGCTATTATAATTATAATTATAATTATATTTATATTTATTTTTATTTTTTTAATATTTATAGTTATAACTATAGCTTTATTAAAAAATTAATATAGCTTTAGCTTTTTTAGCTGTTATTTTTTTAGTTTGTTTTTTTTATAAAATTTTTATAAAAATGTTTGTTAAAATAACTATAATATTATTATTTTTTGTTTTTTTAATAATTTTATATATTTAAAAATAAATAAAAATAAAGTTTTAATAGTTATTTTTTAGTTTTTTAAAAAATTTTATTATTAAGAACGGTTTATTAATATTATAATTAAAGTTTAGTTTTTTTAAATTTGTTTAAATTATATAAAGCTTAAAAGTTAAAGCTGCTATAAAGCTTTTAATAATAAAAAAAGTATTATTTTATTTAAATAAAAAGTTTTAAAAAATAATACTTTTAATAAGCTATATATGTTTTTTTAGTAGTTTTTAAACTTAAGCAACAGTTTTAATGTTATTTTTATTATTATTAATAATTTTTTTAATATTTTTATTATAGTAGTTTTAAATATAGCTAAAAATTTTTATTTAGTTAATATTTTAGGTTTTTTTAGCTTTAAAAAAGTTTATATTAATTAAACTTAAAATTATAATAAGTATATTTTTTTTAGTTTTTTTAAGCAAATATTAAATAAAACTAAATATATATATATAGTTTTTTATAGCTTTTTTAAACTAAAAATAGTTTGTTAATAATTTTAATATTATAATAAATTAAAGTTTATTTAAAGTTTTATTATTGTTTATTTTAATTAATAATAAATAATATAGCTATAAAAAAAAAGTATAAAAGCTAGTTTAATAGTATAATAGCTTATAAAATAATAAGTTATATAATAAGTTTTTATAAAATAAAGTATAATAATAAGTTAATTTATATAATAAGCTATAAAATAATAAAAAAAAATTATATTAGTTAATAAGTTAAGTTTGTTTATAAAGTAGCTTTTAATAAAAAATATTTAAATAAATTAAATATTTTTAAAATATTAATTTTAAATTTATTATTAAAAAATATTATTATAAGTTATAATATATTAAAAATTATTAAAAGTTTTAATATATTAAATAATATTATAAGTTTTAATATAAAACTTAATAAAAGTTTTAATATAAGCTTTAATAAAAGCTTTAATAAAAGCTTTAATAAAAGTTTTAGTATTAGTTTTTATATAATAATTTTAAGCTTAAATAGTAATATATAGTTAATATTTTTAAAAGTAAATATAAGTAATATTTTTTATAAAAAAAAAAATAAATAAATAAAAAATAAAAATAATAAAGTAATAAATAATATAAAGCAGTAATTAAGGTTTAAAAGTTTTAAATTTTATAATTTAGTTTTAATAAGTTTTATAATAGCTTTTATAAGTATTAAAAAGTTTTTTTTGTTTAAAAATTAATATTAAACTAAAAAAATAAAAAAGTAAGTTTAAAAATTATATTTAAAAAAAATTTTAGTTTTTATAGCTTATATTTTGTTATTTTAGTTTTTTATTATTTTATTAAAGTTTGCTAGTTATTAAAATAACAATAAATATTTTAGTTTAAACGTTTTTATTACGTTTAACGATTAATAAAGACTAGGCTTTGCAAGTGAGGCTGTATTACGTATGGAATCTAAGTATGAAAAAGAAAAGAAAGAGTGGTAGGAATCCTAGCCACTAGTAAGGATATAATATATAGTAGTGTGTATGGGTGTGTGGGCCCTAGGGCGGTAGCCAGTGGCAGTATGCCAGGTTACCTAATAAGATTATGGTTGTGGCAGTATAGGTATACAGCCACTGCACTAGCCATTATACTGTAACTGTTTTAACGTTTATTAGCTTTTAAATTAAATTGTTTTAATAATTTAATATTTGTTATTAATAAATTTTAATAATTAATTTTTTTAGTAATAATAATAGTTAAATATTTTAATATAAATAAATATAATAAATATAATAATAATAAAATTTTTTTATAATAGTGGTATTAAATAAAATAGTATATATAAATTAAAGTATATAGTTAGGTAGTTATTTTGTTATAACTTTTGCTATAAGTAGCTTTATAGTATAGCTTGTAAAATAGCTTATAAGCTTTTATTGCAATATTTTATTTTATTTTTTAATAGCTAGCTTAACAAAAAAAGCAGCAGCTTTATAGCTATAAAAATAAAAAATAAAATAGTACTATAATATAATATAATACTATAAAGTAGTAGCTAAAAAATTAAGGTTATTATAATAGTTTTATAATTATAAGCTTTTAAGCTTATAACCTATTAAATTATAAGTTATGAACAGCTGTTATATTAATTGCTTTTTAAAGTACTAGTCTTATAGTAAAATGGTGTAAAGGGTACCTCTACACTATATAGCAGACTGGTGTAGGGCGTTGTACCAACCACCGGCATTAGCCGGCCACCCCATTTTCCAATAGTCTCCTTGGTCTGATATGAGCGATAGCAGCAAAGGTAGCTCAAACCATTCTACTACGGGAGGGGGACAAGATGGCCAGGGGGCGGATAGCAACGCTTCTCCAGAACGCGCCAAATACAACGAGCAACGAGTTTACATTGAAACTAATCTAGAGACTCTCGTCCGCATCCATACCGCCATCAAGCGCTCAGGCCAAAAGTTCAGGAATCAGAGCGCCGACGACGCCCTAAAGAGAACTGAAGAGAAATACCAGGTACAGAAGATAGATCTAGGAGATCACCAAGCTCTACAGGGTGAAAATGGTGAGCATGAGAGGTTCAGGCGCTACCTCACGAAAATAGTTCTTTGGAATGGCTACAAGCATAATTTGGTACAGACAATAATCTGCAAGATTGATCGACTAGCCGAGGCATCGAACCCCCAGGATAAGCAAGATCGCGAATTCTTACTCCAGAAGAAGCTTCTAATCGTGATCCGTGCCTATCTTGATGATCCAGCCAGGCTGACGACTATCCAACGGCGCCTCATCAACGCAAGCGTAGTCAGACGAAATCGCCTTATTTACGCAGGCAGTGCCACCAAGGCACCCTTGAAAGCAGAAAAGGAGCACCAGGTACAGACAACACCAATAAACAAGCCGGTCTTTTCTGCGGATCGAGCCCAGTTAGTCTCTGCAGGTTCCCAGCGACCACAACAGCCCATAACACCCGCCCATCCCAAACAAGAAATTAAAGCTAGCAAAAGCTTTGTGGCGCAACCAGCAACAGCCCTTGAATCTGGATTTAGTATCACAGGCGCACTAATGCCCCCAAGAGCCACCAAATCGGCGGCAACCAAGATGTCTGCTAGGGTTGGGCAGCTCGACTATCCTAAGTGTCCTGCTAAAGATGGTCAGTTTTCATGCCCGTACTGCCCTATCATCCTCACAGAGGAATATACCAAGAAAGGCAAATGGCGGTACGTTCTGCCCCTCCTCTCTGTGCGTTAACTCCAAATCTAACTCGACATCTCGCGTGGAATTAGAGGGCACGTTACGCAAGACCTCTGCCCGTATATATGTATTTTCGACGACTGCGAGTCTCCAGACGAGATGTTCGCATCCACTTACGACTGGATGTCGCACATGGCAAGGTTTCATTCTAAGATTGAATGGGTATGTCACATGTGCACCAAGCATTGTGATCCAGACGTTCAAGATAACTCAATCATCTTCCAAACGCCAGAGCTTCTAGAACAGCACCTTATTACTTCCCATCCCGTTTTAGATATGTCAGAATTCGGCGTCCTCGTTGACGCAGGAAAACGAGTTGCTGGGATTCAGAAAGTCAGGTGCCCTCTATGTAGGCCCGGTCTTGTCACTCTCGAGAGAGACGAAGAAAATGACAACATTACTCCGCCGCCTTCCGCAGGTCATGAAATTGGTCTAATACAGCTAGAGGACGACGAGCACATTGCTACCCATATCCACGAGTTTGCGCTTCACTCTTTCCCGTCGCCAGAAGCAACGATGTCAGAAGACGCCGAATCACTGTTATCGCATTCATTCATCAGCACCCGAGTGGAAATTATGTTTGAAGACTCCTCAGGGCCGGACATGTCGGAAGGAGGGCATTCGCAAATGCATGGGTTAATCGAGACTACTATTGATAATATATCTAGTGAGATTACAGACCTTTTCCGCGGACGAGATTCCATTTTGCAGCGGTTTGAGGACATACTACGAGTTCTACTCGATACAGTCAAAATGAGACTCACAGACCCGGAGGAAAGCGTAGATATTGATAATTTTGCGTCAGCCCTGAACGAGAGTCTAGATACCATTTCCCAGCTCAGATACGTGCTTGCAGGCTCTGATCCCGAAGAACCACTACTTAATCAGCTATTCGATAATTTGGATCGTAGCAATAAGGTATTGCAACAAGACTTCCTCACGAAAATCAGAAAACACCTTAAACGAATCCACTGTCATATTCCATATCCCCAAAATCCCAACTTTGTCGATCATATTACCATATTAAACACACTGGAGAAAACTTTCTTCGGCCCGACGCAGGGCCGACTGGCAGCACTCTCCGGTTCGAGCAAAACACTACCAAAAGAGAACCATTCCCGACATCAGCTGGGTTTCGAACCCGTAATCGCATACTTTGCTCATGGTCGGACCGACAAAGCCATTGAGATCCTTGAGTGCGTTGTGGCTGTCGCTCTGAAGACACTAGAAGAAGGGGAACCCTTTCGACTTACTAGTAGACAGACCAACAAAGTCATTGAGATCCTTGAGCACGTTGTGGTTGTCGCTCTGAAGACACTAGAAGAAGGAAACCCTTTTCGACTTACTAGTAGACAGACCAACAAAGTCATTGAGATCCTTGAGCACGTTGCGGCTATCACTTCGAAGACACTAGAAGAAGGAAACCCTTTTCGACTTACAGTAGAGAAAGAGCTTACAAATGCACGCCTTGTTATTAGACAGACTACGGATGATATTACGGTGCATGATAGCGAGCTGTAACTGTTTATCGGGAGACTCAATGAACGTAAGACTGTGGTTTAATTTGGGCGAGGCCTGACCTTGCAAGAGTACCTTCTGCTAGCGGACGGACTGAGGAGGCAGTTGAAATATAGGATCACATTAAAGAACTAGGTTTCATCAAATAGGATAGTATCACCTAATGGATATTTCATCTTCTAACCCAAGGCCAGTGATTATAGTTTAGAAGAAACCACAGCCCTTAGGAGACCGGGTATGCCGGGTTTTCCTTAGTCAAACATTAATGGGTCTAAACTTGTACCGATGCTCTAAATGTCCAGGCTTTATCTCTTATCTTCGTCATATACAGACATAGAAGACACGAACACAGTCCAATATCGAAAGCAATGCACCAACTTCCGGCACCATGTTCAATACACTCTAGATTAATAGCAAACGAGTCAGTCATCTAACACGCGACATATATCCAATTACTCGGAATAGTAGATACATCAATCTAGAGAATTCCAAGCAGCGTTGTAGGGTACGGTGTTTGTTCTATTCACCCACAGATACCAGCTGTTTTAGTGAGGTGCCGGGGAACATTACATTACCTATATTCAATGCGACGACTACATACTAATAAACATACTACAGCAGCCAAATAGCCTTAGTGTCGAAGTGGTGCTCTATCGTAGTAATTCTACTCAGTCTATATTCCCTAACCAACCCCCCCTTCCACTTACCTCTGTCTCCTTCGACTCCTTAAGCTTTCTCTCTCATATAAATTTCAACCGGTTTCCAACTTGAGCCACAACCATACCACACTCTTTTTCTCTGCAAACTACTTTAAATTATCTTGACCTTCACTATGCGTTTCCTCACTTCCATCGCCGCTGTCGGCGCCATCCTGACCACCGCGTCCGCCGTCCCAGCCGCTCTTCCCCTGGGTGCCCGCGGTATTGCCACCAACACTACCACGGCTGGAACCAACGGAACAGTCAATTCCTTTGCCGACAGCTGCTCAACCTACGGCGTGCACCAAGTTGACCACGATGCCTGGCTCGGTGCGTATTGTCGCGACGGAACTGGATCGACTCCCTACTCGTCGCTCAATCTCAACCAGTACGTCAACCCTTTCTCTCCATTCACCGTTCATCTCTTACCCACGTTCCTTCCGACCTACATACCAGTCTAGCTAACGAATGTGCCAACTTTAGCTGTATCGCCAACAACGCCGGCACCATGGAGGCCCGCGAGGACGGCAACTTCGCGCAAAGCTGCAACCGCATGCTGATCCACGGCGCGCGTCCCGTCCTCTACGCCTACTGTAACAACGGACGGTACCCCCAGGAGAGCGTCATAGACTTGGGTAAGTCGCCCGCAGCCTTCTAATCACGCCACACATTATCACTGGTCTCTCCTACATGTATTGCTATGCCTTAAATTCATCTCCACGCTAGGGACTGTCCTCAAGCTGACATACATCGTTGCCGTAAAGGAGATTTCGTCGATAATGATAATGGCCGCCTTCACTGCTTTGGACGCTACGCTTCGTAGAGGAGATCACTTGCGCGATGGTGGGATCGTGAGAAATTTGGGGAACACTTGGTCTCTTTTTCCCTCCCCGGGAGGTGCCTGATTTGGGATATAGAACTACCGCGACCGCTGATGGATATTAGGTAGTGAGGAATGCCTTGTTTCTGACGCACTAATCCATGAAACTCTATCAACCTCCAAGTTAATTTAGAACTGGGAGATGTGAATCATTTATCACCTGATGCAACACCACATGAAGACTGAAGGATACTCCAACTCGCTTACTGTAATCTTGTTTTAAATATTGATAGGCTAGGACTTGTGACTTAGTTGTCAAAGCTTCGATAAAGACACATATAAACGCCTGAAACTCCTTGCAATGAATCGACAGACTACCGCCGGCGGCGGCGCTTATGAGCGTTTCTGGCCCATTTCTTCCATTCCTATATCGTCCCAATCTTCGCCCCATTCGCCGATCTTGCTTCCTATCCAAATTCCGGCAGCAGTGGCTGCACTCGCAAGTAAAAACCAGCCCTCGAACCACTTGTCCACAAAGCTAGGTTCGAGTGCGCTTTCAAGTGCGTCCCCGACTGCACTGCTGACCTCTTTCGGGAGATTGCTTCGAAGAAGCAACGCTGCAGAGATCACGTAGATAGCGCTGATCTGACCAATGAGGAGGGCCAAGTTCGCCTGGGCCTGGTACAACAGCCCAGGAGTCCATTTTGCGAATAGGTGGAAAGTTTGTAGAACACTGTTTGCGCTGGCCGCTAAGATAACCCCTGACAGTAGAAAGGAGATCTGCCTTGCCCAAGCAATCTGGTCGAGTTTGGGATCCCAGTGTTTCGCTAGGAGTCCAAGGAATCGATTGATCGGGTCTGCCGAGGAGAATGATGCTGTAGGATAGTATAGGCGGCGGAATGTGGTGAGAGTAGTGGCCAAAATTCTGTATACACAGTATATACTGAAAGCGTAAGTCGGTATTAGAAGGAGTTTCCCTACTGGGGTTGATGCTCGTTCGGAGTCGGCGTGTCGGGAGCGTAACGCATTCAGCGAAGATGCGAGATTTGTTTCCATGGTCTCTAAACCAGATATCTCGAGGCGTAAGGAACGGATTTCAGCTACATCACCCCCGCCACGAATACTACCGATGAGCTTTGAGACAAGCCCCGGTTTTTCGGCAGCTGAGACATCGGCAACTTTGCGTTGCAAGGTTTGTAAGCGATGTCGCTTTGTGAGGAGCATTTCATTAGTCGCATCCAAACCAGCCTGTTTTCGAGCAATATCGGAATCTGTAACGGGCCTTCGCGAGGCTTTACTTCCGAAGGTATGCCAGGGCGACGACACAGAGGCAAAACCAGACAGAAGCGCCATGAGCGAGATACCAATAACGCCAATACGCTCAAGACAGGCACGGGCTAGGCTGTTCGAGGACGTGCCAGATCGGGCTTTTACCATCTGGGCACTGATATGCATAATCTCGTCCTTTACGGGGACCAAGTTTCCGAGCGACCAGAACACGAAGAGCCAAGTGCCGAAGAGACCGAATTGAAGTACCCAAGGGATCCGAGGCAGACGCCCTCGGGCGCTTCGCTGGAAAGACCATCCCGAGCCAGCAATGAGCGACTGGAGTTCCAGGAAAGGGATGAGAACAATGAGGAGGAACAGGAGCGTAGGAACCGTAATTCGCAGGGCAGTTGCTCGCGCATGCGGGCTAACCAGCTCGGATATCTCGCACAGGATTAACTCTGCGAGAACGGCTGCTAAGCCAATAGTGGTCGCAAATGCGCCGGCTGCGACACGCCGGCGTAGCGATTTGGCACCATGTTCGGCATGGGCCTGTTGTAGGGCCAGAGGGGCGTCGGAAGGAAGAAAGTGGTCAGCGCCGTCGCGCGAGTTGTGGATACGAGCCAACTGGGGGAAGATGTTGCGCGAGACGAGGGCAAAGACGACGACGAACGTGACAAGGAAGGGAGTCAATGATACCGTCGTCGACAGCACCGAGGGGCCAGCGAGGCCCGGTGCCGTACAGAGACCATCGGCACAACCGGAAACGCGCATTGGGACGTCAGATCCGACTGTGGCTTTCGCACGAGCGAGCACGTAGTATCAAGGCGCAGTAGGACGGACAGTGCCCCGGGCTGAGGAGGCTGGAGGGGGAATTACGAGTGAGAGACGCTTCTTGTCTACCTATGTTGGGCTAACAGATACATTTGAACATTCTTCTGGCATATTGGCAGCAGATGCCACAGAGGCGAGCGCGGTACGCGGGCGGCGTGCGTAGGTGAAAAGAGCTTGCGAGCACTAGAACGAAGGTGGGGGTGACGGACAATTGAAGAAGATGTTGTCAGGAACTGGGTATATCAGTTAGTAGTAGTACTGTATACAGCATACGTAGCGTTCAAGAGGATGACGACGACTGGCTGGAGGTGATGCGAAGTGGGCTGGAGTGTTGGTTTAATGCAGGAACCGCCCCACTTGACTACTCATCATTTACCAGGTCCACCTTGAAACTCTAGCGCCGTGAAGAGTATAATTAGCAGAGCGATAACGATGAGATAAGGTATTGACCAAGATAGACCTTTACACCAGCCACAAGACGGATCTCTTCCACTGTGGCTTGTATGCCCTGCACCCCGGCCAGCCGATTCAATAGAGGAGCTCCGAAAAAAAGTTGGAACCGGTGCAGTTTGGTCGACGACCCGTTGCCGTTTCTATTGCTGCAGTATCTTTTCTCCAACTTACGGAGAGAAATAGGGGGTCGCATCACAGATCACGATGGCGCCAGGTAGGGGGACAAGTATTGCTGCGTCCCTGTTAAAAAGTATGTCTTGTTTTCGAGGCCTCTTTAAACTCGGCACCACAACCGAACGAGAAGAATACAAGAGTGACTAACATGCAAACTCCAGGACAAGCAAGTATATGCGCCAGCTGTAGAAATGTACGGTTTCGTCCCTATTCAGCCAGCGCCGAAGCATCGGCATTAGCTGAGGCTCATCATCTCAAACCTACCGAATTAAACCCACATCCACCCGTCACAGCATCGCGTCAAGCAGAGTACCGAATAAAGAGCGGTGTCATTCTCACGCGAGCGCCATTGGTCACCCGTGCTCTCACGCCCTTCGAAAATGCCTTCTTCTTCTATCAAAAGCGCCTAAACGAGCGATTGGTGCTGCCCTTCCGACATACTTTCTACTTCAAAAAGGACACGGCTTTAGACCTCGATTGGCGGATCAAGTTCAAGGAACGCGGCAGAATTGCTGCGAAGGAGTTAGGTCGGTACTACGCCCAAGGCCGTAATGCCTGGAACGACGAGCTACTGGTCGGCAGTACGCTCAGCAACGAGGAGCGCATACGTCAGATATTACTAAAAGATGCCGAGTTACGAGTGACAGAGGATGGCGAAGAGGCACCCCCAGAAGAGATTGTGCCCGTCGAGCAGCCAATGGATAGAATCACCGAAGCTGACAAAACAAACGATATACGGCGATTGGACCGTGCATTGGATCGTACACTATATCTAATTGTTCAGCGAACCGATGGCAAGTGGCAGTTCCCGACTGAGGATGTCCCTACAGATGAGAATTTGCATGAGGTGAGCTAAAGGGTACTTCATGCTTGATGGTGGAAAATCGAGGCTAATGATGACTTAGACCGCTGCAAGAGCCTTGCAACTAGCAGCCGGAGTCAATATGAATACATGGATGGTAGGGCGGGTGCCAGTAGCACATCTCGTCAAGCAACCCATGTTCAACGAAGATACATCGCTCAAGCAACGCGGCGAAAAGATATTTTTCCATAAGGGCAGGATCATGGCCGGCCAAGCTGACCTGAAGGACAACAAGATGGGGCTAAAAGACTTCAACTGGTTGACCAAAGAGGAACTCAAGACCAAGCTCGATTGGGATTACTTCCATGCCGTCCGAAATATGATGGTAGATAGGTAGAAGAAGAGAGATTAGGCGGCAAATGGTCATGAATCCAGGCACGCTATCATCACCCACTGTGACCAAGCAGCGGGCGCATGCATATCAGTGTATCTACGCATTGTATCTTATAATTGTATCATGAACATCACATACGGAAAACAATAGAGGCCTAAGAATAGAGGTTCAAAGCCTAAGGATACGCCGGCTTGGTGTCGAATGATACCGGGCAACATTGACCAAAACTATTTCAACGAAGCTTTAGTTTCATCGGCAGTGTGAAATGAAAGAGGGAGAAAAATAGCACTGATTGAATATGTGTATACAGGATAGTGGCATTAGGTCAAAGTGAAAATTATGCGCTTTAGCTTTGCCGCCAGTCTAGAGCAGAAATCAGGGGGCACTAGGTTGAGCCACTCCTTAGAATCAAGCATTGTTTCCAATGGTAGGTAAACTTCATGGCCTGTAAGCTTTGTAAGTTCCCAGTAGCAATGGTGACATGTCACGAGGCAGCGTTCGAGAAATGATCTAGAAGAATGACTTATGTCGGATATGTAATATCGCGGATTGGCCGCCCTTGCAACCCTGCAAACTCTCTCATCTACCAACGAAGTTAGATACGCTCTCGTATCCGCTACTTCATGAAAGGCTCTCGGCTCTTGGAATGATGATGAGGTTCGCCCAAAATAAATACGTAAGACGCTTTTTACTTTAATGTGTACTTTTCCTCTCTCCTAGGCTCGAGGCATCAACATCTAATATTAGATTGAAGCTTGAGCCATGGGTAAATAGACAAAATAATCACGCCAACTCCTCTTCAACCCGCCCTTGCATGTATAGCGGGCTATGGTAAGTATACTAGTATCTATAGAATGTGAAAGATAGCCTTGTTGTACGGGATAGGCTTATAGGCTGAGAGCAAACAACATTTATCCTGAACTGGTCCCCAGTTCGAGGCTCTTGCGAGCGTGTAATGCGAAAGATAACAGAGGATTCTTATTCTATCTGCCTAACCGTACGCTTATCATAGCTAAAAATGAAATACGCTCAGTAATATTCTTAGCACAAGGCGCGGGCTAAGGTCTTTAGATTTGGATGTTGTTGTTGCTCAGTAGCCGCTTGAATGTTGTCGGTTGGGTATCACTACATGGTGCATTTGCAAATAATGGCGCAGAACTCGTGACGTGATATTGAATTTTAGCACCCGGTCGTCGCCGGATCGTAGGTGATATACCGAGGTTTTGAGGGTTAGGATGTTCAGTTGAAAGATGTTGGCAGCGTGAGTACTCAAGGGCAGTACCTGAGTAGGTTTCTAGACATATGATTGGCCCGATCATCTAGCTTAATTGGCGATACCCATGCGTACAGTAGGTAACTACAGCATAATTACCAACTGTAGCTGTTAGGTAAGCCCCGCTTTCCCCATACCTGTGATCGATCTCCGACCACCCAATTATTTACGCTAGGCAGGTTCAATCTGACCATTCTTGGGCAAGTGGAGCGCGCGCACAGCTGGGCCGAGGCAAAAGACGGCATGCAATCACCGACTAAGCAAGAGCTTAGCGTATTGACTCGTGGTTGTTGACTTTACTTTTTACCCGTCTAACTTGCGGTCACTTGCGAATACCTACCCAAGTTCCGCGTACCGCAACCACACGCCATACGCCAATGACTTGCCTTCCTACATGTGCAGGTGTTCAGGTCTGAAGTCTAGCCTTAACTTTGCCCACCCAGTCTTGCGTTATACTCGGTTCTCCAAGTTGAATTGAAGTGGCGTGTTCCAATGTCCACTCCGGCGTAATCGAGATATCGCATCCACCATTCCCACCACAACGCTTTTCCCAAGCAACCGATGGCGTTCGACGGCTCTTACTCGGCCACTTTGAGCCCGACAACTTCGGAGACCTTCGGATCCCACGTGCTTTCGAATTCAATATCGTCTCTCGTTTCGTCCACGAGTCCACGCGGTGCGCCGTCACAAATCTCCAAGACCTATAGACAAGCCTCGCAGCTGTTTCTCACGCGTCGACTTCCCGAAGCTTTATCAACTCTATTGCCTCTGATTACGCCATCAACTGAAGGGAGCGATACAAACGGCTTGACGGAGCCTGCACCTGTTGTGAGAGCTTCGCGGGCCACAAGGATCAAGGTGTGGAGCTTATACCTAACAATACTAAATGCGATCCTGGAATTAGACACGGAGGAAGGTAAAGAGGCTTTTGGGACACAGGAGTGGCGGACGCTGTGCCAAAAAGTCCGGAATGGTGATGTATGGGAGGAGGTTGTGCAGTTCGGCTATCATGGTGTTGAGGGAGATGTTGACTCTGATGTGGTCATAAACTTGTGAGTTGTCCTGCAAGCTCTATCGCCAAATTGAATCTATGGTGTCTCCCTAGCTGCTATCCTTAGCGGAAAAGCAACCGCTCTCGCTGGAGGCTTTTAAGGATTCACTAATCGCCTTGAGTATATTATACGGATCCTAGCTAACCGAATCCTTTAGAGCAACTCTCCTACTTTCACATGCTCGAACCCAGATTGTGAATCAGAAGCGACTTGAAAATTTCCTTGCCGCCTCAAACACTCCAAACCTAGATATATCCCGACAACTAGAAGCGGCCCGGTCTCACCGGCCGTCGTCGCGGAGCGGCAGGTCAACATCTAAAGGAGCTGGTGGCGGTGCTGATACACCGAGAGATCTTAATGCCAGAGTTAAAATACTCGAATTGTATACCCTTCACGTCCTACTCCGAAATAACGAATGGGATTATGCAAGGGAGTTTATCAGTCTCAGTTCAGTACTGGACGAAGAAAGGCGGGAGGCCTTCTTGCAGGCTCTCCAAAGTCTCCAGGAGGAACAACAAGCAGCCCAGCAGAGGGAGCGTGAAGAACAGCAGAGGCAAGAAGCCGAGCTGAAGCGGGACATTGAAAATGCTCGAAGATTGAGAGCAGAAAACGAAGCCAGAGAACGTCGTCGACTGGAAGAAGAACATGCAAAGCGAGAAGCAAGTGAGGTCGATTACGGTATTGAGCAGTCACCGCCTCCATCGTCCCATAGCAAAACACGGAGTCCCAGAAATGGCTCTGCCTTGCCAAAATCCGTTCCGTCTTCGTCTACCCCCAAAGCCAAGAAGGCTGTGGTACCCCTGAGCTTTGGAGCAAGAGCTGCTATGATAATAGCGAATCTTGGAAAAGTCATTGAGCAGATGGGAGCTTCTCTTAGGACCAACCCCATGCTCCTCATGAGACTGATTGCTTTTATAGTCAGCATAATAGTAGTGTTTAGCCGCAGGGACCTCCGGGAGCGGATACAACGCATCCTTGGGTCAGGATGGAAGAAAGTCAAGCAGACTGCTGGAATGGGCGTTAAAGTCAGCTATCTCTAATGTAATAGAAGTAAGGCAGAGGGGGGCCGATCAACAAAACACAATGCGGACACTACAGCGTCACATGGTTAGGAGCATCCTGTAGATTATGAATGATTGAATGCATTACGATTTAGCATTGCTCTAAGACCATATTGTATTCTTCATATGGGATCATATATTGTGATAGGCCACTTCTGTTTTTCAATCCAGCATACTAGCTAAGGGTATCAACCTGACCCACACAAAGAGAGCTGTAACCACGAAACGCCGGCGTGAATGCAATATACAAGGACATGATTGTTTCTCATGTTCAATTACACATCTCCATTTGCTTGCACCTCCCCTCGTCAATATAGGCCCAGACCCGGGCAACACAAAGGCTAGTAACCTGTCCGATTCGTTTTCTTTTGGTAGAATAGCTGTGGAAAAGACAAGTTGTTAGCATGTGTTCTAATACTGATAGGCAGGCTGTCTGGTCCTCTTATGGGTGATAGCTAGTAGGAAAAAAAGGAGGGGGGATGGGGAAACTCACATCTGTCCGTGAACTACCGAGATTAATAATCTTAGGGCATCCGTCGCGGTCTTTCTCTAGGCGCGTGCACTCGAAGCAATAGAAGGCGTCTGAGATCCCCTCACCACCGCATACAACACACTTGTTCTGATAGTTGCCGAAACTGCATTCGTCGCAAATGCGGACCAGCGTCGTAGGGCGCACGTAGGAATCGCAGACTGGACACTTGCCGTCGCATTTGTCGCACAGACGGCCGATGGCGATGCCGGATTGCTTGCGGCACATTACGAGATCGCTGCAGGTAGAGAGAAATAGTTGTTAGCTAGGCCTCCGGTGGGATGGGCTGTGACTGTAGAGCTTCTGTGGGTACTCACGGATGATGGCGCGACATGATGCTTCTCCCCGGCTAGTTTTTGGTTCGGCCTTAAGAAGAAGAGGAATTCTCGTTGTAGACAGAGCTCCGGGAATCAGAGGGATGTTGTAAATGTGGGCGCAGAGAAGCGAAACTGCAAAGTTTGGTAGATGAGAAGGGAGAAAGAGAGAAAAGGACTGAGAGCGCAAGGCTATCTGGATTACTGAGCTGCTAACGGAAATGTGATTATGGTGTTTAAGATTTCTCAGCCTTGCCACTTGTGCCTAGGTACCTGTAAGTAGTGGGGAAGGTACAGTACCCTCAATCACTTACCCAGAAGGAAGTACCTAATCCTCCTACTGAAAGTGATAAACAGAGGAGTGGGGTCAGTACTACCTAGGACCTGGGTAGGTACCTCTTACCTACATGTAGGTTGCATTCATTCATCTTGGATATCGAATACAACCTCAAGCTCGCCAGTACTGAACAACTATCGGTGATGTGAAACTTAACAACTTCATCTGAATATTCTGCGCATGAAGTCTCCGCTTTTAGCTCCCACAAATACTATTTATTATGGCCTAAATTATCTAGAGATAACCATTGCCCCTCAGGCATTACGTTATAACTGAATTACCTACTCATTTCTAACCAACCTCCAGCATATACAGCTTTTTGCTCAAGCTTAAGTCTCACCTTTACACTATGGCAGTCGAGGACGAGTAAGCAAAACACTAATGTAACCCTGTTCCGCTCTTATGTTTTGCTCTGACCATATCTTCAAGTAGCCCGATCAACCACGATGCTGCCAATGGGAAGGTGGCCGAGCCCGAGCCCGAGCCCACCGCGGATCAGAGCCAAGGACCCGCCGCTGCCAATGTGCAACAGAAGCGCAAAGCTTCCTCCGCGAGTGCCGTCGAAGATGCGCCTTCCAAGTCACCCAAGAGGGCCAAGGTAGATAACGAGAAGACCGACGAGAGACACGAGCCGCGACCTCAAGCTACGAAGGAAATAGGCACGAACCGACGAGAGATGGCGCTCCAGGAAGAAAAGAAGCGTGGAAGACGGTTACTAGGCGGTTTGATGAATACCCTAAGTCAAGCCAGTGCCGGCTCGCAACACAGAAAGCGTCAAGACATTGAGCGACGACAGCAGGCAAAATCGACCCAGCAACGAGCAGAAGAGGATCGCTTGCGCATGCAGAGGCTTTCCAAGCTAGAAGCCGTGCGCAAAGTTGAACAGCTCAAGTTCGACGAGCAAGTTGTATGTTGTTCGCCCCTCTGCAAGTCGTTTTCAAAGGGCTTGAACCAGCGAGGAGACATTGCTCACGAAGATACATAGATGAAAACCAAACACAACGATATGCTAGCTAAGGCCCGTTTTCTACAAACAAGAGCCAAACCAAAGATCGTAAGTTATCTAACTGCCTGTTCCACATATATACACTGGCTCGCATCGACTAACGATCATTGCAGTTCTACTTGCCGTATGAGCTCACTAGAACACAAGAAGGCATGATTCAAAATCAAATTCAACAGGTCGAAAACATCATTGAGAAAGAAATTGCAGCATTCAAAGAACGCAAAGAACAGCGCCTGCAAGGCCTAGGTGTTGCGGTAAAACCATCAATACCGGAAAAAGACGAGACAGTGGGTAAACCCCATGATGAACCACCTGCTGACAAAACGCAACCTGAGTCTACTAATCGTCCCTCTTCACGCGCTACTAATAAGGTCGGTCCTGAAAAAGAGTCTGATAGAGCAGACGATGTCATGATCGAGGAGGACGAGGATACTGTAATATACTGACCGGGTTGCATTTTGTTCATGAGGACGACGCCGGTTTTTCGTGTAAGCGTACTTCGATGGCATCAGTAGAGGCGTTATAGGTTAAGGTAGTTCAAAGTATAGGGCTTGGGACGGTGCACCTCTGTAAGTGCCACAAATGTTAAGCCAGTAAGAGTAGTAGTTGGAATCTTTCAGGCTGTTTTTACGTACTTAACGAAGCTGCCTCCTCCTGGTGCGATCTTCGACGCGCTCCGAAACTATGTATATGCACGGCAGTACGGTGCTCCACTGGTTTGCGTTACATCGTAGTACAACTATACAATAGTGAGTGCATTCAGACGCAAGAGCCTCCGCGCCACAGTGTCCACGACAGACAGACTAGCAAACATACTCGGCGCTTATTTGCAATCACATCCCAGCTCTTCAGCGCAGGATTCTAAAACAGACATGACTAGGAGATGTAGACTCTTTAAAGCTACTTACGCTGCTACGCTGTCGTCAGGAAAATATGGGCCGTCTATCTAGGAAAGGCAGCTCCCCCAGCTATTAATTGACCACGATCACGTGCGGAACCTCGGTCGGTCTCATCTGTAGGCCAAGTTCGGAGGGACCTTCCTACCCAGAACACCGCCGTACCGTAAAATCGAGCCGCCCGCCCACCAAGAGAAGAACTTTTGTATACAGTGCCGTATCACGGGGATGGTTCGATTACATAGTGCCTCCCTAGTTCAGCTGACTGACATATAAGTCTAAATCAATACAGGCCTAACTATTACACATAAAATACCAATCATGGCTCTCCCTCCCCCTTGTTAATCCCACATTTCTCTTCTTTTCATACTCTTTCTTCAATCTTGCTGAATCTTGGTAGAGCATTTGTATGACCCAAGGTGAGTAGTAACTATTTTGGATATTACGACGAGCTACCTGCTCGCATGCGACTCTGCATTTAATACCCATTGCATCTGTGCTTCACTTTTATCCACATACTTAAACGACGACGACCTTCGATCAGGCACTGATCGATTCATAAAGCATCGACGTTCCGAAGGACATAATGGCAGATTCTCTAGCTCTCAACGACCCGCGGGTCGAGCACAAATTCACTGAAGTGAGAGGCTTCAAATACCACTACATGCTGGCAAAGCCCAATGGCAAGCCAACGGCTACCATAGTCCTTATCCATGGCTGGTATGGTAGTGTCCCAAAAGGTAGCTGAGCGGGGGCTCACTAGCGTGTACAGGCCGGATCTTGGTATGGGATGGCGCAATCAGGTGCCCTACCTGCTGTCTCTGAACCTGCAAGTCGTCGTCCCGGACATGTTAGGCTACGGGCAGACCGATGCTCCGGAGTCTTATGAAGATTATAGAATGGTGAAGATGACAGCCGATATGGTTGAGATCATCAAACAAGTCACTGATCAGCCTATCATTCTGGGTGGGCACGATTGGGGTGCACTCTTCGTCTGGTAAGCCGAATAGCCCCTTTCTCGTCTACATTTGCGAGTCGCACCTTATATATCAGTCTATTACTTTTGTTTAGTCTGCTATTAAAGATGCGTAGATTTAAAAGTTAACAATAACACAGGCGCTTGGCGCAGTCTTACCCTGAGTTGATCCGTTGTGTCTTCTCGTTCTGCGTACCGTACTTACCTCCGTCCGCGGTCAGAATAGATCTTGCTGAGATGGTTAAGAAATTGCCCAATTTCGGATACCAGGTGCATCTCGCAAATGGCGACGCGGAAAAGATCGTAGAAAAATCACCAGAGCGCATCCGGGGCTTCATCAACGGCCTATTCGGCGGCACAACGCCGGACGGAAAGCCGGTTTTCACCGTCGACGTCGGCGTTAGAGAGGAGAACATCGACAGCATCCGGCAGAGCCCGCTTATGAGCAAGGAGATGACCGACTTCTACGTGCAGGAGTTCTCCCGGCATGGCCTCCGCGGCCCCTGCAACTGGTACCGGACCCGCGATATCAACGCGGACGACGAGGAAAAGGTGGCCGGGGACAACTTCAAGTTCCCAATGCCCGCCATGCTAATCATGGCGGATAAGGACGCTGCCCTGCCTGCCTGGATGGCAATCGGCCAGGAGCAGTACTTTGCTGCGGGCCTCAAGACGGGGACGATTGCGGATTGCTCGCACTGGGTTATGATCCAAAAGCCTGTTGAGGTGAATAAGCTCATTGGCGACTTCGTCAAGGGCGTTTACGGTGACGACCTTAAGGCGGCCCTGTGAAAGATGTTGGCCATTACGAGAGATGATACTATGATGAACGAGGGTGATGAAATTAAGGGTTCCTTTAGGGACTTCATGGAAGACCATTCGCATCATAGACACTCATTTTGAAGCATAGGTATAGATGCGTTTATGAAGAAATGCTAAATATGCTGTATTGGCCATCATCTATCATTCTCAATAACGACGGGTTAACTGTAATAATGCGTTCTACAAAGATTTATCAGCTAACCTGAACGGTACTTTGAATGGGATATTTGCGAATGTGTAAGCCGCTATAGCTCTTGTAGACACGGCGATTTCTTTGCAACGTCGTGTCAGCATCAGAGCATCAGCTCAGTTCAGCACACATAATACAGCATAGAAGGAGGATTAGGCGGAAAATCCAGGGCCCCTCCAATAAGATTTTTGTCGTATATTGTAGTTGCAGTATACTATTGCTTATGGGAATGATTCTAGTGGTGGGCACGTAAGCTTTTATTCCAAAGCGTCAATTGCGCCACTTCATGACGTTTTGAGGATCGACTCGGGTAACGAGCCGAGAATCGCGCTTCTTTGCCTACTAACTTGACCCAAGTACACTGCTAACTTGATCAAAAAAAACATCTGATGGAAATCGTTGAATGATGGCGGATGGCATTGCTAAAACAACCAGTACGTACTTACCCATATAGGTAGGACACAGGCAGTGCCCCGAGCAAAGAGCCCCAACCCAGACAAATATATCTTACTTGCTGTCTTCTCTCAACTTCGTATTGAAGGTGAGCAGCGTATTATCTGCCACTATTAGGTAAATCCTGGTGGACATGGCGGGGCTAACGCTAGTAACTTGGGGGCCTGTGCAAGACAAGCCACGACGATTAGGGACCTAGGTACCTCCAGACAACTTTTCCCCCAATCAAACAATCCCATCACCGTCATAAATGCCTTCGCCCCTGGATTTAGGTACCTCCACTCGGCACCTCTTAGGTCTATTACTTACCTCTACCTCTTTACCTACATCCTTGTACAGTAGGAGCTACTGTATGTGTTACCCTGGGGCCGGGAGATGTGGGCTGTACAGCACTACATATATGTACAGTGTAGCGGCAACGTAGGTACCTATTGTACTGTGTGTGGCAGGTAGTGGACATGTTGGAGGCTGTGTAGATTTGACGAAACAAACCTGCGTCGCGTCGTCCAGTGGGTGACCTATCAGCAACCACGCATCGTCTAGCTTGCCCAGGCGTAGGTTGGTACCAGCCTGTACGGCCTGCCGTCGAAGCCGTGCCATACCATCGTCTTGTCTGTCTTCTGCACCTGCATTCCGTTTCAAGAGACTGCATTGACTTGATTGAGTGCATCGACAGTGCCTACATGGAGCTGTTCTCAACAACCAACTTGACATCTGCATCATCAAAGCCCTTGTTGTTTTTTGTTTTTGTTTGACTTCCTAACTTAATACTTTCTGCTGTGTAATATTTGGCCTTAACCTTTATTGCGAGCACCCAACCTACCAACTCTAACCAAACCCAGCCCAGCCCAGTCCCATTTAGGCTGCTTAATTCCACTGCGATTCTCTCACACCTGCGGACCCGACCCGGGGCAACTAAACTCGTATTGCATGCAGCCATCTTTTTTTCCCCGACACAGCCATACCTAGCAACTCAGCTACGCCCTCTTGCGACGCAATCCGCTCTACTATCAACCATCTAGCTATCTACCATTTCGGTATCCTCTTGTCTCGAGCTGTCGTCTGGAATCGGCGTTGAGAAACTGAGTCAATCCAACCGTCTCTCCCTACCTCCCAGCCAAAAGCGCCTGCTCCCTTCTGAGTCTCCCATGTCTCCGATTCTCGTCCCTATCTAAGCTTCTCCATCCCTTTGCGATATGGCGGGAAGGGCGCCTCTCGGAGGCTCTTCCGACCCGAAGAATGACCTCCTTCTCGACCTCGACGACCAGCCGGCCTACGGCGGACAACGCGCTCCCGTGAATGACGACGAGCTGCTTCGCTCCTATAACACCACCCATTCGGGCAGCGAGTTCCCTTCACGCCAGTCCGTGTCCTACGATGATTTTATTGGCGCGGGCCAGAAAGCACACCCCAGCGTGAAGAATCCTGCGGCTGGTGCTGTAGCTGCAGGTCCCCGACCACCCTACGTAGCCGACAACGACAGACAGTATAGCCAGACCTCCGACTTGAACAACTACCGGAGGTATGCCGATGATTTCGACGACTATCCTGACGACGACCAGTCCTACTACCAACACGGCGGAGGATCGATAAGCGGTCCTGACCAAATGCGCCGTGAGAATGCCCGGAATCGCAACAGTGTTTTAGGACTGGGCGGCGGCTTCATGGGAAGGGCGAAGAAGATGCTAGGGATGGGCCAAGGTTATTCCGAAATGGACCTTCCTCTTACAGATGCCAGGCATGAGCGAACGGATTCGTCAGGGGACTCTCAGAAAGCAAAACAAAGTAAGAAATTCGAGCTGAAAAACTTCAAATTCGGGTTTGGAAGCGGCAAGCCAGATCCTTCGACACTGGGTCCTCGAATCATACACCTCAATAATCCACCTGCAAATTTGGCCAACAAATATGTCGATAATCACGTCTCTACTGCCAAATACAACGTCGCGACATTCTTACCGAAGTTCTTAATCGAACAATTTTCCAAATTCGCAAACATCTTCTTCTTATTCACGGCGGCATTGCAACAAATCCCTGGTCTATCACCGACGAATCAGTATACTACCATTGGCCCCCTTCTCGTAGTCTTGCTTATCTCTGCTGCCAAGGAACTTGTCGAAGATTATAGGAGAAAGCAAGCAGATAGTGCTTTAAACAACTCAAAAGCCAGGGTTCTCAGAGGATCAAGTTTCGAGGATACGAGGTGGATCAACGTGGCGGTAGGAGATATTGTGCGTGTCGAGTCTGGGGAACCGTTTCCCGCTGATATGGTGCTCCTTGCGAGTTCTGAGCCCGAAGGCTTATGCTACATTGAGACAGCCAACCTTGATGGTGAGACGAATCTCAAAATCAAACAAGGCCTCCCTGAGACGTCAGCCCTGGTCAGCTCTGCTGAGCTGAGTAGATTAGGAGGCAGGATTCGGTCAGAACAGCCTAACAGTAGCCTCTACACGTATGAGGCAACATTAACCATGCAAGCTGGCGGTGGAGAGAAGGAGTTACCACTAAATCCCGAACAACTACTTCTGCGAGGCGCTACGCTCCGAAATACCCCTTGGATACACGGCATAGTTGTCTTCACGGGTCATGAGACGAAGTTGATGCGTAACGCCACGGCCACCCCGATCAAGCGGACGAAAGTTGAGCGGCAACTCAACAAACTGGTGCTGGCCTTGATTGGATTACTCTTGATTCTCAGTTCAATATGTACTATTGGAGACCTAGTGTACCGTGCTGTGTCGAACGACTCGGTTTCCTATCTAGAGTTAGACGAGTTGAATGGTGCTGGCAAAGTCGTCCAGGCTATATTTAAGGACCTCGTCACATATTGGGTCCTGTTCTCGGCTCTGGTTCCAATCTCACTCTTCGTCACGGTAGAGCTCGTCAAATATTGGCACGGCATCCTTATCAACGATGATCTCGACATCTATTACGACCAAACGAATACACCTGCAAATTGCCGGACATCAAGTTTGGTAGAGGAATTAGGTATGGTCGGGTTCGTCTTTTCTGATAAGACGGGGACTTTGACATGCAACATGATGGAGTTCAAACAGTGCTCCATTGGTGGTATCCAGTATGCGGAAGAAGTCCCAGAGGATCGGCGAGCTACTGTTCAGGATGGTGCGACGGTAGGAATCCACGATTTTAAGCAACTTGCGGAGAACCTCAAATCCCATCAGACGTCTGAGGCCATTCATCACTTCCTAGCCCTTCTAGCCACCTGTCATACCGTTATTCCGGAGCGGGATGAAAAGAATGGCGGCAAGATCAAGTATCAAGCTGCCTCTCCTGACGAAGGCGCACTTGTTCAAGGTGCCGTTACCATGGGGTATTCTTTCATTGCTCGTAAGCCTCGAACCGTCATAATTGAGGTAGGTGGTAAAGAGTTGCAATACGAGTTACTGGCCGTATGTGAGTTCAACTCAACGAGAAAACGCATGTCCACGATTTATCGGTGTCCCGACGGAAAGATTCGATTATATTGTAAAGGTGCCGATACCGTTATTCTAGAACGCCTCAACGATGACAACCCGCACGTGGAACAGACACTCCTACACTTAGAAGAATATGCCGCTGAGGGATTGCGAACCCTTTGTCTTGCCATGCGAGAGATCCCTGATCAGGAGTTCCGGGAATGGTACGCCATGTTCGATAAAGCTCAAACCACCGTAGGTGGAAATCGAGCTGAGGAGCTCGATAAGGCGGCTGAAATCATTGAACACGATCTGTATCTACTAGGCGCTACTGCCATTGAGGACAGACTACAAGACGGTGTGCCAGAAACCATTCACACGCTACAAGAAGCTAATATCAAAGTTTGGGTGTTGACTGGGGATCGGCAAGAAACCGCTATCAATATTGGCATGAGTTCAAAACTGTTAAGCGAAGACATGATGCTCCTCATCGTGAACGAGGAAGACGCTATGGCTACACGTCAAAATATCCAAAAGAAGCTAGAGGCTATCAGAAATAATGCCGAGGGCTCAATTGAGATGGATACACTGGCTCTAGTCATCGACGGCAAATCTCTCACCTACGCTCTGGAGCCCGACTTGGAGAAACTGTTCTTTGACCTTGCTGTCATGTGCAAAGCCGTCATTTGCTGTCGTGTGTCTCCACTTCAGAAGGCTTTGGTTGTTAAGCTAGTCAAGAAGTTTTCTGACGAGATCCTCCTCGCTATCGGCGACGGAGCAAACGATGTATCCATGATCCAGGCTGCCCATATTGGTGTAGGCATCTCAGGCGTCGAAGGTCTCCAGGCAGCCCGGTCCGCGGATGTCTCAATAGCCCAATTTCGATTCCTTCGCAAACTCACACTAGTCCACGGGGCTTGGAGTTATCATCGAATCAGCAAGACGATCCTCTTCTCTTTCTACAAAAACATTGCCCTCTACCAGACGCAATTTTGGGTAAGTTAACATCCAGTCTAGCCCAGTTTCCTGTAAAGGCATTGCCTAGCGACGGCGTGTCGTATCGTCACTCGTTTTCAGCATAGCTAATATGTCCCAGTATGCGTTCCAAAACGTATTTTCCGGCGAAATTATCTACGAATCATGGATGCTTTCCTTCTATAACGTCTTCTTCACTGTATTACCACCTCTTGCAATTGGTATCCTAGATCAATACGTGTCGGCTCGGTTGCTCGATCGGTACCCCCAGCTGTACAGCGCGGGGCAACGCAACGAATTCTTCAAAATCAAGACCTTTGCTGCCTGGATTGCCAACGCCTTTTATCATTCACTTATCCTGTACATTTTCTCCGAACTCATTTGGTACGGTGATGGGATTCTCCGTGACGGTACCATTGGAGGGCACTGGCTGTGGGGTACGGGTCTATACGCCTCTGTTCTGGCAACCGTACTTGGCAAGGCCGCACTAGTCACAAGCAACTGGACCAAGTATCACGTCATAGCGATACCGGGTAGCTTGCTGATTTGGTTTGGCTTCATTGCTGTCTACGGTGTTGTTGCTCCGATGGTTAACGTTTCGACCGAATTGCATGGGATTGTACCCGTGCTCTTCACGAGCCCAAACTTCTATATTCAAACAGTATTCCTACCCCTCGCTTGTCTCATTCGAGATGTGGCTTGGAAGTATGTGAGGAGGATGTATTATCCGCGAAGCTATCATCACATCCAGGAGATTCAGAAATATAACATTCAAGACTATCGTCCAAGGTAATTCAACGATACCCAGCACACCCCTCTCTGCAGCATTCATTCATTCATTTACTAAACGTTCAAACAGGATGGAGCAGTTTCAAAAGGCGATCAGAAAAGTTCGCCAAGTGCAGCGAATGCGAAAACAGCGCGGGTACGCCTTCTCGCAGGCTGACGAAAGCCAAACGCGTGTCATCAACGCGTACGATACGACAAAGGGTAGAGGAAGATATGGAGAAATGCCAGCGTCGACCGTGCCTCAAGGCAGGTAGTCATTGTTTTAATAGGGCGGCTGCGCGTGTATAAGTTTATGTACTGGAGTCTGGTATTACGATTACGACATCCGGGTGTACTATCTATTGGTATGGCCAATATTCAAGGCCTTAAAAATCGAGCGATAAATTACATTTGTTTTCGGATTACTTGAGATCTGACTTATGGTTCTCTGTTTTGTTGCATATTTGGCGTTCGGACATCCAGTTATCCGTAGTTCAGGAATTGTTTAGGATTGAATTCACCTTCCGGTAAATGCATTTTGCTGTTTCCCAGAGGGTCTCAAGGTCAAAAAGTGTTATGGATCGCAGGGGTATAACGATTGTAGGCAGGGGAGTCGGCAGTTCTGGTGAAGGATTCGTAGTAATGCTTTGTTATCGTACTCCCTCGGTGTGCAAGTGACAGCATTGCAGTAAATCTAAATTCGTATCGTTGTATAGTAACCCAAAATTGCGCCTACATTATAAGCCGTGGTAACAAGTATAGAACTAATTATTGTAACGTGCAAAGCTGAGTCTGGTGAGCGGCGTCTAGATTGAGCTAAGCGGACTTGCCTGACCAGCGAACAGAACCGCCTTACCAACTGTTAAGCGTAATACCAGCAACCAACTCGGCGGGATGGGCAGGACCAACAATGTCTAGGTATTAGCCATACCGACACTATACTCTTCTCGTAGACTTTGTGATGTCCATCGACCCGACTTTACCCCGGGACCCCAGACGTAAAGGCCATAGCGGGGAGCGTTCGTCAGAACAGCCCTAAATCTTCCGATGTTGCCAAATCGCGAACAGCTGTCACATGGGAGACGGGGTGTTTAGTGTAGTTTAGGTGCATGTGAATGGGTTCCAACCATTGCTAGTTATAAGTCACGTCCTATCATATATCTACACACACAAGGGAATCTGAGAAGCCGATGACGACTGGGATCGATCAACCGAGGATTTACGGAACTACGATGGCAATCTCGATTCCACTCAATCCCTTCATATTGACGCGCATGTGACGATCTTGTAACCAAGCGCCAATCCCGGGGCCGAACTACAGAGAAAGATACATAGTAGGATATGATACTTTTCCACCGGCACTAACTAATGCAAGCTGCTATATTCTTACTACTTGCGATACCCTACACTGAAGAGGCCCTTTCAGAAATGGATGCATGACTAAGAGTTTAGCTGTTATGTGCCCGTATCATTAACCACGTCCACTTATTCTTCCCAGGATTACCTATTTACCTATATAACTAACAACAGTTAAGAAATATAAGATTCAGCATGATGAAGCAAGAATATGCTTAATTGATTAGAAAAGATCCTCAACTCTACACGATAGCGAACTAGTGTCATGAGTGAGACATTTTGAGCACAAGAGGAAAGAAAATCCATAACTCGCATATAAAACCCCTGAAATACCCGTATTGATGTTGAGTATGCCGATTTCCGATTCCTCTTTTCGCTACACATGATCCGCTGAGGCTTTCTTCCTGCACCCATTTTATCACTCGACCCAAAGCCTCAAGTTTCCGTCGCTAGATCTTTAGGTCAGCTCTTCTTGATAAATACTTTATGCTCCGGCCTCTCGATCCTTTTCCCCCTCTTCTCCCTTTCCTTTCATTTCTTTTCGGTTCGACCGTCCGTATTCCAGTCAATAGCAAAAATGCCGCGTATATGTTTAATCTCGTGGACACAAGATAAAAATACATTCCTAAGCATCCAGCTGTTAAGTTTAACCGAATAACAAATAATTCTTTAAACTTGGCTCGTTATTATAAAAAAAGCTTATTTAATATTTATATATAATTTAAAAAGCTAAAAACAAAGCTCACCTATTAATAAATATACTTTTTCTTTTAAATATCTACCTTTAAAGCTTATAATAAACAGTCGGAGCTTTTGATATGCCCAAGGTCTCCTTAACAGCTAATATCGAATATAAGTTTTAACAAATAAAGAAGAGGACGGGAAGGATTGCCAAAGCAACAAGGTGGGTTGCCTAGATGGCGAAATTCAGCATGAAGTTTATCGAATAGGCAAAACTTGATAGATCTCTTTCTAATAGACCCGCGGTGGATGACACTGAGTATACGAATGCAGTAGCTGCTTCTCCTGATAAGAAAATGAGGGTTAAGTGGCAGAGGATATAATGGTATAACAATGCCCTCAGGTCAGACTTAACCCACAAAACTCACGTATGCTTCTGTTACCGACTTCAAGACTAATACCTATGTTCGTTGATGCGGATGCGCCAAAAAGAGAAAATTACAACAAACATGAATATAGGCGAGCTGGCCGACATACTATGCAGATTTAGAGGTTATTTGTATATAGGAACTCGAGGTTGATGTGTGTGGGGGCTGGGATACTTTAGCTATTATAGCTAATGATACTATGTTTTTTTTTTTTTCCTTTTTAAAGAAAAGAGGTTTATAAATACCTAGGTAAGTAAAACAAAGTAATTATATAATCTTAATATCGCTTTCTAGCTATCTTTTGATGTTTGAAACACCTCGTTCAGACGTGTTTATCATCTGTGAGACAGGGTATCATCCAAGACCCCGACCGGGCCACATGAGATATCAAAAATTGAATACGTACTTCTGCGATAACAACATCGACATATTATATGAGGATCGAAGAAGTAGCAGGTTCCAATATGGGTAATTAAACAAAATGGACCGTACTCCCGCCCCCAACGAGCTATTGCCTCCACGGCATCCCTGTAAGTTGGCCATGTCGAGGGGTCACAGCATATATCTTGCAAGCAACAAGGCGTTCGTGGTGTGAATGGTGAAGCCTCTCTAGCTAACCGACAAAGTAGATTAAACTAAATACAACACTCGCGTGCCTTAGGCAGTCTCGTCATGATTCATCAAGATACCTGCGCTCCATAGGTTGCTTCGAATTAAAATCTAAATCGGATTCGAAGCCTCAAAACAGTAACAGTATCAAACCCGGAGTCCCTCGACACCGCGAAGTTGGCTATAATGCTACGAGTGCAAGGCTACACATGCAGGCTCCGACACTACCTTCCATCCACGGGGGGTTGTGCAGGAATCCTTTAATTCAAAAACAGAAAAGATATGTGTAGATCGCGCGCCCGGCTTCATTAGTAAGTATAAGAAAGATGCAATTGGTCCTATAGCACTAGCATGGCCTTGGCTTTAGGACCCCAAACGTCGGATGCGACTCTCGACACTCACATATAGGTAAGGCATATTGACCCAGATACGCTAAAGATAGAAAATTGCGACGAACGTGAATGGAAGAGAGCTAGCTGATGTAGCACGCAGGTTCGGGCGTTATCTGTATATGAGAACTCGAGGCTAATGTACCATTTCAGTTGATCCTTCTGATCACACCAGAAGTAAAATTGGACAAGGGCGGCATTGGATTCCTATACAATCAGCGGCAACATGCACACGTGAGGGAGAATTCTCCCATCACATCATATCCAGTACCACGTATTTTCCATTTTAAACATCTAGCTACACGGATGTTAAACACAGCCTCTAAACTTTCACCATATCGAGTCCTGTTGTATAGGTAGCTTTCCCCCCTAAAGCCCCTAGCTGAAGATGGCCTTTCCGACCCTTCCCCCTTCATGGTCTGCTCCTACTACTTGCTTTGAATCGACAGATATTTTTGCAGTTGTTTACTCGCGTGAACCCCGGAGTAACGGCACCTACTACTACTGGAAGTGGCTCTTTGGCGTGCCAGCTACTACTCCTACTGGCGATTGTCTACCGCCCTCATATGTTACTTCGGGGCCTTATTTCGGCCAAACTTGTCCACTAGGCTATAAGAATGTTTTTGCTTCAAGGACAACTATCTATAATCAACAGGCCGAGGCTACACTATGCTGCCCAGGGTAAGGCCATTAAAGATTGAAAGCATAGCTATATGATTTTGCTAATAAAATGGGTTGCAGGACAGACTACAATTTTGCGGTCGGGCCTATAGGATGCCAATCGACATTTGATAACCGGACCTTCATTGCGACCCTTACTGATCCTTTGCTCGGTACCCAGATTCCGGCATCATTTTCGACTTATGATGGTTCTACGATGAATGCATTCGGCGTCACGGTTATCTCCGTAAGTCTATCGTATTACATGTGACTGGGCTTTGTCGCTCATGCCGTAACCATCAGACAAGCTCTTCGTCGTCAACGGCTCCAACAACCCTTCCTTCAAGCTCTCGTACCGTCACTACTAGCCCAATTGTATCAAGCACAATCAAGCCTGCCGGCATTTCCGCAGGCGTAGCCGCAGGCATTGGAATAGGCGTGGGCCTAGGGGTTATTCTACTAGTCCTAGGAGGTTGGATTATGTATCGAAGACGCAGGAATAAGACACCCGACGGCTCCGTCGCGCTTAATCAAGTGCAGTACGCCACAGCTCCAAAGCCGATTCAATCTCCGGCCATCCCGTCGCCAGGAAACGACCCAGGAAGGCCAAACACGTATTATCAAGTACAGCAACCAGATTTCTTGCCCGTGCCTAACGCTACAAATATACAGGGGCAGTTTACTTCTGAACTCCCATCGTGATAGCGTGGTTATTTAGAGCGCCACCTTGTTCGCAACAGCAACGTGGCGCCGAGCTTACGGCGGGCTGCAGAGTAAAAGAGAATACATAATTGTACCCATGGTATGAGATTGTCCTCGCAGGTTTACGTTAGATGAGGTTTAGATCACATAACTAGCACTGTCTGCTTTGGAAACCTAGGAAAACTTGGTGCCGGCCTTAATTTCTAGTAGCAGCTCCGATTTTGATACGGTTTTGTTCCTTCCTGAGCATGTTTTGTCTGGAGTTACTCGATCATCGTCTATAAAAAAGTAGATTATGAGAATACTTTCTTTGACTACGTCTAACAATCGTGCCCTTAAAGCCTCGTACGTCTTGTTATTGGGGTGCATCGACAAGCTCATGGGGAAAGCGTTGACCGTTTTGGATATGGCTTTGATTCTACAGGCTGCGTTGTCAGCCACCTGTGTGGGCTCGTACCGCCACAAGAGCTTATGCCTACATGCTATGAATCGGCTATAACAAGCGTCATCGGCGACCCAGAATCAGAGATAAAGACAGTGGAGAAAGAAATCCCGCGTTACACTTCACAGAGCCTAGAACAGTTATGAAATCTCCGAACTGGCAGCATAATAATTCACTAAACAAAGCTTAAGCGTGGAAAATTACTTGGGCAAAAACATTCCCACAAAACTTATGGCGTATTGCAGAAACAGTTTGTTGCCTTGCAACCGGAGCTCATGGATACCTAAATTCTAGTTTCCTGGACGTTGCGTATCGCAAAACGGTACGCGGTAGGTCGGGATTTACTCAGATTTATTTGTAAAGACTACTCCTATCTTTATCGAATTCCATCAGTTTCTCCAAACTTGAATATCAAAACTTTACCTGATTTGCAGCCTATTATTACCCTATTTCCCTGGACTTCGAAGGCGTATTTACCGACTTCATTATCTCTAGCGTATAGAGGCGGCAAAAATATCAGCTTCCCATCGTCGCGCGTGATCTAAGTTTGGCCCTCGTCGTTCTCTATGAGCGCATATTGTGCCCGTCTAGCTAGCGCCTCTTGAGACGCCTTTCCCCTGTATAAATGGCTTTTTTCCAGCAGAACGCCGTTCTCACATAGTAGTAGATAGGGCCGCTCGGCATCGAAGCGTAGAGATCGGAAAGGCTTGTTAGGCCATACGTCAGCTCTGTTGAAAGATGATATCAATTGTCACTGGTGTGTTCGTAATAATATCTTAGACCACACTGCTGCTCTCTTCCATACGCAGAGCACACCCGACTTTGAGACCGAGAAGAACATGTCGCCGTCAGGTGGTGCAAACATGAGGCTGCATACATCATGGACATTCTCTGCGTCCTTCAGCTCTGTAGATGGGTACTGTATCTCGTCTTTTTTAGTGTCACGACTACTTCGCCGGACGAGCTCTACTAACTCAAGGTTCCGAGGTTCAACGAGAGCCGTATGAGGGTGCCCAGAATTAATGAATCGGCATAGTTAGCAGCCAAAAAGCTACGTTTGTAGCAGGGAAGAGATCGTTATATAGATAAATATAGATAATCTACGAGCCCATAGATAGAGAGAGGTAATAAAGCGTTACGGACCGAGAGCCTGGAAAAGTGCTGGATAAACGCCCCTGGGTAGGGAAAAAGCGCCGAGAAGTAGGGAAAAGACCAAACAAAACGCTAGAGACCGAGAGATTAATTAATCTGATTGCTAGCTACTATTGTAACAATAGATAACTCTTGTGTGTGGGCTGTATGTATTAGATTGTATTGAGTTGTAGAAGGTTAGGTTTCTAGCTACTGTGTTTACGGTGTACACTATAAGACTATGGGTGACCTATAAGATTGTGACTAACTTTTCATCAGGGCTAAGGCTGCCATTTTCGGAAGGCCCGACATCAACACGGTAACTTACTTAGAGTGAAATTCTCTTGCTTATCTACCTACCTAGGTCTACTTTTGTGGGATAACGCCTGGGTAGCAAGTAAGCTAATGTGGTGAGATATTTTCAAGTCGACTCGAGCTCCATTGGCGCGGCTCTGTGCCGCTTAGCTGTCAGCTTCAAGCCGCCGAGCTCATTATCAATTAAGCTAGAATATCTTTCATATGACTGGTCAGATTGTAATAACCAGTTCAGGTTGTGAACGTTTACAATTGTATATAAGCTTTTATCTGGGCCTTTATGTACAATAGCGAGCAAACCCCGAGTTCCCGAAGGGAAAGTGTACAAGTTACGCCTCACTAGCTAGCATTTGCTCGAATCAACTCTGACGGACCTATTTAGTATTGGGAAGTAGACAATCAATAAGTCTAGGTAGCGGTCTAGATAGGTCCAAAAATTCCGAGCAAAGGAAGTACTGCACCAAAGTCAACGGGACTAAACGGGAGAAAGTAAAATCTACACAGCTACACGGAGCTTGGGGCGAGCAGAGCTGACGGAATTCAAGTCTTTCTGAGGGATCATACAGTGCAGCAATGTGTTATAATTGGTTAGCAAAAGATGGACCACGGCTTATCGATCCATCCGCACGAGCGGAATTGCAGACCGGGGGCCCTGTCGCTCCACTAGAGTGCGTCTCTAGCGTATAGTACAGTAGGTAGCGCCAACCACAGGACTGTACTCAAAATCCGCTAGCCAAGCACAGCACGTCAATTTTCTTTGTAGATGACTGTCTCTGCTTCTTCTTCTTCTTCTCCGCCGTCAGTTCTTCTCAAGCCGACATCCTCCTCAGGAGCTTCTCGGCCTCGATTCGCCGCAGCCACCCATTGATCGCAACTCTCGCGGGAGCCTCAATGGCGTCTTCTTCGAGAGCCCTGACTCGCTTCGGCGCGGCAGCAACACGGCTGTCCGTGGCCGAGGCCGTCCGGCCATGTGCGAATTTTGCGACGACCTCGTCATATGCGTCGTCGCGACCGATTCTGACGTCCCCCGCTGTCCTTTCGCCCTCCGCCCGCCTCGCCTCTCGCCAATTCGCCAGGAACTATGCTGATGCTGCTCCGCGCGCCCCTAAGAAGAAGCCTGGCAAGATCCGGAGAACCCTTCGATGGACGTGGCGCGCCACCTATCTGTCCCTCATCTTCGGTGTTGGCTACGTCATCTACGACGGCTACCTAGACCGCCATCCAGACGATCAATATACTCCTGATGCCCAAAAGAAAACCCTAGTTATCTTGGGTGAGTTGTTGTCCGTCCGAGCCCTAGATTCCGTGATCACTAACCGGGGTCGTCGTCTTCCGTAGGTACCGGTTGGGGTTCCGTCTCCCTGCTCAAGAAGCTCGACACTGCCAACTACAATGTCGTTGTCATCTCTCCTCGGAACTATTTCCTCTTCACGCCTCTGCTACCCTCATGTACTACCGGAAACATAGAACACCGCTCTATTATGGAACCTGTCCGCCAGATTCTACGTCACAAGAAGGGCGCCGTCAAGTTTTACGAAGCCGAGGCTACTAAGATCGACTACGAGAGAAAGGTTATCAAGATCTCCGACAACAGCGACATCAAAGGCACCATCAATGAAACCGAGGTTCCCTACGATATGCTCGTGATTGGTGTGGGCGCTGAGAATGCCACCTTCGGCATCCCCGGTGTCCGCGAAAACAGCTGCTTCCTCAAGGAGATCCGCGATGCCCAGGCTATTCGAACCAAGATCATGGACTGTGTAGAAACTGCTGCCTTCAAAGACCAAGATTCTGCCGAAATTGATCGCCTGCTTCATATGGTGGTTGTCGGTGGTGGCCCCACCGGCGTCGAATTTGCCGGCGAGCTACGTGACTTCTTTGACGAAGATATTAAGAAACTGATCCCTGATATCTCCCCGCGTTTCAAGGTTACTCTAATCGAAGCTTTGCCTACCGTCCTACCCATGTTCTCTAAGCAACTCATCGACTACACCGAAAGCACGTTCAAGGAGGAGCACATTGAAATCAAAACGAAGACAATGGTCAAGAAGGTTACAAACAAGACTGTCGAAGCTGAAGTTACTAATCCGGATGGCACCAAGTCCTTGATCACTATCCCCTACGGTCTCCTGGTTTGGGCCACCGGCAACGCAGTCCGCCCATTAATCAGGGATCTCATGTCCCAGATCCCCGCACAAAAGGAGTCAAGACGTGGCCTAGCTGTGAACGAGTACCTCGTCGTCCAGGGAGCACGTGACATCTGGGCTGTTGGTGATTGCGCTGTCGCTGGATATGCCCCTACGGCACAGGTTGCCGCACAAGAAGGCAATTTCTTGGCGCGCCTGTTCAATAACATGGCTCAGACTGAGGCTCTTGAAAGTCGAGTTCAAGAGCTTAGCTCCAACCTAAACCTTAAACCTGGCAACGTGGCTGAGATCACAGCAGAGATTGAGGGTCTTGAGAAGCAGCTCCGCCGCATCAAGGACATCAAGCCTTTCAACTACTCACACCAGGGTAGTCTGGCTTACATTGGCAGCGAAAAGGCTGTTGCCGATATTTCTTGGTTGAACGGCAATTTCGCTTCTGGTGGCTCGCTGACCTATCTCTTCTGGCGAAGCGCCTACCTGAGCATGTGCTTTAGCAGTAAGTGTACCAATCTGGGCGTTATTTATGACCGTATTAACATATTTTAGCACGTAATCGTGTCCTTGTGGCTCTTGACTGGATCAAGGCCAAGCTTTATGGGCGCGATGTCTCTCGAGAGTAAACCACAATATATCAATTTTAGATTTCTCTCAAGAAAAGGTCAACAGTAGCAAGAAAACTAGCCTTGCTAACAGATTCATGGGCGAGTCGCTATAGGGCCGCGCCGACGGAGTTATGGGTGAGAACACAACCAAGCTATCCCATATGGGGATGCAAGGGGTTGTGTGGCCTAAACTAGATGAAATATGTACACTTGTACACGCAATTCGATAGAAGGGACATAAGGCGCTGTCATAACATAGAGGCGGAACCTGGATCAAAATGCTTTGCCTTTGCGGTCATGGAAATTGCCAGGACTAGTGGGGGAATGCTCTTGTTGGGTAAAGGTTTTTCTAACACTGTATTCCTATAATATATCATCAATATCTCCATCTTTTGGCATACGGTTTCTGACGCATCGAGTAAGTTATCATGTCATTATGCAATGGATATTCGTAAGTTTTGCGAACGTAGACGTAGTCATCAGGCTTAGATTAATACGTTCTAGGAGCGGAAAATGCCATGTGTATATATATAGGGACACAATGTCGTGAGTTTCTTGCTTCATGAATCTAGATTGTGATATAGAGATGCTGACGAGACTAGGTGAGCATTCCTTCTCCACGCTATCTCGTAACACAGCGTTAGACAAAACCACTGTTGCTAGCATAAGTAAAGACTTTAGTCGAAGCAGAGTTGAACAGATAAGTGTGGGAAATATAGTTGTACCAGAGACGTCTCACTAGCATCAGGAAGACTACCATTGTCCGGGGCTAGCCGCTCTCGTGAACGAGAATTAACTACCACAAAGCAATTGTGAATTACGAATAGCGCATCACTTACGAATCCCGACTACCACATTAAGCTATATTACGGGAACGTATACTCTAGTAAGCATTCGGACAAACAATAAACAACGGTCATTAGCCGACTACCGAAGATCTGGGATTTACGGCGGGTAAAGGTAGGCGCGTCGCAAAAAAGTTGCTCGGAATCGAGAAGCATAAAACTGCTACGTAATACCGGTAGTCGCAGAGTTCATCCCGTTCACTTCATCACAGATGTTCAAACCTGTTTGAATATGAGGCCCGGATTATACTTCTATATTCATCAAATCTTATATATCTGCCTCCGGGATAACTCGACAAGGTATAGGTAAGACATGCTTCGCGGTGAGGTGACTCTATATAATCTAAAATCTATAAGACGCCGTACAGACGGCAGTTGATCTAATTCGCCAACCTCGGTAATATAAGCAAGCATCCATAATAAATCGACGACAAGGGATATAGCATAAGCCTCTTAATTCGCCTTGGGGCTAGCAGCCTTTGGCTCCCTCACCATAGCGAAGAGCTTAATGGCAGTGCCGTCGTCATCGCACTCGAGCTCCTTGGCAAACTTGAAGCCGAAGCGTTCATAGATCTGCATGTTGGGCACGTCACGGCTGGATTCGAGGTAACAGTTCATATCTTCGGCGTCGGCCTGGTCTGTTACAGCCTCCATCATCAAGCGGCCGACGCCACGGCCTTGGGCCTTCGGTACGACGACCATGATCTAAAGGTCGAGGTGAGTGCTTGTTGACAGGCTCTAGTGAACGGAGGCTTGACTTACGTTAAGAAAGTAGTATCCTCGAGGGTCGGTCCACACTGCCGACTGTGCTTTCGATTGAGCTGCCTTCCAGATCCAGTAGCGCTACAGTACAGCCGTGTTAGTATACCAGGTTACATGCACAACGAGAATGGGGGATCGCGGATCGGGCTGAGGCTTGGTCCACGTTGTATGATTAACGAATTCGCTGAAACAGCAACATGCCCACGGCTAAATGAATACAAGACAGCGAGGCCTCACCTCGCCGCCTTGACCCAGCAGCTGATCTCTTGATCTTCGCGCGAGCGCGAGGCCAAGGCCAAGCTCAACTCGAAGGAGTTAACAGGCCGAACGCAAACCCCGCGAAAATGATCTGGGGCGTTCGGGAGAATTCATGTGAATCCTCCGAGCGAAGTTTCCTGATGATCGATCGACGCACCTTAACATTCAAGCCCCCTCGCCCGTACCAGAGGTTCATGCCAACCTGGTTGAACCAAAGTCGCCAACCTTCGAACCAGTCGTGCCAGGTGGGAGGCTGGTCTGCCCGCTGCGGCCGCAGCCAGCACGCGACGCCTAGAACCTCGTCGCTGCCCTCTTCCTTGGCGACATGGAAGATGCCGTTACGCATCCCCCACTGGCAGCGTAGACCTAGTGACACGGCATTGCGTTTGGGATCGAACTGGTGGCAGTGTTAGCGATTTGTGTCCATTGTACCATTATTTTACGTAGTATTAGATTGTTTGGTGACTGGGAATGTAGTGTAGCCACTCGAAGAGCAACTTGGGGCCGGAAAATACGCCGCTGTTGACACATACGAGAGCCCTCTCAGCTAGTTTAGTCCGGCTAGGTCGGCAGGGGAGGAACTCGTCCAAGATGTTCGAAACCGCAGCGCATACCGCCCATCAACAACCCTCAGTCCCCCCTAATGCTTGTTGATCTGGAAAGCTCCCGAGTAACCGAGCAGAGAAGATGAAACCCTGGCTCAGCTAGCTAGCAAGAAGTCCCACTAATTCGGATGGGAGATCCGAAAGGATGCAGTAAGCAGGTAAGGAGATAGATAATATATACCTATGTCAAACCGCTGCTAATGACGGGCTGGCTGACTGACTAAACCGAACTGGTCGACTTACTTCAGATTTATTGAACACCCAGTTATTGTAGGGATCGTTGGCGAAGGCTTCTCTAAAATGCGAAAGGGGCGGAATTAGCATGAGGTAACGAGATTCATAAAACGTCACAGGTTGTGTTGCAACTGTAGTAGACTCTACTCTACGCATACGACCTTTCGTATAATAAGCATAGGTATGTATGGCCTAGGTTACTTTGTACTTAGAGGCAGACAGTACGTATAAGTCGTCTTCTTATGAAAACGGCCAAAACGTCCGAGAACTTGGAATGAAATAGGTAGGAAACACGGCATAACCGACCGAACCTTATTCATTCAACAAATCCTGGGATCGTGCTTGTGGTTGCGGTTGTGGTTGTAGTTATGGTCGCTGGCTGGGGGGCTTCACTCACTGGATCGCAGCAACGGCGCCGGGAATGTCGCGCTCGGCTAGCAGGGAGACCTGGACTGGCATGTTTCGAGACCTGCCTCGGTTGGATAGGTAGTTATTAAGCGAAATTCCGGTCCTGGAGTAACCAAAATTGGCAGATATGGAATTGTCGTGATGCAATGTAACGAGGGGTTGAAGGTGACTGGAGCTCTCTCTCCCGCTCGTCTCCCCCCTCCGATTCTAGGTGAGTATGTACGTAGCGTGAGATAGTGTAGATAGTGTTGTGGATATCAAGACATCGCCTATTGTGGCTGGAAACTTCCGGATTTGGTAAGTGCAAGATACTAGGTTTACCTAGTCTACTAAGTAGATCTGTTGTGCCACAACCAGTAATTACAGTACCATACGAAGTTGTAGGTACTCCGTACTGTTCTTAGCTCATACCTTGGTCCTAGTACTACTACAAAGTAATCCATAACATATTGCTGTACTTAGAAAAGCGAAAAGATAATACATTTTCATCGCATATTACCTAACTCATCTTCCACATAGACATGGCTCATATTAGCCACGAGCTTAGAGTGAGTGTAGACAAGGTCTCACACCTAGGAGAGATTTGCTGCTAGTTATTGGAACTTGTTACAGAATATCTAGGTTGACCCTGAGTTGAAACCCCTGGCCCGCCCACCGGTACCCCTGCTGAGACAAGCTACCCCGGAGTCTGCCACAGCTAGAGCCTCAAGTTCAATGCAGCCCCAGTCTTCTCGACAGTCTCCTTGACCGTCTCAAGGGAACCTCGACCAGACTCGACGTGCCAGTGCCTGCTGTTGTTCGCTATTCTCCATGCACCCAAAACAGTCCTAGCCAACCGTGGTCGGCCCCGGTCGGCCCCCATCGACCATTCCCTTTTCCCTTTCCCCATCCGCCTCCTCCTTCGTGATGAAGTAGGCAAGTCCTGCGAATATGAGCTGCTCTGCTCAGACAGCGCTGAGGGCACGTCAGTGCATCATCATCCACCCGCCCCCGGCCCTCTCCACCGTCCTTCCACCGTCCTCTCCATGTGGCCGTTTCCAGGAAGCGCTTTACGGTACGTCTCTCGCCGAACCAGACAATGCGCCCATTTGGGCTACCATGGACGGCTGCCATTGGCTGTCCCAGCATCTTATACGAGACCCAGCCGGTCACCTTGGGTTTCTGACATCCTGATGCTTGGTACCGTATCCCTGGCGCCCTACCCAGGTCGTAGGTAGTTCGTAACCCTGTACCCATTAACAAGAGATTCCAATCTCTGCCTATCATCGTAGGCGACCAACAGGGGCTGGCCGAATCTAGATTCTGTAGCAGGCAATGGGCAGATGTAACCCCCCCCCCCGGTAAGATGAGGGAACACGCTGTGTCGTCAAATGGACTGATCCCGGCATCTCAGCACTTCTAGTAGATTCAACCTTTTTTTTTATTGAATCTACTTTTCTCTCAAACTAAACTTGGCCTTCTAGGCTTCCCACCGTCGCTTCATCACGTTTCCTTTGATTTTCTCGGGGCAGGTCCTCTTTCGATTCTTTATCAATCTCCAGGCTGGGCACCTTTTTATCTTGTAGTTGTTGTTCTTCAGGTTACAATATTACTCCTGAGGATTCTCGCGGCTCCAACCCGACCATTCTGTACGACCCATCGCTTGAGGACCTTGGGGTTGAGGCTATGTTATCAATTAATACTTTGACGCTCACGTGCGAGGCATCGTAGCACGCGATCTACACGCAGAAGGCCAGACGGAACTATGCCATCACTCTGCAACGAAAGGCGATGTCCACAATACATTGGAAGGCGTAGTAGGGTACCCAGAACGGCTACTAGGCCAACGGTACGGATAGGGCGAAACCTAGGCGACGCAGATGACAATGCCACCGACAGCGACGATAATGTGTCACCGGACGCCGAGAAGTCAGAGACCCGTTTCACTCTAGACAGGAGGCAAGGCGGAGGCGGAAAGGACAACGGCAACGGCAACGGCAACGGCAACAATGATCGCGGTGGCAATAATCGAGGCCGGAATCGCAGTAGTGGCACTGGTGGTGGTGGTGGTGGTGATAGTCAGGGTAGGGGGAACGGGCCCGGGGGCGGCTCGAATGACAACAGTTCTCGCTTTCCGGATGGCAAAGATGGCCGCCCCCCTTTCTTTCGTAAAGAAGACGGCGGCGGCGGCGGCGGAGGGGGAGGGGGGGGAGGGGGAGGGGGAGGACCACCTGGTAGTGGCGGATCTAGAAAGCAAGATGACAAGAGCGGTAGTGGTAACGGGAGCAACAACGGAGGGGGTGGCGGTAGCAACAGTGGTAACGATTCCAAAGGAGGGAGTGGCAGTGGTAGGGGCAATAGCGACAACAAAGGGGATGGGAGTAACGATAGAGGGAACGGTAATGGTGGCGGTAATGGCGGAGATAACAAGGGTGGTAATAACGATGGGGGTAGGAATGGTGGTGATAATGGTGACGGGAAAGGGAGAGGCTCAGGAAGCGATAGCAGCACTTCAACCTCAACTTCAACCTCGGACAGCAGCTCCTCTACTTCGCTTTCAACGCCGCCACCACCACCACCGCCTACCACCACAGTCGAGGCGAGTACAACTACAGCCATAGTGGTCTCTACATCCATCGCTACCCCCGAGCCGACGACAACTGCAGTACTGCCTGATGAATCCTCACTTCCCCCCCAATTCCTAGTTAGTCTCTCGAACACATTACAACTTTGAGACGTAATTACTAACAGTTCACAGTCGCCTGTTCCTGTGCGCGTCCCCCCTGTGGAATCATTCACTTCCACCGTCATTACCGCTATGCCGGATCTAGAACCGACTGCCACCCAGGCTTCGACAACACCTTCTCTCATTGGTATTGCAGATTCTTCAACGCTATTACCAACTTCTACTAGCTCTGCGAACGGCGTTGGAAATAGCAGGGGGCCACACCGCGGGAGTGGCAACAACAATAACAACAGCAATAATAACAACAAAGCCCAAGAAAAGGGAATTAATACAACATCGGAACTGATACTAGTTGCTGCAGGCTCAATCGGTAAGTTTCAGCTTGTATTTTTCATACGATCGTCTATCACGAAAGCTCACAACCGCAAAGGTGCCTTTATCGTGTTCTGTTTTATTGGGTGGATGGTATACAGGACCCTGAAGAAATCAAAACAACAACAACAACAACAACAACCTGGCCGCGAACACAGCCGCAGGAACTGGCTGCCTAGGCTGATTCCTTGGCGTCGAAGATTAGCAGCAAACGATGCTCGGGCTTCGAACGGCTCCTATGTGCGAAATGAGACATTGCCAGCCTATGATGTTGGCAACAATAATTCAATGGAAGCGGTTGGTTATTACGACCAGGCGAAGTTATACACCCCAGAATCGAATGGCGTGGCGTACCCATCTGCACCAACCCTTCCAGCCGAGAGGGCAATGTGGCAGACTCTAGATGGCCAGACCCTACCGCTGGTTAATCCTCCGAATCAATATCAACAACCCAACGGCCAAATGATGAGCAGCAGTGATGTTAATTCAACCCTGCAATCACAGATGTCCAATGTGTACTATAGTCAGCCCAAACTGACCCGCCAACCTTCTAGCGCATACAATCCCGGGCCGCGGCAGGCATACCGCGCAAGCGAGATATCGTCCTTATCATCGGGTTTTGGAGACGGCGACATAATAATGCCGCCACCTAATATTGTGTCCAGACTCCCAGCGGCCCAGGCGACAGGCACCAACACAACCAATCGCCCGTTCACCTGGATGAGTAGGACCGAGACTGAGCAGAAAAGGGACACAATGTACACTATGGCGAGTGATCTCCCGGCTCGGTTTCGCTCGATACACGGTTGGGTGGACCTGCAAAAAGAGCGCGTGGACAGGGCTGCTTCGAGAGATAGGGGGCGCGAAGAATGATACTAGCGATCCTGAGGCAAACTAGCATTACGCAACAGGACACTATTCTTTATATCTAGTCCTTCACAATAGCTTTTATCCAGTGTATTACTGCCCTCCCGAGTGATTCAAATATGAGGAAGGTTTTGTTGGAACTCACTCGGCATCAAACGTATATGAATTTGTTTGAATGAAAAAAACTATCATCTAATTCAAAATAGTGGTCATTCTATGGCCTGCTGACTTATTATTTCCCTTCCCGACTAAGCCACAGATGTAAAAACAAACCTACATTCTAGGGAGTTGAGGTATAGAATCTATGAGAGTAGGAATTGCTAGTACTGTCGTGTTACATTGATTTATGATCTATCCATTCCGTCCGTAGTCCACTCATTACTATTACTCATAGCGTATCGGCCTCGGACTTACCATGGAGCGCAATCGTCGAATACAATTGTATTGTTCCATCCCAAAACCGATATACCGATACCAGAATTTCTCCTTCAGCATACGGTCCTCATTCCGCCTTCGGCACTCGTGCCAATACAGTGATGGTGGTGCCGTCATCTAATACATCTTGTTTTTCTTCCAGTCTATAACCACCTAGCCGTGGTAAGATGACCGTCCAAACCAGCCAATAGATAACTCCAAAGACAATACTATGAGGGGAAAAACGTTAGCGACTCGATCTCGGTCCTTAGACAGCGAGCCCGTCACACACGGCCAGCCGGTAATCCGAATCTATTCAGAACGGAGGGGGAAAGAGAGACGGTGTGCACTTACATGCCCACCCCGACAACAGCATACGTAGCGTACCACAACCCATCAGGATCAGGGTTCGAAGGTGGGAAAAACGGCGCAGCCAGAAGCGCAACACAGAGCAGCCCTCTAAACACCACAGCAGGCATCCAGGCCTTGAAAGGCCGTTTGAGGTCGGGCCGCTTATACCGAAGCCAGATGAGACCAATCGTAATGGCGAGGCCGTAGATCTGCCCCGGATACCCTTCCACTTCCAAGATAAAGGAGTACACCTCGTTTGTAGGCGGGAGGACGATGACGAGGACGGAGGGGATGTAGTGGACGATGAGACCCCCCATTGGCGCGTTGAACGGCTTCGAAGACGAGAGATACCTCGAGAACGGCAGGAAGCCCGCCCTTGCGATTTCTTGGTTGAGACGCGCCTTGATTGAGGGTTTCAGGGTTAGCATGCTATGCTATGCCCGCCGCGCTGAGCGATGATCATCGATTGGGACGAAGAACTTACCAGGGCGAATGTGACGACCATGACGTTACCAGCAGCCGAGAGCGCCACGGCTAGCGGGAGGAACCGTCTACCGACATTCTGGCCGAAGATGCGCTCGAAGAAGAGCGCTGCGATTAGCTGGCCGCTCTGCTTGATCTCCTCCACAGGGACTACGGCAAAGTAGGCCAGGTTCGCCAGCAGATACAGGAAGCAAGCCGTGACCAGAGCGGACAACGATACTGACTTCAACGTCCTGACGGGATCCTTAACTTCATTCAGGACATTATTCAAGTTTGTGAGCCCGGCATACGAGTAGAAGACCTTGAAGAGCGAAGTAGCAATCGTCCCGAAGCTCCAGTCACTGCCCTCCCACAAGCCGTCCCAGCTGTTCGGCCCAAACACCGCCGGCTCCCCTTCCTCTTCCCCTGCACCAGAGCGCTCGGGCCGGAAGACGACGACGTACAGGGCGGAGAGCACCATGAAGATGACGAGCCCGACCTTGACCCAGCCGAGGAAGTTCTGTATGCGGATGCCGGCGCGGTACCAGACGCCGTGGACGACGGTGATGGCAGTCAGCAGCGCGACGGCGAGGCCCTTGCGCCAGGCATCGGCGGGCTCGGCGCCGAAGGCGAAGAAGGTGTACTGGCTGAAGATGACGCAGTTGCTGGCCGTGAAGCCGAGCAGGACGGCCTGGACGGCGACGAGCGTCGACGCGAGGAAGCGCGGGCGCGTGTACGTGAACTCGAGGTAGACCTTGTCGCCGCCGGACCGCGGCAGCATGCAGCCGTACTCGAGGCTCACGGCCAAGCCCGCGGCGACCACGACGGCGCCCACGACCCACAGCGTCAGCGACAGGCCGACGCTGCCGGCGGACTTCAGGATCACGCCCGGCACGGCGAAGATGCCGCTGCCGATCACGCGGCTGATGGCGATGACGTACGCGCTCTTCCAGTTGATGTTCCGGCCCAGCGTCGATTCCTCGGGCAGCACGTCGTCTTCCAGGCGTCCGTGGTCCGGCTGGGGCGCGCGGCCGTTCTCATCATCCGGGGCCAGGAGGGGGGACCCGGCAGCGAGTAGGGGCCGCTCCTCGTCTAGTGAATCGCCGGCCATGCTGTCTATCTGTACGACGTCGTTTTTAGAGGGCAAGTTTGAGCCCGGGGCATCCGGATATCCGTACTTATTCCGCTGCCGTGGTATCGTGGTTTTTGTCCGAGGGCGTTGCTTTTACCTCGGATATTATTCTTTCAACGAGGAGGGTTCGATTTCTCTGTCCGTGTCGAGGCAACCATGGCAAGATGGGATATTAATTATCTACGAGGAGTAGACATTCGTCTATTCAGGGGGGATCTCTGAGCTTTTTGGCCAACATGGCGTGGAAATGCTGTAGACGACGGATTGCGCCATGTGAGGTCAGGATCCTGCTGACAAAAGCAAACTACGTCCATATACCTACATTCGACATGCGTCCCTCGAAGGGGGGCCGTCGAATGTAGATGTTTCATCTTTTGGCTGGTTGAGGTGTCGCACGCCATATGTCACAATGCTTGCATCACCTGAGGAGCACACACCAGCGCCTCCATCAATTTAAAAGGCCCCCGGGGAAGCCCCCAACAGCAGGGTCGATCAGCTCGAGTAGGATTCATCCTAGCGAGGTCAATAAAAGCTCTCCTAGCACTCCGTAGGAAGCAGTGAAAACATACCTATATGATATATGGGCGTAGCAACTGATATGGGATTCATTAGCCTGAACTACCTAACTAGGTAATTATTCTATGTTGTAGGTAGCTCATTGCTTTTATTCGGGCATATTTACATAGGTAGGTCCTACCTACATAAAGTACGACGTAACAACGCCAAGTATAGTAGGAGATAAGGTCGAGTCTGGTCTGGTCGAGTAGGTATTCGATAACTGCTACCAGCGACTAGCGAGACAGAAAGTAGTGTGGATGTTTACTTAAAGAGCATTCCTAATCTGGAAAGCTTATTTTAAAACCGAGGCATTCGGACGCACCACACCAGAGCTATCTTTTTCAAAGCCCATGCCATGATAGGCCAGGTTCTGTTGGTTGGTCCGTCTATATCTTAGTAATGATAAAGAGAAGTCAAGGAAGGCGTCTTCATAAGTCAGATTACATAACAGCATTCAGTGATGTTAAACAGCTAGCTACTAATTTAGAGAAACTATTTGTGCTTTACCCCTACGTAAGATGTACGCTTACCTCTTTAAGGTCGAACATGGTATACTGTGAGGACGCGTGCTGCTATACGCAATGATCGATGATGTGCATAAACAGATTAGCCCTTAGTCCTGTACGCCTTGGAAAACATCAGACTTGAAGATGGGGGAGACAAAATGCCGGGTTCAGCCTAGGAAAACCGTACTAGTTCGAGGGGATACGTACGTAGAATCGTTCAAGCAGAGGCTTGTTAGATAGGATTTTACGGTTCTCATACATGTGTCCAGGCACCAACCAGTCTACTCTACCACTTCAATAACCAGTCTGATAGCCACACCAATAACTAGAGCAATTCTATTTCGTGATAGACATATACCTACAATTAAAAGCATTACAGCTACAAAGACAAAGCAGAGATTGACGCCGCTATTGTTAATGATACAGAGTGGTACAGCGTAACCTATTAGTTGGTATTATAGTGGGTGGATCATCGCCAAGACATATCTCTTCGGGGCTGCGTGGATAGGTACCTAGACTCCAGCTGACCCATCATCGCCTCCACATATCTACTGTGCTGTAGGTATCTACTTTACAGAATACACCACGAACTTAGGTAGGTCGGCGTCACAACCGAGGGGTATTTCTGAGTATCTATTATAATACTAGAGACTTCTTTATGAAATCAACAATTGTAATAAGTAAGCACAATCTACACCTATGTTCAAGTTTACCCTTTTTTTTTTTTTTTTTTTTTTTTTTTTTAAAGAATTCGTCTGCCTAAGTCCTTAGTTCGAGATCTACATGGACACACTAAAGTAGATGTCTCACGTTCCTTGTTCGCTGTGGGTTCTCCCGGCAAGGCTCAGTTCGCGTTGCTATTTTCGGGCTTGTGATCCCTTGCTGCGCGCTGGTTGGAGGGGCATCTTCGTCATCCTGCCTCGACAGCCACTGCGTACGCTCGTCGGATAACTGACTACATAGTAGGCTGGGTAGCACTTTATTACCAAGTAATTACCATATCCAACATCCGACACAAACCCATTCCGGACATACACGAGTCACTACCGTAACCATTTGCCCCTTCTCTTTTATCTCCTTTTCTTTCGAGGTTATTTATTTCTCTCCTCGAGTTTATCTTCCAGGTTAGAAGGTGCACCGCACGTATCAATCGGTTTTCTGTCCAGCTACCCAGATATTATTACGTTAGGTAGCGTTAGGTTACATTAGGTACTCGCCGTCGGGGGAGGGAATAGGCTTCATCGATTCCAGGATATCCTGCGATTCTGCCGCCAACATGCTAGACGAAAACCTGCCGACCTTTTACTTTAGACAAACCTCTGATAACCCCCTCTCTGCGGTGCTATACTTCACTCAGAATGGGTCCGAACCGACTGCCGAATACACCCTTCAGAAACTGAACCCGGCTCTCCCCCAAGCCAAGAACAAATATGCCATAGCACTGGGCGACGCCAGCACCCAAGGCATCATCTTTGCCGAGGTCCTGATCGAGCCCGAATTCCAACAGCCCACTCTCTCGGCCGCCGAAATCCGTGCGCATAACGGCGTCCCTCCCGCCCCAGCACTCATGATACCCGAGAACTTTGCCATCCAGCTATACAACCCGGACCAGCAGGTCGTTGTCAGGGCGGAGAAGAGCGTGTGGATGGGCAAGGAGTCTTTTGAGTTTGAGATACCGGAACAGACCTTTCGAATGCCGTCCGCCTCACAGATCGACCGCCAGCAGAACGATCCCGTCGCAAGTAACCTTACGCCCAAGATCATGTTCAGGTGGAAGCGCGAGAGCAAGTTCAGCAAGGACATGACCTGCTACATGACTGGTCGCTCTGTGGGCGGCAAGAAAAGCAAAGAACCTGACATTACCGTGGCGCTATACAAGCACGGGAGGGAAAAGGCCGTCACCATCTACGAGCCCAATCTGCAAAGAGTCGAAGTCGAAGACCGCAAAGGCCTTGAGATTGTTCTGCTCCTAGGCGCAGAGGTCATTCGTGAGATCTACCTGACCCCAAGTCGAGACTCGTTCAATGTAGACGGTCCGCCACCGACTAAGCGCAAGACCTCACGGCCCCTAGCTCATGCCCCAGGCTCCCCTAAGCCCGACGCCTATGTCATGACCTCAGGCATTGGCGTTTCTTCGCCCGCAAACGCGAGCCCGCCAATAACACAGCAGCCTACTCCACCACAGCAAGATCCCGCAGAAATGAGGCGACAACAGACCATGGCCCAGCAAGAAGAGCGCGAAAGAGAAAAGAGAGACAAAGCTGAACAGAAGAGAATCAAGAAGATGCTGGAAGACGAGGAGAAAGCGCGGAGGAAGCGCGAGGCCGAAGTGGAAAAGGAGACTGAAAGGTTAAGAAAGGAGTTTGGTATGGCCGGGCAGGACTACGGGTCCAGACCGAATCTACCTCCACGGCCGGACCCTGGCCCAAGTCGCCCTGTATTACATCTACAGACCCCAACTCTGCCACCGAGGCCCCTGAGTGCCGGACCAAGGCCGCCTGGCAATGGGCACAGCGGTTGGTTTGCACCTCCGCCGCAGTTCTTCGGACCGCCTCAAAACCAACCTCAGCCTAAGCCTGGGCGACGAAGAGGCGGGAGCGGGGACGGCAAGATGCATAAGAAGAAGAGCACCTTTTTCTAGGAGAAGGACAAATGTATATGCATAGCTGTCCTTGGTAGAATGATATCAATATTTCTCAGCGCGGCTACTTCATTAGGAAGGCAGGCAGGCATAAAGTCTTATTCATAGTTAGTTGATACCCATGATAAAAAACTGTTTCCATTATCCCCTTCCAACTTCGAACGTGACATCGTCAATTACAACTGCTATATGCTGCTTTCATCTCACGTTAATATATTGCAAAGTCAAGTTGATATCAAGTTATACGAACCTCGAGCATTTCACAGAGAAACCATATCATACTTATCTTTACATTCATCACGCCTCCCCAACATTCATGCCCTATCACCCATCATCTTCTGATCCTTCGCAATTACCACTTCGCCTACAGTACGCTACTCTCACTCGAGAATGCAATCAACATCACATGGGTTTCACAGCATTATTTCAAGGTATTCATTACTACTTCCTAGGCTAAGCTAAGATATGAGATCAATATCCGGATACAATAAGTGACCGTCTCTTCAGATCCCTCCTCACAGCTTCATCCTGCTATGCGTTCCCTTTCAGCTACGCCATTTCTATTCTCTTCAAAACGTTCTTCCGTAGCTAGACAGACTACCTCTTATAACGGCCTTAGCTAGCATCTTCATCTAAGGCATGAACGTTTGAAGTGCACTAAGCTCTACTAATCACAACGCTCCCTATATCATCGAGGGAACGGAAGTTACGCTGGTCATTGAGCTCCAATTTCTCTAGGAACCAATATTCCTTCGCTTACCTACCTGACTACCTAACCTACAACCCTTTGTTGTAGGTTGCATTATTATACCCGATATCGTCCTGCTCTCCTCTATTCCTAACCATATATCTATCATCATCTGAGCACGTATCTCAACATAGCACCTCCCGCAGTATCAAATCTCGCTACCGCCAACTTGGCATCCACATACTTCTTACTCTTCTTACTGCTGACCTTACCTAGCCTAGCATCTAAGCAGGTCTTATCCTTCTATCATACTATCTTCAGTCAGAGGCTCAAGTTGCTGCATAGCTCAATATATACCAAACCTACGTGATCTACATACCGTCTCTCGTCCTGAACTAATTTAGGCCACTTGAATATCACCATCTTACATCAAATGCCCAAAATGCCAAAAAGGTCTTCAAACCCTATACTTAAGGATTGCGTGGTGGCAGTCGCGGGCTTTCTCGGCGACTACACCTGGAGAGAAGAGAAAGTAGAGCAATGGGTCACCTACTGGGGCGGCAGGTACTCACACACCATCGACGGCGATGTCACCCACGTCTTGTGCACCGAGGAGGACTTTAAGAAGAAGACCGCCCCTGTCCGGGCGGCGCTTAGAAACAAGGACACCAAGATCGTGGTGCGTGACTGGCTCGAGGACTCTAGTAAGTACTTAGTTTCTTACGCCTTTATCATTATTGTGAACTCTAGCTACCCTAGGTGTGCCTCAAGTTGATTCCTGCCATGATTACTAACTACTAACTTACAATGGCACAGTCGACAAGAAATATCGCCTGAAGACACTACCGTATGATCTTGACGATAAGGCTAAGCAGGAGGAGGCTAAGAAGCGGAAGATTAAGAAGATGGAAAAGTGTTCGAGCAATGCGCATGACTATGTTGATGAGCGTAAGTTCTCAGGAGAACCGGACTGTATTACCTCATAGGTAACAATATACTAACAAAAACAAAACGGAAGGGTTCTGGCATATCTATCGCGACAGCACCTACTTCGAATACCAGATCCAACTGAAGCGCAACGACGAAGAGAGCGGCAACATTGGCGAGAAACACCTACTGACTGTAAGAGCATTATCATTATCATCTCATCATATAGTACAGTCACACTTAAATAAGTGCCTACGAACACTAACCCATTCGTCCCAACCTTTAGCTTTGGGAGAGCAACGCTAAGCCATACAACTACCGGTGCACAACCTTGTTCACGAAGAAATCCAAGAATAAAGGTTCCCGATACCCCCTCAACGAGGCCCCCGTTGACTTCGACACGGCCTTTAGGACGTTCAAGGCATTCTTCAAGAAGAGGACCAGTATCGCGTGGGACGACCGCATTGAGAAGATGGGCTCGACAGGTCCAGAGTGTTTCCAGTACCAGCCTCCTGTATGTTATTCTTTTGACACAGTTAACTCCCAGTATTTTCCGGATTTCCGTTCCTAACTCTGGACTACAGGGTGGGGGAAAGCCAGTAGGTCTCGTGAGCGGGCACCGCATATCTGTCTTCGGCAACGGCGATGGCAGCAACAACAACGACAACGCCAGTCGCACCGCCGCTTCTGATGACAAGATCAAAAAGAGAGCTCGGGACGATGATGATCTCGCGGGGAAAATCAGAATGGGAATCATTGAGACCCCCCGCAAGCATGGCAGAGAAGGGGATGCCACGAACGCAGATGACGGAGAGCCCCCTGTGAAGAAATCCCGGTTTCTGAGCCCGGCGATGATTCACACCGGATACACCTATGTTCTGGACGGGGACGGCGATGACGGGAATGGATCGACCGGTGACGAGCCCGCACACGACTCAGAGAATGATGAATACACCGTCGACCTCAGCGGACCCACGCCATGCAACTCAGAAGCCAGCGACGCGGAAAGTGACGGCGATGGCAACAATAGTGATGCCGATGATAACGACTCCGAACAAGAGATCGATGACGAAGCCGCGTCCAATTCACCAGTCCAAGTAAACGACGACAGAACTGCCGAAGAGATAGCGCAGATGTATGACGACGTCGAACAAACAGAGCTCGCTAATAGCAGCGACAGCTATCACCCTGTATTCGTACTTAAAGTCGTCGACGTGGACGCGAATACGGAAACCGGCGGCACCTTGCCCGAGGAGGCAGCAGAACACAGATCCGCCCGCGCAGCAGCGGCGGCGATCTACGACGAGTCGAACCGGAGCGTCCTCAGCACCGGCGACAACCAAGCCGTGCTCATCGACGCCGCGCGGGCGAACCGGGAGCGCGCCCGGACGCTGGCCGAGAGGGCCCGTGAGCGGGAGGCGATCGAGGATGCCGAAGACGAGGACGAGCGCAGCGATGACTTGGTCTAGTCTAGTTCGTAGTTCCCGTGCCTCGGAAACTTACTGGCTATCTTTGCTTTCGCTGGCCTCAGAGGACGGATGAATCCAGGCGCTGCGGATGGGATAAGAAACTTGGCTTCTTCGGAATGGGATCTGGAGGCTTGCGTAAGGTTTATGCATGCGTTTGATTTTCGCTCGCTCACTCACTACAGCTGTAGATCTGCGATGACTTCTGAGCAAACGGGGACGACGAGGGCGCCACCGGGGGGTTAACAGGATCTATCGACCGGAGTAGATATATAGACGGGTAGATATGCGCGTTGCGATCTCACATCTACCTATCCAGTACCTGCTTAGAAGATAAGTACCTATCTAATGCAATTCGATGAGTTCTCTATACGTTGCTGTTGAAGTTTCTATTCATCTCTACCCACCTACACACCTAGACGCCCAGCCTAGTGTTTGCCGTGTCCCAAGAAAAAGTAAGAAAAGAAATCTCTGTAATACGTAGCATCGTATTTATTGAAGGCCATCTTAATAGGGACGTCATTTGAAAGGGCATATCAACAGATATACCGCAGCGGTCTGAATGTAGTCAATTATTTATACACTTGCTCTCGTACATTAGTCTCGTCCATTCATCAGTCATGTCGATGCTCTAACATAATACAAGCTAAGCTGGTACAGGTGTCTTGTCTTGCCGATTAGGGAGTCCTTATCTCGGTCGCCCATGTCCATCTAGGTAGGGCTCCCCCATCTTCCCATCAAAATCTTAGCTTCGGAAACACAAAGACCAGCAACACCGCGAAGACGGCGAGGCCCGCAATCCACGCGTATAGCAACATGCGCCCCCACCAGCCCTTGCCCTCGGTGAGGCGGCGCAGGTTGCCCATGCGGCCGGCCACGCCCTCGAGCCCGCGCTCGCTGCGGTCGAGCCCCTTGCCCGCGCTGTCGAGCACGTCCTGGTCCTCGCGCAGTGCCGACGAGAAAGCGTGCGTCGACGCCTTTAGCGCCTTGGCCATCGACACCATGGACTCGGTCAGCTTGTCCTGCTCCGCGCGGTGGTGGTCGAGGATCGCCTCTGCCGTCGCCGTCGTCGGTGCCGTTGTTGTGGATGACGTTGCGGCGGCGCCGAGGAGCTGGGACCGTTGCGCGCTTGTTGTTGTCGCTGTGTCTGTAGTGGGTGCTTGCTGGGTAGCGGCTGCGCTGCCGCGTGGACGGAGTGTGGCCTGGGGTTCAGGGGGGCGTGACTGTGACTGTGACTGTGATTGTGTCGAGGAGGCAGCTGTTGTATATGCAATCGACTGCGGGGGCGGTTTAGTGGACGTTGGCTCCGGCTCTGTTCTCGTCGGCTCGGGCAAGACGGTCGATTCGCCCTCATAGTCCTCTTCGTCCTCCTCGTCTTCGTCATCCCGCACGCCTCTTAGCTCGTCGCGAATGTGTTCGCTAGACCTCGAGTCCGAGCTCTGGCTCGGCGTTGGGATAACATCGCCCAGCAAGTCTTCGCCGTCGTCGCTGTCGTCTTCGTCGCTGTCTATGCTGACATCCTCGAGCTCCCGCAGCCTCTCTGTGAGCTGTTCGTATACCCCGCGCTTTTGGTTGAGGTCTGCCTGCATCTCCTGCCTCTTGGAGTGTATCTTGATGGCCAGCGCATCTTGCTCTAGCTTTGTAAGAAGGGTTCGGGCGTACTCGAGGTTCTAGAATAGTAGTAGAGCGCGGTTAGTTAGGCTGCTGTGTAACAAACAGACAAGTGAGCGAGCGAGCGACCAGGGAAAACAAGATGTGGCATTTCGATCTCGCTGGATGCACTACTACTATTACTACTACTTACTATGCCGGCCTTATTGCGCTCGTGCTCGCTCGTTCGCAGTCTCCGCTCTCGCTCGGCGTCGGCGTGTAGGATGCTTTGTTGCAAACGGCCGAGTAGACGGGTGAGGTCCGTCAGCGAGTCGGGATTGGACACGCTTCGTCGGGGTGTGACTGGTTCCTGCGTGAGTCGTGCCATATGGTATCCCGTCTTGTTGACATGCAGTATTGGGGATCGGGTGTATTTTGGAGGTTTGGTAATGGGCGTGGTGTTGTGTTGTGTGGTGTGGTGTGCTTTTTGTAGTGTGTAATTAGGAGAGTCTTAGGTACTGTGTATGAATATGTGCAATTGTTGACGACTTCGACGGGTACTTCACCTCGCCTTCGGTTGAAAGTGGGAGGGGCCGGTCTCGACCCCGGGGCAGCAGCACGCGTCCACTTTCTTGCATCATTCCGTTGGTGGGGCACCGGCCCGTCACCTAGCTACACATTACCTAGGTACAGGTACTCTGAGAATACATCCCGGTCAGGCCTAGACTAGTGATTGGTAGGTACTTTCTGATAGGTGCTTGCACTACAAACACAATAAGGAACATCGGTAACTCGTCTTTTGCGCGTAAAGGATAGGTACGGTAGGGGTTCATCAAGAATTTCCATTCAAATCGGAATAGTATACTACTTAAGCATGCAATGGATTAATCCCGCTGAGTGAATCCCTATATAATTTGCCCATTCACTCATGTCTAGACTGCCTGTCACGTTCAACTCAAACGTGATGGTTCTATTCCTTGCCTTTAGACGCCTCGACCCCATGCCTTTTAGCTTTTTGTGTTGTTCGACGCGTTCTCTAAGAAGCTAAGTAGGAAGTTCCGATCCGTGGGTGAAAGAGGCGTCGCGCTACTACGCCTCGATCTCTGCGAAGTGAATGACGCCAACCGGGACCGCGGCATTGGCTCAGGACTAGTAGCCAGATGCTTAGATCCAATTGGTTCTTTACCCTTGCCTTGGCTAGGTCCCGGCTGTGACTTTCCCAGGATCGACAGCAGCGCGTTTCTCTGTTCCACCGTCGAGTTCTGCCGAGGCTTGATCATGCCAGGTGTAGGGAGCGTAGAGGCCGATGGGGAACCCCGGATTTGTGTTAGAGGGTTCGGCGCACTACCTTGGCTGCTGCCATATGGATAAGATGATACGGGATGCAGCTGAGCCTGGGTCGCTGGTTGCTTTGGAGACTGCATTCTCGAATTTCGATAACCCTGATACGGCGACATCTGAGCCCGAGGAGACATCTGACCACGAGGAGACATCTGACCACGAGGAGACATCTGACCACGAGGAGACATCTGACCACGAGGAGACATTTGGACCCGAGGGGACATCTGCCGTCGAGGCGACATCTGGCCCCGTGATGATCCCGGACTCGGATGAGATCGCACAGGTAGATGCGCCGTAGCTTCATTCGAGTTTCGTGTTGATGGTGCCGGACTACGAGCCGATCCTCGGCGCAGGATAGAATGCGCACCATAAGGTAGATTAAGCTCGGGATTCCATTGTAGGGGTTGCCCGTTCTCCCGCGCGGCAGCCTTGAGAACATCGGCGGTGGACGGGCCTTGTCTCACTCGCTGTTGATTCGGCGAGTCCTCCTTATTGTTTCGAGGAACATCTGGCAGATATGACGCGCCCTGGCCGTCGACCTGGCTTTGAGGTACCGTGGACTGTCCGGTCTTAAACATACCCAACAGCGAAGCACGATGCTGGTCTGTTGGTGCAATAGGGCGGTTGCTACCACGCGAAAAAGGAGCTGGGGCGTTCATCGTTGCGGCAGGGTACGTGGTTGGATGCAGAGTGGTACCACCGTACTGGCCGGGGAATCCAGCCGTAGATACAGGATTTCGTTGTGGTTGGCGTTGGTCGTCTATCCGAGTTGGTACGTTACCAGCTAAGGGTGACGGGCGTGAGGAATGTTGTTGCAACGATGGAACTGGCAGGTTGGTCCCCTTCAATACGTTTAACAAGGCTGCAGGATGTGCAGCTAACTGAGGAGCTAACTGAGGTGGATGTCTTGCATGACCATCATTGCCTTGGTGGGGATGCGATTGGTGCTGGGCGCTTGGAGGTATAGGGTGAAAACCTTGGGGTATCGTGGGAGGAGCGGATTGATTAGCTACACCAGCAACATTGGGTGATGAGGCTGAATCGCGTAGCTCACGTAGGAGCATCTCCTTCTGGACTTGAGGCGGTAGAGGTTGCGGGTGCAATAGCTGAACAGGCGGATTCTCTGGTTTGTGTGGCTGAGTAACTTCATTCGTGATAAAGACCTGGGGTCGAGGCCTGTGGTGGATATACTGCTGATTGTAAGACTGCTCGGGGTTAGTATTAGAGTTGATGGGGAACGATGACGTTCCTGAAGAATTTGGCATATGTATTCTCTGGGCCTGGTAATGGTGTAGTGTCGACGGCTGAGACGTATCTGTAGTATTTTGGTAATAAGGGGTATGAAGCTGGCCCTGGCCGTGGTCTGGCGCAAATCCCGTATTGGCCATCTTAGGCTGTAGAATAGACAACAATGTGTGCCCATGCGGGTTTAATGTTGGAGATGGCAGCTGAAGACCCTGCGTTGGAGGCTTGATCTTGAGTAGCTGGTGCAACTCCTGGGTTGCTCTATCAATGTTTTCTAGATGCGTGCTCGAGGGGACCGGTGGTGGCGGCTCTTGCTCGTCTGTTAAGTTTTCCTCGTCGAAGGTGCCGGTGGGTGGATGCTTATGCCCGGTGTATGCTGGGATATTCTGCGCGTCCGCCTGCTTCTGCTTCAGAACCCACTGTCTCAGTTGCACCATGAAAGGCGCAACCATATAGAACCTCTCCTGAGAAGATGTCGCAGGTCCTTGGTTTTTCCCAGCGCCTTTCTTTTTCCTATACGCAGGCAGGTCTGAGAGTTTGTACCATTTGATATCGCCTATCTCCTTCCTTGTCCTTGTCTCGAAAACGGAGTCCTCTGGGATGCCTCGAAAGACATAGAGCCGCACCTGCTGGTCATGCATAGTGACCTCGAGGGGGTGAACAGGTGCATTCTTCTCAACCAGGCCGACTGCGCGGAGATCGTAACCCGTCTCCTCATATACCTCTCGGATTGCGCAGTCGATGTCGTCTTCGTCTTTATTAATCTTGCCTCGGGGGAAGCTCCAACTCGCTCCTTTCTTGTATCCTCTGACAAGTACGGCGGCATCCATGGCGTCGTTCAGCATGACGGCTCCTCGGACGGGGACCCTCGTCTTGTATTGCATGAATTCATCGAAGGCCTTGAGGTGGATATCGGCGGAGAAGGAGGCGAGAAGGGGGCAGTGCTGGAACATCTTCAGACTGAAGGTTCTTAGCGACATGGATGGTAGAACGGGATCGAGAGGCCGGATAAAATCTTCGTAGAACCATTGCGCCTCTTCAATCTGAAAGCAGATGCGCGCGACTGAGGAGAGGTCTTCTCGGGGGAGGTTTATAATGAATCGGACACAAAGGTCGTCCAACCCTGAAAACTCTTGTTAGATACTGGCGGGACGTGGTGAGTGGCCCCCCAATCGCAACCACCGGTGAGAGCTGCGTTGGCATTGGTCGCCCGAAGACGAGGAGAGAGGACTGCACATGACAACCTACAATCTTCTAGAGTCATCTTTTCTAGTGCCATATTGACTGCTTTGCATGACCGAGGTTATCCGACTGCAAGAAAAGGGCCCAATGGGAAAGGAAAGGGACCGGTAGGCCTTGAGATCCCCGCGGGTGTTTGGCGGTTTGGCAGAGTTGGGGGTCAGCGCGCGTCGGGATCTAGGCGGGGCGACTGACTGCCGATTGCGCTCAGCGGCGAATGATTGGGACAATTGGAATAAGCTGCGCGATAGTTAAATGTTTAACTAAAAGCCGCTGGGAATGGAATTTTGGTAAATTGTGTGTAAGGTGTCTGTGTCTGTGTAAGATGATAACGAGTAAAATGATGGTGAGGTAGGTAGGCGCGAAGGAGAGAGGGGGATATATCGTTTGCGTGGCGGCGGGATGTGGTACAGTGAATGAGGTGGCAGCGGTAGATAATGGATAATGGATAACTAATGGTAGTGATGGCCGACTACGTGGACGCCATGGTTGGTGGTGCCCAACACTTGTCGCGGTGGAGTCTGCCGAGGCGGGCTCCTAGTGTGGGATATTTTGTGGCGTCTGCTCTTTACCTAGTGGCTGAGAACCGTTGGGTGTGGCTAAATACAACCTCTCACAATCGACAATGACGTAAATAAGTACTGGAGACAGGGTCAAGGATCAGACTGTTTCCCCAGCGCAACTACATTACCTTTCAAAACAATAGCAACAACAATAGTGTTAAGTAGTAATAATATCTTCTATTCTGCTGGTCGGCATAAACTCCCTAATCAAGGTCTAACTCATTGCTTCGAAAGTTTCGGGGGAAGCGGGCATGGTTCTAGTCCGCTATTTACATAATTAATACTCACTGTGGTTCCGTTACACCCCTTTCGGTTTGAGTTTCCACCAAGTCCCCATATCAGCCGATTAGAGATAACCTTATTCATTGTGATGTCCGTAAAGGGTAACGCTGCTTATTGTCTTAATGCGGTCGTAGGTTTTCAGCAGAAGGTCTACCTAGATATGATAAATAGCATCGTACTCATATTCGCTCCAACTAGGATCTTTGGGTTTCTCCGTGAAGATGGTGGTTTATACTTATTATTATATCCTAGGGTGGTTTAGAAGGAGAGCTTTTAGTATTTCTATATTTAGATGCCGGGAACTATCTTAGAGATCCAGTACCACGGAGTCGGGTCGAAAGTGGGTCTACGAAAGAACAAGGGCAGGTTGAGCATACAATGAGAATTCCTATTTTTATGGGTTACGGACATTCAAGTTATAGACGCCCAGGCGGTGAAGATAGAGACAGATTTAAATTTTGTATCGTGAAGATAACAAACGTATGGAACAGTCGACGTGAAAATAACGAAACAGAGCATGAAAGCATTGATATTTCTCATTTAGCACTAGGATTAACGATCTTACAATTGGGTATACTTAACTCCAATACTCCCCATCTCGCAGCTTTTCATCCTCCCATGTTGCGCATGCAACAGCCTGCTTAGCTCCCCATCCCGCCGCGTGGTTGCTAAGGAAGGGTGGAGATCATAATAATGGGGTATCAATCTGGCCTCTAGGGGAGCGATATCTCAAAGACAAGTGACTCGGTAGGTAGTAGTCTACGCTGCAACATCTACAGTGCTTGGCATCTCAGATGACGTGTCGAACTTATCGTCACTCTCATTGTTGTCATCATCGTCGATACGAAGCATATCAAAACGGTTGCGTGTGCCTGCCACGGTTGACTTCGCAGAAGGCCCTCGATGAGGAAGCGGCTTAGTTGACGCCTTTTGGACAACTTCAAAAGGCTGATCGCACTCGTCGATATCCCACTCTATCTTAGAGCCCTTGTATGTCCTGCCAGAGGTCAGTTAGGTTCGTATGATACTTGACCTCAGGAAAGGACTTACGCGCGGCTCATCATGCATGTCCTCGCGAACATAGCGTTGTGTACCGAGTTAGTCTTTATGTAGCAGCTTCCACCTACGAATTCGACCTTGACTACGATTAGATTATGGATGTGTTCTAGATCCTCGCGGACGCTGTCTTCAGTGTGATGGGCACCGCAACGTCGGATTATCAAATTTCGAGTAGCACCTGCAGCGATTTTGTTCGCAACATGCCCAGGAAGGATGAAATGACGATCGGCCCATTTAATGAAAACCTAATTCAAACTTTAGTAGTGCCAATATGGCTGCGGAAGTTCTGAAAACACACCCTCTTGTTCTTGATATAAATATCATTCTTCCTGGCATGCTCGTAGAACCGAGTTGCATCATCCTCCCGCACGAACGACACGGAAGCAGTATGCTCGACGTTTCGAAGAAACACATCTAGTAACTGGCCGCCACGCACTACACCCGTAACATCTCCGAGTGTAGTAAAAGGGGGCAAACCGCAGAGTGTAACTGTTCGTTTACACATTCGAGCGTAAAGGGGCTGAGGTCTCTGGGTTGAATGGAACGAGTCCATGTGCACATCCGTCGGTCCGTCCGCAGAATAAGAAGGGGTGAAAGTGCCTCCTAGTTGTTCGTGACTGCTCCAATCGTGATTCTCTTCCAACGTATAAGGCCTGGCTCCACTATTGAAGTATGACACGTTCCCAGGAGTGCTATCCGTGGCAAGGGCATATGTAGTGTACGATGCTGCCTGAAAGGTGGAACTCGAGACTTCGGCTTGTCTAGGGCGAGTTCCAAGGCAGTCACTTTTGTTGTGATCGTAGAGGTGTGTAGCAACCGCATAGGGATCGGTTGGAGGATCACCGTTAACGTCTTGGACGAGTGTCTAATAACAAATGTTACTACGGCTGGGAAAGCAAGAAAACGCCCTGGAAATTGCCCTAGTGATGGGATCTGGAGCATGGCAATGCTAAGATAGCTGTGTACTACATTATAACAGAGACTTACAGCAATGCTCTCTTCCGTGACACCGGCTCCCAAGAGGCTTCTTTTCAGGTTTGCTAGAAACATTAGCTTACCCGTACCTCATAGCACTACTCTATGGTCACCAAGTGAAGCGGTTGCTCACCAAATTGACGTGAAAGAAGGACGAGGTTCTCGTAATCTTCCTTGGGCACTGAGATGAATGTCTTATCATTGCGAGCGAGGGGCAATGCGCCTTGGCCATCATTGTTCTAGCGATAGTTATTTAGTTAGAGGACATCGGACGCCGAGAATATGTCCTCGAAATGCAAACGCACGTAATTAGCCCTAGACAGTAATATCCGGTTAGGTTTGCGGTATGGTAACACTAGTAAAGCAACATTCTGGGACCGAAAAGATATTTTGGACATGGATGACGGGGGACGTTTGCCTCACCTCCGCACAAGAGTGTTGAAATAGGCCCGGTCAATTGTAACGGGATCTGATATTGAAGTTGCCATAATGGAGCGGGACAGGATCCTGTCTTGTCTTCCCCAGGAGAATCTGAAAAGAGGAACAAGAGGAGAACCAACGAGCTGAGAAGAAGGAGAATAAGATATAGGTAAGTATACCTATCGAATCGCAAGGGGGGGTGGATCACCTAAGTATATTAGGCGTTTAGTTTAGGGGACTTGATGTTCCAACGATAGACCTGCAGGGGTTGCACCGACTTCTAGTATGTGGGCACCCCTCTGTTCTGTGACAGCAAGCCAGCCTATCACAGCGCGCGTTGCTATGGAGTATAGTGCTGTACCTTCCCTAGGTAGAAATTTATAGGAGTACTGCGGTATAAGAGGAGGTAGGCAGATATCACTGGCCTAGACTCATTGGGTTGCTCTCACCTGCACCGAGGATGAGGATACAAGTTCGACTGTATGACTGTAGTTCAAAGTGGCCATCTTGCAAGCAAAATTGGCAAATAACGATGTACGCAGAAGCGACCCTTCCTGCTGGTACGCGCTGGTACGCATACCTACCTGTCTACTCTGTAGTGCGCTCTAGCTAAAGCAACCGCAACCCCCGTTATATTTTGGCATATTGCCAAGACAGCCTAGAACCAGTCCCTATCTAGACTAGGTCGCATCTACTGTTGGTTCTTTTTAGTCGTCTCGTTAAGGTAAGAAACTGCGCCGACATCCAATCATGTTGTCCAGTCTGCCCGCCCATGATCGAGACGTTATGTAGTTAGTTCGCAGGGAGGTAACCTGGTGCTTTAATGTGTCTTCTTCGATCCTCCAGGAGGCGTCGCAGAAGCCACCAAAACACGCCAAATACCTATGTCGGCCTGGTGATAGTAGGTAACATCATGTGCATACTCTCTGCAAATCACGGATTTAAGCGCCCCTCTCCCCTCTCTGTGCGAAAGACCCGCAGCTTTCTCACAAGGACACAAGCAATCACAATGTTTTATCCCGCTCTGAAGGGTAGAAAGGGAGGTCGCCCGTTGGTAGAGAGAAGCTACTGGAAGGTTGATACCCCGAGAGACGTACTCCATGTTGACCGGCTTCAACCGACGCCACCGGGTTGCAGCATGCGAAGTAGGTATATGATATGGCGTCTGCTCGCTAACAACCAGTGCATTGGGTGGGCAGTCCATTCGATCAATCTGGCCAAATGCAATCGATACTAACATTAATACACAGCTAGACCGCACCAACGTCCCAAGTAGCAAGCACAGATTCACCGATATATCGCCCTTCTACGTCATTCCTCTGAACGTTGTTTCCAGGCCATGATAACGTGTAGACCTAAACCCGGAGATTTCTATGGGCAGGTAGGAGAGACGAGTAGGTAATAGATTCTGACCGTAATTTCATAACTTCATCCATTGCCCAATTTCAATACTGAGTGATACTCTCGTCGAAGCACAACTAATGAGCCACCACCCATCCACAGGCACTTACGTGGCTTCACTGTTTTGCTTCTGCCGGCCTATGAAGCTTCGCTCCAACTTACTATAACATTCCATACGACTAGGCGCGAAATTACTACGATCCGAGAGAGAATGCAACTAGTATCGCTGAAGAAACCTCCTACTAATTTGGTCGGCGTTGATCTTGAATAGTGCCAACATTGAATTGATCGGGTTGATCCGTTATTAAGGGTTTACGTATGGCGGTGTATTCGGAACAGGATAGGATACAAGCCACCCATTGAGTTCATCGAGAGCGATGGTGTTCGGTGTCACGGCGTAGCGCCCGCTCGATTTGGTGATGGTTGAGAGTTCCGGAGAATTTTAATTTTAGAGGGGCAATGTCTTAACTTTGGACAATCTGGAACATGGTTGTCACACTGTATGCAGTGCGGCTCACCTAGTTGCTCAGAATCCGGCGTGCGACGAGATGGAAGAGGATGAGGTTTCCGAATAAGCGATAGGTATCGACTACGATTAAATCAGGAAGTGTAGGTAGGTAGTGTACTTTGCATGCGAACGGCCTATTTTTAACATGCCCGGGCTCTGCTCTAGTTGGTTGCGATTTTTTGTTGTCAGGATGTGTGGGACTCCGACAGGAATACGATCTGGATACACCCGCGCCCAAGCTAGGCTCTATGTAGGTACTGTGTAGTAACTGTGCTAAGGAAGATAAGGTAGTGTTCCACTAGCAAAGGACTAGGTACCTATGGGGGACGAACCAAGTAGTACATGCTTATTTCCAAGTCACGATGTTAATTCAACAGCAGAACGGTTACTGAATGCCAGAGACCCTTTGCGTGGGATTGATGACATCTTGTCTTGTTGATGGTGTCTCCTATATACATAAGCGCGGACAAGGATGACTACAGGCTAGTTGGCGCCTCGCCTTGATTTCTCCTTCGTGTCATTTCTGCGCTGTCCACTGACCCCATACAGCATACAGTGCTCCTACAGTGCTGTCCCGGATGACACCTGTGCCGTTCTGTATGTCACTAAGTACTGTGCGACACTGTACGGGCTCCGCCACCACAGATGATCTCCATGCCAGGATTACAGTACTGTAATTATGCCCGCCAAACCCTTCTGGTCATGGTCTCATGCACCTGCGGTCTAAACACTCGTGTTCGCGGGCCAATCGAATCTTGGTCATGCTTTTCCCGCCTGGCTCCGAACATCATCTCATCTCTCTGCCTTTTTTGTCATTTTCGTCTTCACATCCAAACGGATCGATGTATCAATGAATCCATGATACTAGACGTCTTTCATCCCCCGTATTAATTCTTTCTCTCGCTAATTCACTGTCTTTCGCTTTAGAGGAAATATCCATCGCTCGCTCCTAATTCTGACGACTGTCTCGTCTCATTCGTTGGCGAAGTCCGAATCATCGTTTTAACCCTGCATTTGGTGTTTTGTTTTCCTCCCTTGACGTCCAGCCACCTACCTGCATCGCCTCAGCCAGCCAACGAGCGACGTGACCGGCCACAATATCTGGCGAATCCTTCTTTTCCGGGCCGCTTCGCAGTACACACACGCACAATACGCGCCCGACTCTCTCCGGTTGCCAGCTCCTTTTCGGTCGGAGGCACCTTGAATTCATCACTTCCCGTCTCTCCGGGTCGACCAAACCTCTTGTTATTTCCACATTCCATCTCTTGAAACATCAAGATGAGGAGCCCGCAGCAACTCTTGACCGTCGCCCTTGCTTTGTCACCCCTGGCAGCAGCATGGTCTCAGTGGCTCCCTGATATCGACTCCCTCGTTGTACGGCAGGACGATGGGTCTTCCTGTAAGTCCACATCAAGACGGATCCAAAGGTTTTTTTAACGCTCGCGTTGAACATCAAATTGACTTCATCCAGCCTCAGAAAGCCAAGCTACAAAGACACCATCGCCACAAAGCTCAGCTACCGCCGATGCACCCGAAAATACTAGCACGTCCAAACCTACACAATCTAACAGTGATGATGGCGACAGCACTAGCAGCGGAACGGCAACAGGGACTAGTACCAAAGGGAGCAGCAAGACCACCAAGACCAGTAGTTCGAAGCACACATCATTCAACGCACTAGACCCGGCAGGTGGCGTTGCCATGATCTCCCCGCCGACAACATCAGCGATGCCTCTGTACCGAATTGACGACACGGATCCCATCACATGGAAGTGGAACTACACATCGCTGCAGGGCACGCCATCAGCCATCGATGTACTCATCTCCTGCTCCAAGGCGACAGCGACGTGGACGCTGACACAGAATATGACGTTTGCTCCTACGGCCACCTTCACATGGGACTCGAACAAGTATCAGCAGGAGCAGATCGGCAACCAGCTTCCCGTCGAGCAGTATACGTTGCTCATCTTTGACGCGGATGGATCACCTACCGACACAGCCGAGCCTGGATACCTAGCCCCTTACTCGGGCTTCCAGTTTGGCCTATACACGTCCAAGCCCTACAGCAACCTCAACGAGTGGAAGTGCGTCACCTGCAGCGCAGCGCCGGGAGGTCCGCTTGACCGCCAGGCTCTCGGCTTCGCTGTTACCATGACTCTACTCACAGTGTTTAGCTTCACGTGGTACGTGACGGGTGTCACAGCATTGATATAAGAGAACCCGAATACGCAAAGTGTACCGGTTTTGCCTTGGCTCTGCATCGGTTCTTTGCTTCCTTAGAGTGAGGGGGTACCGTGGATCAAGCAAGCAAACCAAACGAACGATCGCATCATTGTTATTGCACACACATCATGCTACTTATTAATAATCATTTTCGGGCGATCCGGAAGACCAATACATGGGATGGGCAAAGGGCGTTTTGCTGTTGAGGTTCATTCTAACTGTATTTTTTGTTTTTAAAAATCTACCTACATGTGGTACTTGTATACAGTCGATCCTTGAAGCCATAGACATGACCTTACGGATCTATGGAAAGCAGGTGTGGAGGACAAAAATGTCAGACGATTGGTGCGAAGATCCAGGCGTTGAGCAAGCCTAGCAATCTTGATTTGGCATGCAAAGGGCCCGTTATGATATGACCATACATAGCTCCTAATGACAATAAACACCTATATTTAGGCACCTCTCACCTGGTGTTAAATGATACATCTAAGATTTTACGTGGACCGACTCGGTTTTTGGGAGGCAGTGTATTCAAGAGGCGGGTTCATATCATTTATTCTGTCTGGTAAACTATCAAACCATGCGCAATGAAAATCCACCGCCTCGTTCTTCCTTGTCCCTCCCGGCAAATATGCCGCTGAAGTCCACGGCCCCCAGAGCTGCAGCCTGTCCCCGTCCTGGAGCGTTCGGCGTATCATGTCGCCTCCTCCGCTCTTGACCCGCCTTGCTAGGGAACGTGGGGAACATGGCCTCGTGCTTGGGCTTCGGGTCCTGGCGGAAATACTCGTGCTGCAGCATCTCTTTAGCCGTAGGCCGGGCGTCCGGGTTGAGGGAGAGGAGCCCCGACAGCAGGGCGCTGCCCGCGGCCGTGAGGAGAGGGAACTTGGCGCGGATGATGGAGCCCGTGGCCGCGGGCGCGTTCTTGGAGGGGAGGCGGAGCGAGCGCGCGTTAGGTAGACGCCGGAAACCGGGCCACGACTCGTCCGTGGGGATCCCGCAGAGCTCGAAGACCTTGCTCAGCGTGTCGACCTCGTTCTTGCCGGGCAGCAGCGGCTCCCGCGTCAGGATCTCCCCGAAGATGCACCCGACGCTCCACATGTCGATGGCCGCCCCGTACGTCTTCGTGCCGAGGAGCAGCTCCGGCGCGCGGTACCACAGCGTCACGACGAGCTGGGTCAGCTTCGGGGGCGGGTCGCCGACGTAGCGCGCCATGCCGAAGTCGGCGATCTTGAGCCGGCCGCGGTTGTTGAGTAGCAGGTTCGAGGTCTTGAGGTCGCGGTGCAGGATCCAGTGGTCGTGGAGGTAGGCGACGCCGCTCGCGAGCTGCAGCAGGAGCGTCTTGACCTCGGAGGCGAGAAACGGCTCCGGCATGTCCTCGAGGATGCTCTTAAGATCGTGCTCGACGAACTCGAGGACAAGGAAGATGTTCTCGATGCGCGACGTGTCCTCGCCCACCACCACCTCCAACAGCTCGACGATGTTCTGGTGCGAGCAGTCCTTCAGGATCTGGATCTCACGCAGCCCGGTCTCAGGCAGTCCGACCTGCGTAGACTCGTTCGTGTCGATCTTGAGCCGCTTAAGCGCCACCACCTTGCCCGTTCTGATCTCCTTTGCCCGCGCGACCCAGCCGTACGACCCCTCCTCGATGTCATTCAGTTTGTCGTACCTCTCGACGCTCTTCGAGGGCGCCCACCCGCCGCCCTCGAAGCGCAGGAGCTTCGCGCTCTCGGTGTCGCCGCCAGTCCCGCCGTCTTCGCGCTCTGGCGTGAGCTTCCGTCGCTTCGCGGGAGGTCGGTCGCCTTCCGCTTCTGCTTGTGTCTCCGCTTGCTGCTGCTGTGCTTGTAATTGTAATTGCTTTTGTCTCTCTTGCTCCGCTTTGGCTGCCTTCTCTGCCTTTAGACGCTTCTTCTCCTCCTTCTCCTTCTTCAGCCTCGCCTCGAGGGCTGCATCTTCTTCGGTGTTGGCCCAGCGCGATTTGCTCGCCATGGCGCCGTAGGGGTGGGTAGTAGTAATGGGGATGCGGAAATCAATCGGGCTATCACGGAATCATTGCTTAGATCTGATTTGGAGATGTTGATGTCGCTGACGTAGTTTGGGGTCCCGAGAAGCGGAGGATGATCGACTGGGAGACGCGCTGACGGATCAATAATGTGAAGAATAGTTGTAACCTTGACGTATTATGTAGATTATATAGAGATAGCGGATAAGCAGGCCCGTGTTACAGTTACTGGCTGACCTGCGGATGTATGTACAGCAATATGAAGTTTGAGGTTGTTTGTTAAGATGGTCGAAAAATAAGCGGGTCAGATTTTTGAAGCTCTCTTGATACAACAACCAAAGCGCTCGAGCTTAAGCCTAAGCTTTCCTCCCTTCACTTATACCTTTTACATGCACACCTACAACTTTCCAATTATGACACACCAAATACTTGGTACAACTTCAGGAATTCATAAATCTGCAGAAATGAGCAAATGAAGTATTGACCGAAATGAGGTCAGCTATTTTCCGCACAGCTCAGGCTGGGCTCAGACGCACGTCTGGAAGACCTATTATATCACAAGCTCCCCCAAAACTTACATACCGAGGCTCACGGAGCTTCTCAGCAACACCCGTTCAGAAGGAAAAGGAGGAGAAAAAATGGTCTACACCGCTGGCAAAGCAACTAGCTGAAGCTATCAACGCATGTCATTCATATTCATAAGATCTCATGAGAGGGACAAAAGCTAACTAGTTTCAGATCACCGGCCCAATACCATTAGCGAGCTACATGCGCATGTGTCTCACAGCTGATGTAGGTGGATATTACACAGGAGCAATCGAGCCCGGCCGTGATCAGTTTGGGCAAAGAGGTGACTTCATCACGTCGCCCGAGATCTCCCAAGTCTTTGGCGAGTTGATTGGAATCTGGTTCGTCGCAGAATGGATGTCTCAAGGCCGTCCACGGACGGGCGTAGAGCTCATCGAGGTTGGACCAGGCCGGGGCACGTTGATGGATGATATATTACGAGTGAGTCTATTCTATATATCTCAAACCCCAAAACCCAAACTTAGCGCTTCGTGAGACCACGTACATAAGTCATATAACTAAACATTCCCAACAGACAATCCGAAACTTCAAAGACATGGCATCAGCCATCGACGCCGTCTACATGGTCGAAGCGAGCAAAGAGCTTCGCCTGACGCAGAAGAACCTCCTCTGCGGTGAAGACGCAGCAATGCGGGAGTCAAAGGAAGGTTGGCACAGCACGTGCAAGTACTCAGACCTACCGATCGTCTGGGCCGACTCGATCAAGGCCGTGCCGCAGTCCGCGAGCAAGACCCCCTTCATCGTGGCGCACGAGTTCTTCGACGCCCTCCCCATCCACGCCTTCCAGGTCGTCGAGATCCCACCGACCCAGCAGCCCGTCACATCGAGCGGCAGCCCGCGCTCCGCCTCGTCCAACACGTCGTCTCCAACACGGCAATGGCGGGAGATGGTCGTCTCGCCTACCCCTGAGGGGACCACGCACGCGGACCTCGGCACGCCGAAGTCGTCCCAGCACGAGCCCGTCCCCGAATTCCAGCTGACCCTCAGCCCCTCGCAGACGCGGCACGCGCTCTACCTCCCCGAATCATCACCCCGGTACCGGGCGCTGCGGTCGACGCCCGACGCGCTGATCGAGGTATGTCCCGACGCGTCGCTGTACATCTCCGACTTCGCGACGCGCATCGGCGGGTCAGCCGCGCACCCCAAGCCGAACCCGTCGGGCGCGGCGCTGATCCTCGACTACGGGCCGGCCGACACGATCCCGACGAACTCGCTGCGCGGCATCCGGCGGCACGCGCGTGTGAGCCCCTTCGCGGCCCCCGGGCTCGTCGACCTCAGCGCCGACGTCGACTTCCTGGCCCTCGTGGAGGCCGCCACGCGCGCGAGCGACGGCGTCGAGTGCCACGGCCCCGTCGACCAGGCCCACTTCCTCGAGACCATGGGCATCGCCCAGCGCGCCGAGATGCTCGCCAGCCGGGCCGCGGCCGGCGACGAGGCGAAGGGGGCCGGGATCGAGAGGGCCTGGAAGCGCCTTGTCGATCGCGGGCCCGGCGGTATGGGAAAGCTGTACAAGGCCCTCGCTATTCTGCCTGAGAACGCGGGCATGCGGCGCCCGGTTGGTTTCGGCGGAGATGTAGACTAAAGCGCTTGATTGATTGAGATTGGGCGTGGCTAGACGAGGCCCGTGTAACACCGCTGTATTTCCCTGTATTAGTAGCCTCTCTTGCTATCTCAGCTCAGGATTCAGTCTATGCCATGGGTATGAATTCACACTACAGTATAGACTCATGTGATAGAAGGCGAAGCACAGCCCGTCTCGAATGTCATTCGACGATGCTAGAATAAATAAAAACATTACACTACATACTGATGCTAAGCAGCTGGTTCGTTTTATACGTCATGAAATTTTTCGTGCACTCTCTCTCCATCGAAGTGAGACCGACCTCCTCCCGTCTGGCACAAGTGAACAGTAATTACACATAAGGCACGTATTGCCTCGGGAGCAATTGTGATTGCTAATCATTGCCGTCCAACGCCACGTGCAGATAGCCTCTATGTTAGTACAATGAGAAAAACGTGGAAACCCCCAAGTATGCAGTTGAGCAACGTCCCCCGCCCGGTTTATCCCCTCATTCAACGACATTTACTCACTTCTTTTTCCCTACGAGATTCGACCCTTCTCCCCCTTCCTCGTCATCGCTAAACTTGTCACCATCCTCGCCAACTGCAAAAATCGTCTCGCCGTCAAATGAATCGCGAGGCGACTCTAGCTTTGGTGCGGCTCTACTTGTTCCCTGAGAGGCCGTCTGAGCGCCGTTTGCCGGTGTTGATTGCGGCTTCGTGTTCTTCACCCCGATCTGTGCTTCCTCGTCATCATCGGAATCATCCGGTGCCCCGACATCAGCGAATTCAAAACCGCCATCCTCGTCTTGGGCAATCTCGTCACTCATCGCGAATCGGCGGTTGTTCGCTGTTGGCCGCCATACATAGGCAACCCAGGCCACATCGGCAAAATATACGAGGTTCAACCAACCGTCAAGGACGAACCACCGGGATTTCCAGTGGAAAGGAACGTAGTCAGGGTCAGAGGCTGAGGCGAAGGAGAAAGAGTTGAAGAAGAAGAAACCGAAGATGACGAGAATGCTGATCAGGATGCACCACCAAAGCTTTCTATACATCGCCTCTTTCGCGGTCTGCTTGCGCTCACGCAAGTCCTTAAGCGTGAAGTTGAGCGAGTTCAAAGTCCATACATAAAAGGCCGTCAAAGTGCCAGCTAGGGGAAGCACGATAAGAAGGACGAAAGGCCCTAGTAATAGTTAGTAAACTCTGATTAGGCAGAAACATTCGAATCAAGCATACCAGCAGCATCTGGCGAGACAAGGAGACTGGTAATCGCGTAGACAAGTCCGAAAACGAAGTGAGCGATAGCCAGCCACCGAACATATATCATTGTCTTGCCTAGCGAGGGTTTGACAACACCATAGCCCATACAGACAATGAGTAGCAGGAAAAAGGAGAACGAGTTGCGGAACGCATTCAGTATGGCTACCAGGATCAAGAGGACCTTAGACCCGATGCTAGAGCCGTTCCTGTTAAGGAAATCTATAATCATGAGCGACTAGACAATGCGCGCAGTTGGGTAGTGCTTACCGTAGAAGCCCCAGGTTAGAAGCATCTCGATGACTAGGAAAACTAGGATAGCTGTAATGTAGTTCTGTACAGGTACTGTAATGGCATATTAGTATAAGACTAGGAGCCAGAGGGGGTTGCTTACAGATATCGTATCGATGTTGGTAATAGAGGAAACCCCAGAATCTAGTGACGGTCAGTACTGGTATAAGACCATAGTAGGCATAGGTTTTTCACAACATACACAGCAACAACAGCATAGAGAATTGTTATGCCACCATAAAAGGGAAGCTTCGGTATCTGGGTAGCTGGAAGCTCGCCATACGCCTCGCGAAACTCGACAACACCCATGAAATCCTGGGGAGGAAAGCCATAGGCGGCAACGCAATAGTAGCCTGTCTTCGTGATGGGGTAATTAATGGGTGCAGACGATTTGAGGTGTACAGCCTGTGTCAAGATCAAGTTTCCTGACTTCTCGGTCGCATTCGCGGCCAAGATCCATTCGCCTAGGTGAGACTCCTCGCAGAGTTTATTCTTCACATTCTCTTCGTCGCATATCAGCTCTTTCTAACGTAATTATTAGCACGCATCGAGCGTAGTCGGTGGTCATGGCGCATACGGTAAAAGCTTCCGGGTTGGGGTAAACGCCGATCAGGTCTTGGTCCTTCCACTCGAAGATGATCAGGCTCACGACGGGGTCTTCGTCGGCTTTGATAGTGTCATTCGGGAACACGGTGAGAATGAAGGGTTCGACCGGGCCACCCCAGGCGGCTTTGCTGTACATGCCTGTGGTATGTATGAGCACTAATCACAAATTACGGCATCATAGGGCATGTGGCGGGCAAGAAGCATACCAGCGCATTTTTGTCTATTCTCATCCGTTTGGTCCTACGGGAAGCCAGGTAAGCCAGAGTCTCTACGCGGGCAGGTAGACACAGGGGACAGTAGGTAGAAGGCAACATACTATCTGAACCTCCAATGCCTGAGCAGTCCATAGGGACAAACCCAGCACCGTCAATGCCGATAGACACCACTTCATGATGGCGTTGGGTTGGTGACGGGGCGTCGGCGCGCAAGGCAGCCTGGTCGGGCAGCACGGATCAGTGTGCCGTTCGTATTCTCAGGTGTCGCGCTCCTGAATATGCGACGCGGCACGTGCAAATAGGAGTAGGTAGTCTGGTCGTTGCGGCCCTCACTGCATTGATGGCGCTTCGAGATGGCACGATATGTGCGATGCGGATAAGATAGGTATGCTCGACTCAGGAGAATTCGAACAGATGCAACTCAGAAGGCAGCATATGTCGAAGTTCTGCTGTCTGAGGCTTGGCTGTAACTACTCAGTAATTTTAGAAACCATTACGTTGTCACTCCTTCTGCGGCGAACAAGGGAGCAGGGAGTAGTACAGTACCTAGCCACGCTAAATTGGGTACCTACAAGCTTGGAGCTAGGGAGGAGTAGGTAGGTACCGAGGTAGGTTAGCGCGATAAGATAAGTGGCTAGTAAGCCGCTAGTAGTTTAGGTATGTAGGTAACTACCTGGATGGCTCAATCAACATATTTGGGTTTAAACACCGAATTCTTCTCTCCGCGACAACACTCCGAATCGCGAATCGGCCTAACCGACTACCTATGCCCGTGTGCTGAGAAAGTGTAATTTCTTATAGCTCTCCTCGCTCGTTCACTAAAGATGGGTAAAGGCACAGACAAGCTCTACATTACACACTCTGAGTGGGCGTCCTCCGATTCCTTCTCTGCCAATACTGGCTCTCGATCCAAGGCGGCCGGTGCTCCCTTTCGACGATTACCTTTCAACTTCTGTGCCGCAAGTCTCCAGCCATTCAAGAATCCAGTCTGCACGCTCGACGGTACGATTTTCGACGCCGAAGTTATCGCAAAATGGCTAGAAAAACGAAAGACCAACCCCGTCGACGGGAAACCTCTTGCTGCTCGCGACCTGATCAAACTAAACTTTGCGCGCAACGCAGACGTTGATAGCAAGGCTGCAGATGGCACAGGAAGCGATGGAAAGGGAGACTTCATAGATCCCGTCACTTTCAAAGTGTTAACAGACAACACACACATCGTTGCTATCCGACACGGGACCTATGCCAATGTGTTCGCTTTTGACACAATCGAGAGAATGAACATCAAAGCCAAGATGTGGCGGGACCTGATGGATGATGTTGAGTTCGGCCGTTCTGACATCATTACGCTTCAAGATCCCCAGAATGCGGCTAGCAGGGATTTAAGCCAATTCAAGTATATCAAGGATGGTGAGGACGCGTTGTTGACAAATGAGCAAGAAGAGGAGCGAAAAGAGGGTAATGTCAACATTGGCGCCCTGGGCAGAGTTGGTGACAAAGTTTTAAGAGCAAAAGAAGTGGTCGAGAAGGCAAGGCGGGAGCGTGAAGCTGGCCGAGATGTCAATCGTTCCTCAACAGCCGTAGCCAAGACTGGCACAAGCAGTGCCGCAAGGCCAAGCATGATTCAAGACAAAAAGACAGCATATAACGCTGCAGCATATACAACGGGCAGGGCCGCAGCGAGTTTCACGAGTACGGGGTTGACGCCCGAAACGAGTGGTGAACGAGCGATATTAACGGATGAAGAGTACATGTTGAAGCCCAAGCGTGTGAAGATACGGGGATACGCACGAATTGAGACGAATCTGGGCGACCTAAACGTCGAGCTCTTCACCGAATATGCACCCCGGGCCGTATGGAACTTCACTAGACTCGCCCAGAAAGGTTATTACAAGGGTGTTGGCTTTCATCGAAATATAAAAAACTTCATGATTCAGGGCGGCGATCCATCAGGCACTGGTCGAGGTGGAATTAGCATATGGGGCAAGAATTTCCAAGATGAATTCGAAGGCCCAAACACTCACGATTCTCGCGGTATAATAAGCATGGCCAACAAGGGGAAGAATACCAACTCGAGTCAGTTTTTTATTACATATCGACCAGTCAAACACCTCGACAGAAAACATACCATATTTGGGAAGGTTGTTGGCGGCATGGACGTTCTCAATAAGATGGAAGCAGTCGAAACAGATGGTTCCGATCGGCCACTGAACAAAATCTTCATGAAGGAGATCGTGGTATACTTGGATCCCTTCGAGGAATTTCAAAAACAAAAGGCTGAGCGTGATAAAGTCGCAGAGGCGAAGGCAGAAATCGCAAGAACAGGTGGTACTGAGGACGATAAAATGACATGGACCGGGAAGCGTGTGAGAGCAGACGGCACTGTGGATCAGGACAGTGGTGGCGTAAGCGTAGGCAAGTATATCAAAGCGGCCCAACTACGTCAAAGCGCAGACGACGAGGTCATAGAAGAGGATCTCGATACCTGGGATGAGCCGGTGAAAAAGAAACCAAAAACAGGCGGGTTCGGAAATTTTGATAATTGGTAAATCAAACTCGAGAAGCCAACCTCAGTTTCATTTACCAAGCTTGAATATACAATCACGGAAGCTAGCCTATATAAACCACATGAACTTCGCCTATTCTTCAGTTGGTACTTCATCCCGCAGACCCCTTATCTCTAAGGCAAGGGCTAATCCAATAGCAAAGTGATAAGGAATTTCGATGCATCTCACAGATCCTAGTAAGTCACATAGTCGCGACAAAACGTTAAGCTCGACAGAGCACCATGGCCAGAAATCTCGCTTTAGCAAAATCACGCACAGCATAGTCCATCCTGGCCGTATTAACTGTCCTAGACACGGCGAAACCCATCATAGTCGCAATCTCCTCGCCACTTAACAGAATTTAGTAATCAACTATCTAGTACCAGACATATAAAAGGGTAATGACGGCCACGGCAGTCACAACGAATATCAGCATTTCAGTGACACTAGCGACATTGTTAGCAGCACTACCCTTCGCGCTCAGGAAATGATATGGCACGCCTGATGTCTTGTAAACCCCAGGACTATCCAGGACTTATAGCAGCATGTGAAACTTTGAACGACACGGAATCATAGATTCTCATAGTTGAATCGTCATCAGCCAAAAAATACAGAAATCATCTACTCATGCGTGCGCCATCAAGAGATCCGCAAGTCCCTACCGATCAACATTAGTTTCAATTCCACTCTTGCTTATCGAGCCAATCTAGGAGTCAATGGTGCCCTAACCTAGTTGCAAGCAAGTTTGTTATAAAGAGATAATCTCATGACTTATTGCCACTAGTTTTCATCCAGTGGCGTGTTACATGACTTTCCCTACGGCTACAGGGCCCAACTCGCCTCTTAGAACAGGTCAAAGAAAGCGTCTCTCACTATTTATGCTCAACCTTTAAATATTGATATCTAGTTAGACATTACGCGGCTAACTTATTCAAATCTTAGTAGGTAGCAATATCGGGATCGGGGCCGGGGCTCTATGGCAGCGATTTCTAAGTTGACCTTCAACAATATGAAGCGGCTCGTGATCTTATATCAGAGAAAGACACCGACCCCCGGTATGCGTACCTATCTAGGTACCAAGTAAGAAGGATATAAGTCATCAGGACGAGGCAATCCTCTAACACGTTCCCCTCCCACCTCGAAGTGGCGCAGCCGGTAAAGTAGTGGAAGGAATAACACTCGTGTCAGAGGCAGGGCCATAGGCAGCGAGGGGTTTCCGGTCGAAGCGAGCCTTGAGCCCTCGATTCTTTTATTTATTTATTTATTTATTTTTATTTTTGGTTTGCCTGTCTAGGGGGGAATTAGTACACCACCTCGAACACTCGAGCTAAGCCATTGTGACCAAAAATCCACTCTCTTACTGTTCTCCCATAACGAGGTTCGATTCATTCAACCCCCTCTACCCGCCCTACACATACTTGCAGCGTCCTAGCTAGTCTTCCCATATATAGAGCCCCTATACACCCATCTACGGAAGGTAATAATAATATCATCAGAAGAGATTATCTGGAGCGCTTCTAACGTGATGAACATGTTTATAGATAAAATGATTGTTGCGCTTGACCAGACGCCCTGTCTATGAGAAACGAATTAGGGCTTGTATCCCACGACTACCGGTCACTAGACATCGTGTTCACCATCAAATTGTGATCCTTTCCGCGTGTTGCTGTATCTTGTGCTTCGCATTGTGACATGATGTAACCCAGGTACAGATCGGCTTCGAGAATCGAATAAGTACAACGCCACGTCAGTTTCGAGACGTACAAGAGAAAGTACAACGTAAACTATCAGGATCCCATCAGAAACGAAGATACAGATGTGGTCATAAATATAAGTACCGCAAGATCTACCAACCAGCGGCTAGTTTTCGGTAACGTCATACAAACACTTGCTTAATTCACAGGAAGGCGGCCGTGGCCGACCTAATACGTATTCCCATAATCTCACGATGTTGTCTAACGATACCGGCGCTATGGTTGGGACATAGGTCCACTGTCCTTCAGATACAAACGCGGTAAAACAAAACCTAAGGAACGCAGGGTAGCGCGAAAGTCGCACAACGATGATACATTGTACCTAACGGGATTTACTCGCTTAGCCCGGCGTACGCCACTAGTATAGCTGAAGGAGTCGCATGGCCTGTGACGGATCATAGAGATAATAGTCTTCATTCATATGTCTAGGTTCAAGCACTCCTCCACAGTTAATGCTAGGCCGCCCCTCTTGATCTAATAGCATTATCAGATCGTAGTGTCTAGAGAGGTACAAGGACGGTATGCATTCTCAATCTTCATTGTTCCGGAGGTATAGTCTATAGTTCGTCAGAGCTTTTGAAGATAGAGGTTAGAAACTACCGTGATGCCTTTCTAGTTCAAGATCCTCAGTGTTCGCTGGGGTTGCTCTCGGAACAATTCCTAAATGTGGCTGGATTGAACAGCACCTATGAGCTTAGCCATGCCCTGCGCAATCTAAGCCATAGAGACGCACTCTCACAAATCCCTTCATCCCTTGACATTAGAGTAGCGCAGATGTTTATCATCTTTCCGTACTCTCCGTATCGAGTTCCTTGGTACCGACCTTTTCCAGTCGTAGGGAGGAACCTTGCTACCAATTGTAGCTTGAGTAAACTCATCGCCCTCGCACGACCCTTACCCCGGTCATCAATCAAGGCCCACAGGATCCGTCGTAAACTCCGAGTGTGCTCTTCGCACTCAGTGGCTGAACCTGCCCGTCATGACACCACTAGGTGATGTTATGGCGTTGTGACCATATGCTAGCGTACTATCGGAGGATTTCCTGGCGCGTACGGGAGGACCGGGGTACCCATATATTTAAGTGCTGAGTCTGCGTCCGGTATACGTCAACAAGCATACTGCCAGGAGCTTCTCGTAGGATGTCTCCGAGAATACGATGCCTAGTGCTCATGGCTCGGCGGCACAAATATAGCTGTGTTTAAATTGCAGCCAGACCCTCTGTATCTCTTCATCCGCGGCCAGCAATTCTTACTCGTCTTGCCTCCTCCTCTTTTTTAGCTTCAACGCGCTGCAAGAAGTCCTGTCGGCTCACATAGGACTGCTTTGACTTGCCGGCAAGCTCAAGCTCATCCTTGATGCCCTCTTTGTCGACAAAGCCCGCCCAGTCCATGCGACTTTTCTCGACGACGTTGAGCTTCTTAGCCTTGGCCTGCTGCTCACGGAGCTCTAGCCGAATATCCATGCCTAGTTTCAGATCATCGCGCTGAGCTAATCCTTCGATCGCGGGCTCAAAGATTGAACGGAAGGCTTTTCGTGGTTTCCGCTTCGGCTGCTCATCTTCCGTTTCGGCGTCGGCGAGCTTTGGGTCTTGGGAGGCAAGGTAGAGTTTGGCTTCGGCTGAGTCGCGAGCAACTAATTTCTCCTCTGTGTGGATCTTGCCGGCAAAATTGTATGTGCGCTTAATTTTGATCATATCCGGTGTATTGGCTTCATCAGGCTTCTCTGATGCCATCTTAGTAGCCTGTCCATCCACGTCCATACCATCCTGCCTCGGCTGTTGGTTCTCCTTGTCCTGTTCTGTAATTTTTTTCGAAGGTATAAGGGGCGCGGCGGTCATCTGCGCCCAAAGATCGTTGACGTCGATAGTGACAGGTCCGGTGACTGCATGGGACCTGCGCTCTATTTTCTCCTGCGCGCGTTGTCTTCTTGTTTTGATGAGGCCCCCTTCACCTCCTTCGTCTTGCTCGGCGTCGCCATGAGCTCGCTTGACTTTCTTCTGGCGCCTTTTTCCCTTCTGTATGACGGCCTCGTCGCCAGAATTCTCGAGATCACCCTCAGCGGTATCGGCGTCTATTCGTTTTCTCTTGGGCGCTGCGATCGTCGGTTGGCCATCATCTCCCTCCGAGTCGGATTCTGATTCCGACGCGTCCTCGGCGGGCGCAGCGGTGGGCGCAAAGTCCGAATCGTCATCAGAGGCGTAGTCTTCGTCAATCATTAGCTCTGGAGGCATGGTGAATGAATACCTAGTATTACTGTTGATTGCTAGCCGATTCCGCGATGCCTATGAGACGCAAGTTGATAGCGGCATAGGTAGTTCGCGAATGAACCGCGCAGGGTTAATGGTCTAGTGGTCCTTTTTAGTGGGGAACTCAGCCTAGCCGGGTCTATGTCTAACGCTCAGATCACCGTAACGAGTGACGTCACATACAACTATCACGCATCCATGTGCTAGTATTTAATTGTTTCTTATTGAAGAGGGCTTTGCGAAATACAGCAAGGGCAAAACTAGTCTTTGGAAGGCAGGTTCAGGTCGTCATGGAGGCAGGCGTTTCGCATTACACTCTGGACAATTATCCTACCCGTATTAGGTAATGCGTATTATGCCTCTTGTTAGACAGCATAACCGTCAAGCTACAAGAAGCATGCTGTTCAATTGAGAGCAAAACTTCCGGCGGCGCCTCGGTAGCAGCAGCCATTATGCCAGACGTGCTATGGCCTTGTTAGAGAGAAGAACCACACAGTCAACAGAACGTAGGCCGTCTTAGCTAGATAGAAAGGGCAGATAGCGTACATAAGATTCAATATGAGGGAATCAATTGATTGGTAGTGAGGGCGCCAGGGCATCTTATAAGTATATACCCAAAGCCACTAAAGCAAGTACCGATCCAAGCATTTCATTGTTGGTGACCCGGATTATAACCCGGAACAGAGCCCGGAAGTGCGGCTCATTAGATAAAGTCCCCTAGGTATTTCGTACTCGACCAAGGCTACGCCCCGCGCAGGACCCTGCGTGCGTATCACATGCCAATTAAGTTGACGTTACTATTCCTGTTTAGATATACTTACATCATATGTATTTTCAGGGTCCAAATACTACATCTGCAAATCCAAGCAAATTCGGGGTAGGATACTGTTTGCATTCGAATGGGCTGGTCTGCAGCGTGAACGTGCGTTGACGTCATCGGTGAGATCATTCCGGTGGCGACTATGCACTCGGCCTTGGCTACCGTCACCTATTAACTACCTATACAAGTACCGCGTGCCTGTATCCAATGTCAACTATTTCCCGTTGCTAATGAATTAAATCCTCAAGAATTTTTTTGGCCCCATCATCCAGTTCCAGTTGCTCAGATTCTTGAAATAGCCGCCATTAGAGCGCACCGAGGCCCAGCACGTTACTACCATGTCTTCTCACGATAACAAGCAGCCGTCTCTTATTGGTGGCCATGCCGAATATGTAAAAGGAGCCACGGAGGTACGGATATGCTCACCCGTTATCCCAATTACTCCAGCGTGGCAAGATGCTAATTCTTGTTTCAACAGGCTACCATTGGAAATGTTACCGGTTCCCATGCCTGGAAAGCATCCGGCGAACAAGCTAAAGCCCATGCTGTCGATACGATGAAGGCTGCCGGCGAACGAAGAGACCCCTCACACGGCTTTGGAACGGCGGAGCAGAAATTAGGTGAGGTTACTGGATGCAAAGGAATGGCTGACGAAGGTGCTGCTAGCAAAAAGAAGTAGGGGGATGTGCAGGACAGACACTGTATTACCACCATGTATCAGTAGTGTAACTACGACACCGTAAAACTTTCCAATGCAAAAAAGACTTATAATGCGTCACTTTGGTGCCTTTATCTATAGTCTTGTTACCGCTGGAGTTAGTGGCAGCCTTTAACATAGGTTGTGGACGATGTCGGTAGAGGATATAGTTATACGCCTATTTCCTCGGAATAAGTATTACCGGTATCTACTATTATTTTCTGGTCACACTACTATTCCAACCCGAGCTTCCTTTACAGCTAACAAGACCCACAACAGACCTATGGGCCGATAAATATTTCTAGTTATAACATGGATCGACTCGACCTAGGGCGATCTCGCGGAACGAATAGTTAGAATAACCCAACACATCCCAACAGCCGAGGAGCGACTAAACTAACTTTCGGATTCCATGCCTATTTTTAGCCATAGGTACCTAAACATTGGTACTCTTTGAGCTCTCACTAATTTTTATTATCTTCCATCAAATTTGTACGCACCATTGTCAGGGGTGAATGAAAGCGACATTCCCCAGTGCTGACTACACGAATTTGACCACTTCAGGATGGGGAAACGGGATGGCATAATTAGACTTCCATTAACGAGAGTATTATTGGTATAGTACGGAACTTAAATAGGTACTGTATTTAAGCTGGCGATAATGCCGTGGTCGACCCCTAACTAGCCACTTCCCGTAATATGAGGGCCTGTAATATGTAGTTACCTGGGATGTGGCGTTGTTGTTCAACTCAACTATTGGTGCACCACTCGTCAAGACTTAGTGGCGAAATAATAGCTAAACCTTGCAATCACCAATACATGGCATTCATAGAACCCGTATCCCAGGTGACTGCATCGGCAACGAAGCCTTCCGTTGTATTAGTAAGTAGTAGGAAGAGGAGACAATGGCTCAACTTGTACCTACATATTTTGGAGGCGGATATCATCTTTGTATACTCGGTCTCTATCTAAATATCTCTAGATTACTAGTAGTCGCCGAGGAGGCCCCGAGATGTTGACACCAAAACGTAGAAGCTCGAGCCAAATTACATCGAGGGGCTTCTGGAAGACTGTCCGAAGTCCGATGAAGTCCACACATACGTGGTATTTAGGGCGGATATTCTTGTATTTCCGTAGACTAGTTCAACAAGAAATATCTAGTCCACTATCTCCCATGGTTTATTTAACTATTGTCCTAGGGCTCCAAACAATTGGTTCGACTATCCATAATCTATTATTGTCTAGCATTACTGAGGAGACAATCATAGGGCGTGTTACTTATGTAACAAGCCAACGATTCAGTTACCTAGTTTTTTTTTTTCTACTTGCTAACTAAGTGGGTGTCCTAACAAATAGCAGTGACTTGTACGAGTTACCTACGAAGAATAATGCTCCCCATTTCTCGTTTCACCTCGTTCCACAGCTTGATGCCAGAGACATGTTAGTGGATCTAGAAAAATGCGGAGCTAGTACCGGCTTGTGACCAGCCAATCAAGCCTAGATCTGGCCAGTACGGTTGCCCAGATAGCTCCACCCGTTTAGGATCGACGCCTGCACAAATGGTTCGACTCGGCTGGATCTGGATCCTGATCTGGCCTGGACCCTGAAGTTTTCACATTTCCATTTATTTTTCTGATTACTTAGCCATGGGCCTAAGAGTGCAGAAGTAGCACGCCGGTAGGACCGGGGACGAATGAGGGGTCTACGCACAAGGATCTTGTCTCTTGATCTGTCCACCCAGCCCGGAGGGTACCTACGATACTACCACGCCTGGGAGCACAGGAACCTGCACAGGAGGTACATGGTACCGTACCGTACGCAGGGTCCCCAATTCCTGCTAACTAAAATCAAGGGTCCATCCATTGTTCAATCCTGTCTCAACGCGCGTACGTACACTAGATTATGTACGCTACCTACGTACACTGCCTACATGTACAATTGCACGACACGCTGAGGGAGGGGGAGGGGCAAGATGACCAATTTGCATCTGATCCATTTCTTCTACTTACTTGGTGGTCCCTGTCCTTGGACCTTGGACCTTGCTTGGATCTTGGGCACCAAGAAGCCTCTCGAAGCCACGCCAATGACATCGCCATGACAGAAACTTGGACAGCAGCACAAGCACCGGAACATCATTAGCGGTTGATGGCTTTCTCATTCGAGACATATTTAATACCTGACATGTTGCCCCACCACTCCTGCGCCTTATGATCTGCGATATCTACCAAGTAGGAAAGGAGTCGTTGATTCTGTGCCTACTATTAAATTGACAGATTGCTCGGCGCTCGTTTGTCGATCATTGAGGACTCAAAACGGCTTTGCTCATCATTACTTATTGTTGTCAAACGTACTTGTACGTCCGTCCGAGGAGGCAGACTGTGGTGCCCTTGCTCGCATCTCTGCCCCCAGCCCTAGCCGTCTTATTAGTCTACCTGTTCGTCGATCGACAAGGAACACGGGTTGCCTATTAGCCAACCTCGATTGCCCGCGGTCCTATCATTGTGAACTAGGCAGATCTAGCATCTGGTATGTGTGTGCACTACAGAACAAAGTTCTCCATACCAGATCCATACAGTACTGTACACTACCTACTACATACATAGGTAGTATCCATACCTATCAGCCTCCTCCTAGCCCCGGTCCGTTGCCCGAATGTGCAGGGGCTTTTCTGCCACTAGCTCTCTCTCTTTCTCTCCCGCTCGTTCTGTGCGTGTGTGTGTCTCTCTCGCCCCTCAGTGGCACCACACGGCACCATAATGGGATCCCTCATCAGCACACTACACCAATCTTCCCTAGTTGTTTTCACTGTAACATCTTGCACCGGCCCCCGTCTTCCTCTCGAACCCTTTCGTAACCTTTCCACTCCCTAGTGCCAGCTGTCACACATGTGCAATCACTTGTGTTGCGCATCATGAACCATTTGCTCGTTAAGGACGACACTGACCTCTGTGTACTATTAGTGCCTTCATTGGCTTTGCTCTCTATCTCACCCGCACTCACTACTTCGTCTTATCTCCTTCTCCCATTTGCTGTCTCGTTTCGCAAAGCATGACGGTTCTCTAACGAGAATATCCTGTTACCTCCAACACATCGGCACGCCGATACCTCTGCCCCTGGGGGCAACTTTGAGCCAGAGATTCGCTTTCGCTTTCGTTTTTGCGCGCCTGTGGGCATGCGTGACTTCCACGCTCGATTACCCAGCGTCTGATTTTAATACGCACTGTGAACATGGCCGAATCCGAGGAGGAAGTCGACACTCGAATAGAGAACCTTTTGCACGAGCGCCAGCTGTTAACGGAGGAGCTATTTGCCAACCCTTATGATATAATACTCTATTTGAAGCGTGCACTCGTCCACTCCGACCTCGGTTATCCTGACCTAGCTTCTGGAGATGCGTATCGAGCCCTGCTCCTCACGGATGAAATTCGAAATAACGGCTTCGAGTACCATCAGGAAGCAGTAGAGTCCTTAGCTAAATACGCGAACGGTACAATCGTTGGCGTACTCAACCATGGTGCCCTGTCGGAAGACGGGATTCGCCTGGCCAGATCCACGTCTGGGAACGACCCCGTGGCTCTCGCTTTGCTGACATCTGTCCGCTGCTTTCAAATCTTAGCATTGAGCCTACTTTTGTGCGGATGCCTAAAGAGTGCTTATAGCTTCTGCGAAAGGGGCCTTGCGATAGCCCCAGACAACCAGGAACTCAAAAATACAATGCGGCACATCAAAACGGTTGGCGAACGAAGAACTCGTGGTGTGATATTAGGTCCGAACGATCTCCCCGACTGGGGAATGGTACGCCGAGAAGTCTATCCATGGAACGATATTGAACCCGACCGATTTTCTGACGAGTCGCTGAATTTCTTGAATACTGAATTGGCTGGGATGGCCCCGAAGTGCTGCGTGAAGGTCGCTCAGCTGCCTATTCTCCTTGGAGATGCTAGCGAGACAGATGGCTATGACATTATACCTACCTGCAATCAACTAGGGGTTTTTGCAAAAGCAGATATCGCACCGGGGGAAGATGTTTTAGTCGAGTATTCTCTCGTAACGGCTAACAACCGCCTAAAAGATTCTGTTTGCGATGCTTGTAGCGGCGAACTTCCTCCGTTAGGCACAGACTCTCCGGCTATCAACTGTCCCGAATGTTATGATACTGTTTTCTGCGATCAGTATTGCTTCGAGAAAGCCCAGCAACTTTACCACCCGGCAGTGTGCGATAAGGATGTCGACTCCATTGCTAAAGATCCCGAGGCCAAGGAGGCAGACGAAACGCTGCATCTTTTGCTTCTTGCACGCGTACTGGCGATCGCGGCCCATCAGCATTCACATCCCCTGGATGTTAATCAGATTAAATATATATGGGGGGATTTCGTGGACACAAAAGCCAATGAGATTAATCTGTCGCCCAACGCGGGCCCACCGCCCGAATGGACCCTGCCTTTCTCTTTTAAGTATAACATCGAAACGCCGTTACACATACTCGAAAAAATGGATATCAATATCTATGAAACTCTGGATTGTTATGATATATGGATCTTCAATACTCTGTATAGCAAGTTCCGGGGGACAGCGTCAGCTCGGAAGAACCCCAGAGACGGCCGACCAGATGTGGCCGCAGTCCATCCGTTTTGGTGTCTCGCCAACCACGACTGCAATCCAAATGTGACATGGGAATGGGGCGGTAGGATGGTATTGAGAGCACGGGAGACGCGCGTCGTAGGCAATGCCCCCGGAGGGATCAAGAGCGGCGAAGAGATTCTCAACCATTACTGTGATGTGAATCTCCCAGTTCAGCAGCGCAGGGAGTGGGCTAGCGGTAGTCTGGGCGGCTGGTGTATGTGCAAGCGATGCCGTGACGAAGCAGCTGTAGATGGTCATTCAAATGGGTGACAACTTGACCAGAGCCGTTTATCTCCATCTTCTCTCTCTTTTAAGCCGCAGAGGCCTAAATGATAGGAAGTTTGGTGGAGGCAATGAGTTTGTACGTGTCATTCTTGCGACGACGGGAGTGACCGGAACATGTGGTTTCCAAGCCCTCAGTGATTGGAGACAAGCCATGCCCAGCCAAGAAGACGAACGGTCACAGCGACAGACGTTCGCGCGGAGCACTTGGGGAAATGAATGCCGCCGACGTTACCCAAAGCGAGGTTGCTCTCGCACTTACATTTACTACGCGATACCCATTAACGCTATTTCGGACGATAGAGGGAGGTATAGGAGCCTTGGCAGGAATGGTACGCGAGCAAGTGATATCTCCTTACGAACACGAATAGTCTTTCTCCACTCTTCTCAGACAGTTGAGAAGTCCGACATTGAAGAAAACAGAAAACCAAAATAACAAACAAATAGGAAACAAGCAACCAGCAAAACTTTGTCTTATTAGAGATGAGTCAATCGATAAAAAATACAAAAGTCGATGAACGTCATATCACTACGAGGGGGCATTCATCTCAATTTTTGATATATGCGTACCTACTAGTATTTGCCTAGGTTGATCATGGATATACTCACCTGTACGGAGATGCATTCTTGCTCTGGGTATTAAGGAGCTGGGCCATCCGAGGATGCTCTGGTTGGTTAATATGCCGCATCTAACCTACTAGGATACTCTCCATGTTATGCGTAGGTAGGCATTAGTCAGCGCTGTTCGAAATTGTCGAAAGCTTCAACGCAGGAGGCAAGCAATAGTAATTACAAACCAAGTCAAATGATGAACTACCTGATAGTCATTATAAAAATCTAGAAATGATCGTGACGTACGATACCTTAGGTACCTCCATACTTACCTAACCTATTTGTGCCTGTATGGCATTTACGGGTACCAATGTACCTAGCGCACGACTGCTACCTTACCAAATTCAATTTCATGCGGGTAGACCTAACCCCGCTCTAATTGGTTACCAAGTTTGGTAGCTTAATCTCCGCCGTCGCGTCCCCATCGACTGCCCACTGCCCACTGCCCACTGTCCACGCACACGGGCAAGGAACAATCAATTCGCGACGGAGGTTCGTGCACTCTACTAATTCTGTTAGGTTCAATTGTTTGCTAGCTTCCATTAAAAAAAAAAAAAAACCAAACAGCCCCAAGCCAATTCGGTCGCCACAACGAGCTGACTTATCGATATTCCGTCATCAAGCACGATAGACGCCCCAACCTAGCAATAACTACCTACCAGGTCAAATTGGACTGAAACCACTCTCCCAAGCGGAAGCCCCCCCACAACGATGTCTTTCCTAGCCCGCCGCCTCACCACCGCCACGCCTCGTCTGAGCACGAGCGCGAGCCGTGCCTTCAGCGCCTCGGCGCGTCGCGACATCGCCAAGATCACGCTCGTCGGCAACCTCGCCGCGACGCCCGAGGTCAAGGCCACGAGCACCGGACGGGAGATCATCGAGTACGCCATCGCGAGCAACGACGGGCGCGGCGAGAACAAGCGCACGTCGTGGTTCCGCGTGGCTACCTTCTCCGAGGAGGGGCCGCGGAGGGATTATCTGACCAGCTTGCCTAAGGGGTAGGTTATTCTTGCTATCCTTCTACCTGCTCTTTGCGTTTTTGTTGGGAAAGATTGGAGCTTGGGGGGCCTGAGGACTCCCTGTGTGTCGTGTAGCGTCGTGGGGGAATAAATGGCGAGTGTCGGCGCCGCTCTAGACTTCGGCAAGATGCGATCGTAGCGGAAATGGGTTTTGCTAGTTCTCGTTCAAACGACCTGCGTGCGAGTTATGAGGATATCGATTCGCTAACGTGTCTTTTGTCCCACAGTTCGACTGTCTTCGTTGAGGGCGACGCCGTCATGAACACTTATGTTGACGCCGAGGGCAAGACGAGATCATCCCTGAGCATCTACCAAAGTAAGATTGTACCCACTCTATCAACTGTCAGCGTTGTATTTTACTAGGCCAATACTCATATACTCGGTATAGAGAACCTGGAGGTCCTCCGTCGTGGCACGTCATCCGAGTAGGCGGTTTCGACGCCCGCCGAGCGGAATATGAACGTTTATAATACGGCCATAATTTACTAGGCGAATTGCTATTATATCAGGAGACTGGTCCGAGAATGTAAAATCACCTAGTGAACTTCTCTAGAGCTGCTCTACTGTACTCCACTCGATACTTGTCTCCTATGTCCTCTGTGCGTTTCGCGATTAAGCAGGGAAGTGTATAACCGATTTTTGCCCCCCTGGGTTGGTTGTCTGAAGGAAAACGGAGTATGGACGCTGTATGATTAGGAAGGGTGCAATACTCCGCGGTCTTGATAATGAGAGGTCAATTCAAGCTGTCTCGTCTAATAGGTTGTATTATTTTAAATGTGTCTATGCTACCACTAGTAGAAAAGACCAGTAGATATACGTGGGTCCACGGGGGTCGGCTCCTATTCTCAGATGCGTACCTTAGACCAGTGCGCAGCTATCCATGCAGCCATACCCGGCGGCTACGCCGCCTTCCTCGCTCTGATCACCCTTGGTCCGCAACAGATACCCGACCTGCTCGTTATGCGAGATCCTCTTCGTCTGCCGATCCCACACACACGTGCCGTAGATACCGAGCTCACAGATCACGCCACCCTGCTCCAACTTACCGTTGCGCAAGATGGTGTTGTGGACAGGCGGCGGCGTGATCAGCTCCATCAGGATGTACGACGGCCAATGGGCCTCGGGCACGGTCTTCAGGAACGGCGGGATCGCGGCGCGGTAGATGTTGTTCCCGCCGCCCTCGCGCTGCGGCTTCAGGACGTAGCCCTTGCAAAGCTCTGGATCTGTGGCGATCTGGCGCGCTTTGAGACCCGCCTCGCTGGTGTCGAGCGGGTAGATGTTTGTGAAGGTGCTCGCTAGAGCGGACACTGAAGATGAAGAAATCGATAGGTAGCGGCCCAAAATCGACGGGTTGGAGGGTGTCTCGGGCGTCGCGAGGACTTGCTGAACTTTCTTCGTCCCCGCGATCTGTGTTAGTACGGACGGGCATTTTATCGCGGCCGAGCGCTCGAGATGATACCGTGCCTCCCACGCGCGGGCGTCGGGGTAGTCGCCCGGGCCGTATCCTGAGCGCATGTAGATCACAGCTACCTCGAAGGTATGCGCTGGTAGCTGCGGCGGCGTGTACAGGAGTTGCCGGCCGGCGCCCTCTGCGAGACGTGTGTGCTGCTGGATCTCGGAAAATGGCAACCGGAACACGGGTATTACGGGGTCAGTGGATGATTGGAGAGAGTACTCGAGATGCTTCTGGTCGAAGACGTTGCGCTCCCCGTCTTGGACTAGGAAGATGACGCATTTGCTGTGGCCGGTACTCGGCGCGCCGTAGGAGATGAAGGCTTCCCGGATCCCGGAGGCTAGACCTGCGGCGCTGTTGTTGGGGGGCAGATTGAGGGAATCTCTTGGGATCGACTTCTCGAGTAGGGAATACTCGGTTGATGAGAGATATCTTGGCTTTGTTAGCGTATTGCATGGAATTATATCAAGGGATGAGGCGCTGACTTGTGAAGCTGCGAAGTCTGAGATGAGAGGCCCCCGAAGGACGAGGCAATAGTATTGAATTCGACCTGCTTGATCTGGGGCTCAGAGCCGGTCGCATCTTGATGGACCATATAGTCTGACCTGAATAGGCCTAAACTTTTGTGCTGTTGTCTGGTTAATTTGGAGCTGATGACCATAGGTCGTGCGGATACATACTTGAACATAGCCCTCTTCTTTGACCCGTAAGTGGACTTTCCACAGCTCTGTAATGAAATCATCACTGTCTCCTATCCTGCAACACATCAGCCCGGATACAGAGACAGTGCCTAACCCCCGTGGCTACTACACGCAACAATGCGATCCTAATATTCTTGGTTTTGCGACCTACTCTTGCACCATGCGAGCCAGGAATTCCTCGTCCTGGCTAATAGAAGCATAGAGCTCGTTGTACGCCTTTTGCACCGCAATGCCCTGCTCAAAGCAGACCTTTGGGAAAGGACTGGGGAACAGTGTCACTGGGACTGCGGTGGCCAGTATGCTTTGGGGATCTGCCTCGGCGGCAATGACGGCCGGGGGTGGTCGGACTGTTAGGCCGTGGGCTAGCGCCCAGTCCTTCGTCACCTCTGTCAACCTAGCCCCTTCGCTCGCCGTGATATCGGGCGGGTAGTTCGCCATCACTGATTGATCCTCGTGATTTTGAGGTTTCACGAATAGAACCGTAGCTTATGAACGGTCTGAAGCGGGAGAGGGGTGGGGAGGGGTATACTTTTAGAATCGTTAATTTTCTCAAGCAATTAAATTGATACTTCAAATAGGCAAGGATGCTGGAGGATCTTAGAATTTTGGAGAATTCTAATACGGGTTCGCCTTAGAAAAAGATGCCTAATGAAGGAGGTTTGCGTTTCTATATAAGCTTTGTGATTCAATTATTAATGCGATGAAGTCGCTAGACTACCCACTTAGACTAGATCCCGCGCCGTTAGAAGATATCGTCGCTTAGGAATCAACCATCCAACGTTGTACCACATAGTACTAGCCCTTAGTAGGTACCTACTAACTGTCGCACGATATATAAACGCGAAATCTTATATCCTTCCCATTAACGCGTATTGCCGTAAGTATACCGTAAAAACCTGATAGCTACCGTTTTCATCCTAAAATGAACTTACACACATCAATGCTTTCATGTAGTAGCTAACGTACGGGAAATCATCCTATAATGGTTGACTAAAGAGACCCACTAAGTCTAGTGTAAGTACTGTGACTGTCCCGACGCAAGATACATAGCAGATAACTATCGAAAACATAAAATAAATACGAGACCTTTTAACACATTTAGGCTAACAGTCTAAAGTAGGGCATTGGCTAAAGAAACCGCAACATTTCCGATTTGAATCCGATCTTGATATAGATACAAATACGCATGTCAAAAACGGATCCGGCCGTAGTATATGACTATAGTTGAGAGTAGAGAGGCTTGACATTGTGTTAATGTTGCTCTGGACGCTTTACCCCTCCCCCACCTTCGTCTCATTTTCGTACATACATCGTAAAGGTCCCCTCGACAAGCAGTAGTGTATCTCGGGCTACCCGCGATAAGCATTCTGAACCCATTCCATTGTAGTGGAATGTTTTGGTTCTTTAATATCTTTGAAGATGATTCACCTGATGTGAGCTTGCGGGTGGACCTCTGCGTGGCGAGGGGAGAATCTCCTAGGATATGTGCTAGCTCGAGGTAGTTAATTCATGAATTTGTTTTTTCAGCTGTTAAGCGTATTACCGAAGAAAGTATGTACTTCCAAGATTGCTATGTAAGAAATCATTGGATATAGACACCTGCATCTACGTAATGATGTGCATCATGGATAGTACTACCTATGTAAGGAGGTAATACTACAGTAAGTACAGCATGGTCAGTACATCTACCGTACTGTACTTGGTATGACATAGATCCAAAACAACTTAGGGTCACGTGTGGATGTGGGGATTCCGTGACCCGGCGCGGACTTTTAGATGCGGGGATCAGCCCTGAGACTTGTCGCGCGCGTCTCCGTCCATAGTTATTTCAGAGTTGGTTCCACAATTGGCCATTTGCACATTACATTGCATGCAAAATCCCGAGGTCACAATTAACCTTCGACATAGACCTGTTGCAATACTGGGCTAGGTACCTATCCAGCTAATAGTTACCTTGACACTCACCTTGAGCGTGACCGTCCCAATGCGGGATCTGGCCTAGATCTGCTTCGTATTCTAGAAGACTTGTATTTGTGCTATTGAGCCCTTCAGCTCCAATTATGCCTTGCCAATGTTTAATCCTTGCCATGGCCGATTAACGAGGCAGAAAGGATATACATATGTCTGTTGCGTCTCGACTCTAGAATATACAATGTATGTGTTAATGCTGCTGTGACATACATCCATCCATCCATGGTAAAGACATCCATCCCACTAGCGCCTGGCGTTTATTCCAATGATTGTTTATGTTTACTTATATTTACATACGAGGCAGGTACGACGTTCTGTTATTGAACCTTTGCGACTTCCTCCGCGAGTCTTCCACCCGGGACAGGACAGGACAGGGCAGGGCAGGCCTGGAACTAGAGTAGAGGTATCTTCGTCGTCCTTCCACGATCCACGATCCACGATCCACGATCCACCGTTCACTCTGCTGCCTCTGGATACCTACCTAGTCTGTGGTTTACTTACTTGGTAGCTGTCAAACATCTGTAGTGAGTTGTGAGCCTTCGCGTGACTCTACCTACTACTCTCAACCACTGCTAATAGCTAGCCTCAGTTCAGACATCACTTAGTACCTGCCGCAGCCGGAGACCTACCTAGTCGATCTACCGTTCGTTGCCTCTCCTACCAACAACCAACAACCAACCCCCAACACTACACCTACACCCATACCAGGCGCTTTTCCTCTCTCTGCCTCTCCCAACGAACTACTACCCCGCGTGCGAACTCCATCGAGCCGATCCTATAATTGTCTAGGAAGCTGCACCGGTCTATATCTTCAATTCTAGGACTATATTAACGCGTAGTCCGAGTCACAATTCGAATTGGATCGCGGCGCGCTTGCTTGCAGCACGAGGGAACTCGGTCCTTTCCACGAACCATCTTCAGACAGAGTCGGGGAGGCAAACGTTCCGTTCAAACCCTTGATATATAGCCAGCCTACCGCCTATTACAAACCGTCGCGAGCCTCTCAAGTGTAAACGTCGCTGCTTTACTTGGGATCCGTTTCGCCTGCGCATCCTCTACAGCCACTTCAAAGAATATCTGGTTTACCGTCCACTGGTTATAGAGAGAATTCAACCGTTACGAGCGGAATCTACTCCAACAACTCACCTCAGATAAGCATGGTTCATGTAAGTCCTGAGTCTCTTGAATTATGACCATCTTTGCCGAGTACGATACCAGAAATCAGCCCGGCGTTCAGAGCATCCCTTCCTCACGATTGACTTTCTCTTCTCCTCAACACTAAGCAGTTTACCTCTAACTTGGTCAAGTACCTTGACGTGAGTGCTACTGTGGATTTAATGAGATGGGGGGTCTTTTCTTCGCAGTCGTTTTACAAAGCTAAACATACTCTGAGGGAGATACGCCGTTAATTCCGCTGTTTCTACCGCGGCAACTGTAACGTCGATTGTTTACGTATCTCAAAGCCTAGCCTTTTCCTCTTCATCTCATCTATCTGTGTTCTCGGATCGAACCATTCCATCCTATACTACTTAAACTAATCGAATGACATAGGCAGCCTTAAACTGAGCTAGATGTTGCTGTGGCTATCGGCTAGATAAAAACCTTCCTTCCGAGATGGATGACCCCTGGGATTGGGATGTTGATCGAGTTGTGCAGGAACTCTGCACGTCCAAGCGATCATGGCTTCCGTCAACGCCCCTCAAGCTTCCACCTCTCGACCAAATAGAAGGAGCCATCCGTGAAAATGAAATAGATGGTCAAGTACTGTTGGGTCATGATATACCCGAACTATGTACCGATCTTGGGATCAAAAAAACGAGACAGAAGTTTGTAATCAAAGCCGCCATTGATGAGCTCCGATTGCGAAGTCAGACGTATCGCACCTACCGGAAGCGGCATGCTTCTGAATTCGAAGATGATGAAGAGATACCGCGTCAAACTCAGCGACCCGCTGAAGCTGAAGAAAGGAGCGCATTAGGGCCACATATTCCTAGTCTCAACGGATCTAAGGATGTACCGCATCCAGAAGCGCCAACGTTCGAATCTGTGGCGTCGCCGAATAGCCCATCTCAAACAACTCCACATGAACAAGCCTCTAAGAAACGAAGAATTGTCCCTACTCTTCTAACCACGGAGATTGACCCTGATAGGGATCGAAATATTGCTACTGAGGCGGACGTAGTAGGTTTCACTGTGGAGTATGCTGAGGCCCATCGCGAGGAGAAGCCTGTCAACGCTTCTTCCGATAATTTGCCCGCCGGTGCTTATCTTGGAAGCAAATCCGTCACTAGATTTGATATCGCCGACTTTGATCGAGTTGACGAGTCGGATCTACCCTCAAATGAGGGCAAGCAGATCAATATTGTCCCTACGACCCAGCTAATCCCGGGACGCATGATCCAGACCCATCGATTAATGAAACGTCGGTTGCTTCGTGGAGTTGCTCACCAGCGAACCAACTTTACAAAGGCAGATATTGTCCCAGGTTCCAACAACCCAGATCATGATGAAGTCCTGCCTCTATATGGCGATTCAGATGACGACATGGAGTTTGATTCTGATACGTGGAGAGAAATCGAGGCTGAGAAGAACGAGAAAAAAACTCTTCACAAAGGACTGACTGTGGATCAGATCAACTTAACCTTTGATAAAGTGCTTGAGCGAATGGCTTCTCGGTGGAAGAATGACAAACTCCCAAAATACGCTAGTAAAGCAAATCGCATTTGGAATGATGGGAGAAGGTCTGGTCTAAAAAACGCAATAGACAGAGCCCAACGGGATCTTCGTGAATTCGAAGCGCGTATTGCAAAATGGAAGGGCACTATTCAAAGGAACGAATATCGCAACGTAGGGGAGCTAGAAAGCTCACTGTCGTCCTTTGAACCTAGCGTCTTTGATAGGGAGCATCGTTCCTGGCTAATTAGCATCCTTACCTCGCCATCCGAACCCGCCAAAATCAGTCAACCTCGTAAACCAAAAGACAGGAATTTCAAACCGCGACCTGTCTTGGAAGATGATGAGGAGATTTTGACAAGCGATTCGGAAGAGCACCTGGAAGATTTCATTGTTGACGATGAACTCGATTTTTCCACAGCGGGTGATGACGGATTCCCGCCGGGAATTGACGAAGAGGATCACTCTGAATACACCGAGCATATCGACATAGATATGGACCACGGCGCCGATAGCAATGTCATGGAAGCCAACACAGAGCCACTTGACGAACCTGACGAGGAGTTCCCTGAGTCGTCCGAGGTTATGGGCACACCAAATAGGACTAAACCGACGGAAGCCCCTAAGAGCTACCTTCAAACGCCGTCAAAATCGAAGCAACTCGCTTTCATTGACTTGACAACCCCCCCTGATCCTAAGCGTCATATAATTAGCTATAAAGACGGCAAGTTGAGCTCGAGGGAAGCTCCAAGCCAGGTTAAAGAGAATACTCTAGCTTCTCCTTTGATTATGGGCATTACGGACTTGACGTCTGCTGAGAGGAAGGTCGCGAATGAGTTAAGTATGATAGACCAGACATTCATTAACGCTATCTTCTCTATAACTCGCTCCCACCGTCCTAAGGAGATTTGGTTGGATCTCGTTCTCCTTGCGTTTGACAGAGAATGGCCTAAAGCGCCATATAATACTCACGCCAAAAGGGATGGGTTGACCGCATACACCTTGATTCGTTTGTTTGAGACATATAAAGATAACACAATCCACAGACTCAGCCGATATAAGAATCTGAACGACGAAGGAAAGCAGAGGCTCCGGCAACTGTACACGTCGTATGCTGAGGAATGGGGTAACTTTGTCAGATTCCTTCAGCGGCTAAGTGACCGCTTCGAGTGGAACGAAGCCAAGATATCAAAAGAGAAACATGCTATCCCTGTTACCTCTACGCCTAATGCTAAGGTCGAGAAAAAGGAAGACACAGATTCCCCCTCGGATTCCACGGATACCAGCGCTGACACGGATGCAAACGTCGAGGAAACGTTGCAAACTTCTGGGGAGAAAAAGAAGAAAAAGAGGAGGAAACGCAAAGAGGTCGTCCGTAACCGTGAAGCAGCTATTACTCGACAGTTGGACCAGACCAATGCAGCAGAGAACGAGAATCGTCGTAAGCGTCTCCGTGAAAAACTTGTCACACAGGGTAGTGAGGCTTTGGGCAGTCAGCACGGGAGCATCATCGTCAACGAAAGCAAAAAAGATGACCAAGGGTTTATATACATTGCTGATGAAATTGCCCGCCGAATCAAAGAACACCAGATAACGGGAGTGCGATTCATGTGGGATCAGCTTGTTGTTGGCAAGAAAAGACAAGGCTGCTTGCTAGCGCATACTATGGGCCTCGGAAAGACCATGCAGGTCCTCACTCTTCTGGTAACTATCAGCCAGGCCTCTGCTTCCAACGACCCTACTGTGGTCTCCCAGATACCGGAAGAGATTCGTGAATCGAGAACCTTGATACTTTGTCCGGCTACTCTTGTTAACAATTGGATGGATGAGATGCGGAGCTGGCTTCCTGAGAATCACGGGCTCGGTGACATCTTCAAGGTCGATGCGATATTAAACGCCGAGCAACGTAATCAAACTGTTCAAAGCTGGGGCGAGTCGGGCGGTATAATGATCATTGGCTACAATCTCTTCAAGGCGTTTGTCGAGGACAAGGATATGTGTGAAATTTTCCTCGAGCGGCCCAATATCGTTATTGCGGACGAAGCACACATGATGAAGAACCCGAAAGCCAAGACTCATTTGGCGGCTGCCAACTTCAGAACACTTAGTCGGGTAGCGTTAACCGGATCCCCATTAGCTAACAACGTTGAAGAATATTTTTCGATGATTAATTGGGTTGCTCCTAATTATCTCGGTGATATACGCGAGTTTCGTGCTCAATACGCAAACCCCATCAACCAGGGTCTTCACGTGGATAGCTCGGCGTCCGACCGACGACGTGCACTAAGAATGCTCCGTGTTCTTAAGTCGGAGGTATCCCCGAAAGTGAGTCGAATTACTATTGCTGTATTGAAGCACGACATACCGACCAAGAAAGAATTCGTTATCACTGTTCCCCTAACACCCCTTCAGCGACAAGCGTATGAGATGTTCATACAATACCACTCCCGTGCTAGCCTCGGGTCGACCAAAGTACCTGTTTTCGCAATCCACGACCTCAGTTTAATTTGTGCTTCTCCCTCCATCTTCCTTGAGAAGTTGAAAGAGACGAAGAAGGGAGGAAAGAATTCTACGGACAATACTGAGACAGTCACATTACCCCAACAGCTTATTAGCGAGGAGATGGCACTTATACGCAATGCAGAAAGAGGAGCGAAGGACGATTTTACGCTATCCTGGAAGGTTCCGATACTGCTCGGGATCCTTGACCAGTGTAAGAAGTTAGGCGACTATGTGTTGTTATTTAGTCATTCCATGGTCGCACTTGATTATCTCGAAGGAGTACTACGCATGAAGAAGCTCTCATTCGTGCGCCTAGATGGCAAAACACAGATGGCGGACCGCCAGAACATGGTCAAACGCTTCAATAAGGGCAGCGTCGATATATTCTTAATTTCCACGAAAGCTGGTGCTCTAGGGTTAAATATCACTGGTGCAAATAGGGTCATTATTTTCGACGCCCAGTTTAACCCCCAAGACGAGCAACAGGCTGTTGGCCGCGCCTATCGAATCGGACAGGAAAAAGAAGTGTTTGTGTACCGTTTCGTCTGCGGAGGCACATGCGAACAGAAGTTACTGCACCAGGCTATATGGAAGATGCAACTAGCATCCCGGGTCGTTGACAAGAAACATCCTATCCCGAAAGCGGCGCGGTTCAATGGTGCTTGGGCCATGCCCGAGGAAACCGAGCAAAAGGATCTCGATCTACATCTAGGCAAAGACAAGGTCCTTGATGCACTCTTGAGAAACGAAAAATTAAGAGAGGGCGTTAGAGCCGTTGAAATGATGGATATATTTGAGGAAGAGGCTGTTGAGGACGCCGAATTGTCGGCAGAGGACGTTGAACTTAGCAACCAAATAATTCTAGAGAACGAAGCACGCAGATTGGGACAGCCAATGCCCGCGCAGTTATCCACACGTATGAACGCAAGCAATGGAATAACCGCCGCTAATGGTTATAGCCGTGGCTCTGTGCCCTCGGGCCAACCTTTCCTCGCCGGGGCATCCAACGGTGGCGAATTTGTACCACAGCCTCCTTTTCCTGGATATGCCGGCTCAGGCGGGGCTCCCTTCACTAGATCTCCGGGTGCGGGCCAGGCTTTCCCTCTATCTTCGCCTACTATGAGGACCACCTGGACGAACGGTGTTCCTGCGTCTCAACCAAGTTTCGACCAAGCGAACATGCGCCACCATCCGCCGGTACCATCTAGTGCGCAGCCTTCCTACGATGTACCCCCACCGTCAGCTTTACCTCCAATGCAACTTCCAGGAGCAGAAGTACATATTCGACCTTCGTCTAATCAGCCCGATAGCGCCTCTAATGTTACTGATACAAACTGGGACTCTTTACCAACGATCCAGCAAGACCTAAGTCGAGCGTTTGCTATAAACTCCGGCTTTCCCGATCCCGGAACAAGGAGTCGAGTTGCTTTAGATGTCTCGAGTGCAGTGTGGGATACAATACAGCATAGCACCCCCGAACAACGAAACGGGATGAAATGGGCAGTCATGCGGGCAGTATCTGTTGAACGCTTCATTCAAGCCGTCTGTATTGGGCTCATTTCGCCACATCAATTGAGTCGGATGACTCCGGAGAACATCGACCAACAGCTCAAAGCATGGAAGGAAATAGATGCGTCAGAATGGGAAACGAAGAAGGAGTCTTGGAATTCACGCAGACGCTCGCGTGATCCTGAAGTAAAACCCCCAGCCCAGCAGCACCAGCATGGCGCCCTGAACTAACCTCAGCCTACAGCATTTACAAACTGCATTACACCGATTTTCCGTAACACCTAGTCAGGGCGAAAAAAATTTACAAACCGACCAAAGTAAATCCTGTCGAATAGATGACCGCGAGGCAATACAAGCCGTATTTGAGCGTAGGAGACTCAAAGACCAACAAAGGGACGACCAGGAGGCTCTACGAGCCGTCACGGAGAGTAGGAAAGCTAGGGAGTCTCCATCACAGCCCTCAGATACTAGCAAGGAGCCACGTCTTCCCAACTGGGCTAAAACCGTTGTCCGGCAAGCCCAAATCCCGGCCCCGTCGTCCTCTGTCTCGCGCAAAACATCAAAGTCTCCTGAATTTTCCCTACGGCCGCAGCCAAGAACGCCCTTCAAGTGAGCCATTTTAATAGTGCTCCTTGAAGCTGTGAATGGGACCGATCTTTTCTTACCATTCTCTGTTTCATTCCCCTTTTCCTTAGATGGACACCTTGCTTCTTCATGCTGTTTAGGCGTTTTCCCGGAGTGGCGTTTTCCTCAGTTGTTGTACTGCATCTCTAAGATACCCCCGGGGCTTCTGCATAAAGCTTTGGCTTCTGCCTTTCTTCTACGGTGGAGGCACTCTGGTTGATGAGAAGAGATGGAAATTCTCACAGAAAAATGGGCGTAAGAGTGTATATTACGAGCAAATCAAGACGGGGTGAAACTAGACGTGGAAATGGTAGGGATGTATGGACATCAAGAGGCTGATTCTGCGACTTTGCTATAACACCCCGTTTAAAGGCTAGTGTACTATAAGAAGTCGGTACATGGGCTATGCAAATTAAAGCCAATCTGCGAATACTTTGCATGAACATATATCTCCCGTTTCTCCCGTAACATAGATGTGCCCCGTGATGTGAACCACTTCGTAGTCTAGGTGTATGGTTGAGCGGGATAATAATCCCCAGTAATTTAGCCTCATTATATTTAAGATATAGTCAGTAAGTCCGTATCACAATTCTCAAAAGATGACGCTGGTACAACACAACTATGTTGGGAAATGAATAAAAATCAATGCTTCTTGAATAAGACTACCCGTCGTCCTTGAACGATTAGTTTGAGGGCCAGATCTAACTGACTGGCTCTCGCCCTCAAGTGGTTACCGTCGCTGCCGTCCACCAACGCCATATTGTTATTACATAGCGTCGTATTATCAATTCTCATGGTGAAATTCGATCTCACCTTTTAAGCTCCTGTCGTCCCTCCCTCCTGACTCCGGCCAGTCGAGGAAAGATAGACGATGATAAGTTCTATCAATTAACAACAACATTGTACCTCGCCAATCTCAAAGACACTGTACTATTTATTTGCTTACCAAGCCCATAGCACTTTGTGATGCAGCACGCGGGCGCCCAGCCGTTCGAACTCGAAGGGCGTGATCCAGCTATCATTGGCGGGTAGCTTCGCGAACACGGAGGCGCCCTTCCAGACGACAACCTGCTCGTCCATGTCACGCGCGCTCCTCGAGACCAGTATACGGTCGAAGAGGTCGGGCCGTCGGGCGCGTAGCTTCTCCTCGAGCGTCTGTGTGAAAAGGGGTATTTTGGAACCCCCGCCGACCACCATAATACTGCCTAAGAAGTCGCGCAGCCGCTTGTCGTCGCCCCTAGCGGCATTTTGTATGCTGGTGAGAATGGCAATGTCGAGTGGCGCGATGGGAAGAACGGCATCGCGCTCCGCGGCTAGTGACCGAGCACTGCGAGCCGCGGAGTCGACGAACATGCCCGCAGGTGGTGCAGGCGACGCTCCGTTACGAATAGCGTTAGGTCCATTCGGAGCTGGGCTGCCGGTGTTCCCGTTGGCCCCAAAGTGGAAGGCGGGTGGTACGGGAGTGGATACGCCTTCAGGGGCGGGAGATGCAGCGTTAGAACCTGCTGGTGTACCGTTTAGGTCCCCACGTGACAGGAAGTTGAACGGCTGAGACTTCTCTTTCATGGGTGTGGCGAGGTTAGGATCTGACGGGTTTGGCTGGAATCCGTTGGCGTTAGAGACAATAGACGGCTTGATGAGGGCGAGGATTGCTAGCTGAGCAGCGGACGCCGGATCGTCGGGGACGTCGGCATCATAGGCGTTATATGAGCGGTCAATCAACTGCCGGCGGCGGCGAAGCTTAGTTGAATTGTCGAAGATCGCCGGATCATAAAACCCCATGGGGGCCAGAATCACTTCGTCGTATGTCTTGAATTGATATTTATATGTGGGTTGATTCGGGGCGCGAAGATGAAACTGATATAGTTGCACTGATATATCGGCTTGTGACATGGTGCAATGTTTGATCTTCAGCTCCTCGGCGAGGAGGAAGTCATACCGCCTCTGGAGATTTATTTCCTGGTACGGGAAATTGTCGTATAGCATCATTTTGATGAACGTGTCCGTGACATCATAGCCACCGTACTTCAGATTTATCCGCGAATCCTCTATGCATAGGCCGTCCTCGACACAAGCAATAGAGGTCTTTTGAGCTCCAACGTCGACCACACACGCCTGCGTATAACCGGCCCCAAACGTGGCCGCCATGCTCTCTTGAATAAAACATATCCTGCTGAACTCAAACCAAATCATGCAAGATTTGAGGACTTGCTCGACATATTTTTTATCATATAAGTCCGGAATCACGAAAACGCAGCTGTAATTTTTCCACGTAGAAGTGCTCGTCAAACCCAGTTCTTGCCTTATGGATTTATCCAACAAAGTCTCAAAATCGTCGTAGAGGTGCTCAGCAGTTGCGTAATCGTCCTCGTTGAGAACACCATGTTGTATAGGCCACCAAAGCTTGAATTTCGGGTTTGAATCGTCCGGGACGCGCTGGGCCGCGTTACCAATAAAACATGAGGCGGCCGAGTCGGGGTCCTCGAGGCTGTTCACATCGGTCCAGTCGATCTCTTGGGGGTCGTTGTGCTTTGGTATCTTTTCCGGCTCGGTCCGTCTGTTGTAATTGACTACTAGCTCCTTCGAGTTAGGGAGCACCTTGCGCTTGTTCGCACGCATGTCTACTTTGAGATCGTTACACATCTTCTGATACTTCTTGGACCACTCCTCCCCGTACTGCTGGTCTGTAGTCTTGGCCTCGAACTGCCTCCGGGGTAGGGCCTCGTGCATCTCCGACTCAGTCTGAGGAAACTTGGCAGCCACCGTCATAGGTATCGTCTTGGGTAAGGCATCGCTAGCGAAGCCAATACGCAGGTTCTGGCTGCCCGGATGTATGACGATGACCTTAGAGGGGTCTGTTCCATCGATTGACTGCACGGCAGCCTCCTCGGGTTGGATATCAGCGACGGGCAGAGGAACTTCGGCAAGGCCGTTTCGGGCGAGAGCTCGGTCGCGATCCTTAGCAGACTGAACGAGTCTGTCTCGCGCGGCCTCAGCCTGTAACCGAAGAGCGAGCACTTGGTCATCGCGTTTCATATAATCACTGCAAGGGCGATCAATCCATCAGCACTACAGCAACAACGAGGATGGGAGATGAAGGGAGGGAGACGCACGTATAGTAGTTCTTTTGGTTGATGGGAGTGACATCGGGCCAGTTAGTCTGCTTCATGCCATTGTCGGTCCTCTCGAGCCCTAGATAAAGAGAGAGCAGGCGCGTTAGCGAGTGTATCAATCAGAGGTCGCGTTTCACGACAATGAGCCCAGTGTCATGCGCTTGTGAACCACGCATATGCTGCCTTACCTTCGCGCAGAAGGACGCGCTCGCTGACCTTCCCGACCATGGTGGATGGAGATGATTTTCGACAGCGGTGACAATAATTCTCGGCGACGACGATATACAATATATGCGACTATGGCGGGCGGTCGGTAAAGTTGAGGCTGGCGATGAATCTGTCTCCTTGCTTGGATCTCCTAACTTGGATGCGGGAGGAAAGAAAAGGGCGGAGTGCAGGTGGTGGTCCTCTACGGCATTTCCAACTGGGCAAGAGTGTTAGATTAGATGGATGAGACTGCTGTTACTTTTTTACTGTTGTTCGTTCTCCTTGCAGCTGCCACCGCGAAATCCAAGAGTCCCAATCCACCACCATTGATTCGACCGACTTCGTACCTATCCGCCTATCGGTATCGGTGTTTGGGTAGGTAATAGGTAATGTATACGCAGACAATGTACAGTACCGCAGATACCTCCGCTAGTTACCACCACCTTCGCTGCGACACTAAAACCCTTTTTAGTCCTACCTGTCTTATCTTATCGCTATTCATCCAGCCTTCTTCATTCAACAGGCCATACAACAATGCTATATGCTTCCTCAGCCGTCTCAACACTCAGTATTGACAATCTATATACAAATATATAATTATTATGCGGCCTAAAGACAACGGAATATATTGTGTATAGTTTCGGTACTGATTTGTTTATCTAGAAAGGACACTAACAGAGCTACAGCTCTCTCCGTGAGGTAGCTTAGTAGGCTATCAACAAAAAAATCAATCAATCATACAAAAGGAGAGTATTTACATCCATCTAAGTACTAGGTTAAGTGGCTTGTATAGTCTCTATCTGTTGGCTGCCATGTTTCCAATTATGTGGCCTCACAGTCGGGACTGTGCCTGCCTTGGACACGTTTGTGCCTCGGACATTCTGCACCGTTCCCCTATGACGTCGACCTCATAGTATATACTTACATACGTGACCTTTCAAACCATACAGCTGTCATTCCCGTCCAGCATTCCACAGGACAAGAAAACACCCTTTGTACTACAACCATTGACTAGTTAAACTCGGCAGTCTTACAGGACTAAACCAACCAATATTCTCCGACGTCTTTATCTTGATGATCGCCGTCGATCAACATTGCTCCGTTCTCCTATTCGACCAGCCTGCTTTCACAAGACACGCAGTCTAGTCTTAGGTAGTCAGCACTTTCGGATTAGGTACACGACGTCTCCAACGAGATATCAACAAAATGGCACCTATTCCCGTCTATACCAACAGCCCTATTACTGCTGCAGCAAAGCCTGATGGAGTGACACCAAAGACAGATGCTCCGGGTAAAACAAACAAAGCATCATCATCATCTCCAACTTCGGTTTATACGTCACCCACGCACGCTACCCCTACAGCTACTACTACTGCTGCTGCTGCTGCTCAACCCGGTGCTGTACCGTCGCTCCCCAGGCCTACCGGTCCAGCTGCCGCCCAACTATACTCTCCACTGCAGCCTACTCCTACGACATCGATAGCGAGTGCCAGCCCAGCACCACCTCAGCCGGGGTCCGTCCCTGTCAGCAGTCTTCCACCCCCGCCTAAGGCTGGTGAAAGATATCAACCGCCCACGCAGGCTCCTGCTCCTCCCACAACTACCATGCCTATCCCTTACCAGATGGCTATCCCGGCCCCCACAACACCTCACCCGTCACAGCAACGGGGTACATCTACTGCAGCGATGGCGCCACCATCGGCTTACGGTGCCCAACTCCCCTCCGCCACGACGGGCATCGGTAGTGGCGACGCACAGAGTCTCTCACACCCGCCGGGCTACCAGCAGAACGCTAACGCTTCCGAGTTCGACCGGTATCAGAGATCGGCCATGGAACAGCGCGAACTCGACGACGGTGGAAGCGGCATATGGGACGCTGCTAAAAAGCTGGCTCAGCAGACGGGCGAACGGCTAGCCGCTGCCGAGAACGAGGTGTGGAAGCGGATCAACAAGGAATAGGAGAGCGTAGTATTTCCAATGCACCTTGAGAAGACAATACAGAGGCCTCGCCCTATCGTTTTGCCCTCATGTGGAAGTCTCCGACACCAGAATGCAGGTCATCGTACAGCTGGTTGGTGGAGGGTGTGGTGGTGTAGTGTAGGACTCAGCTCGTTCTATTTGTGGCGTTCCAGGGTATGATGCGAAGGATCTGGCGCAACGAAGCGCGTGAGCCAGGCTGCTTGATTGACTCAGCAAGCACAAGTGTATGCTCTCGCGCATTGCAGCTCCAATTTACTATCATAGGCTGTTGTGAGGGGCCGCATATAGCGAGGGGACTAGGACACGGCCCAAGTTCCGGTTGCAGACAATACGACCCAGGACAAGTAATGGGACCTGAACGCTGCCACCGTTGCCACGTGATTCATTTCGTTTATCCCGCTGATCTACAGAGTCTGTGTCGTTTCGACATCGCTCGCAGTCTGCCTAGGACAGAGGCTGACGCGCCATGAGCAAGAGTTTCTCTGTTTCTCATGTCTAGGTATATCTGCCAAGGTTGCGTATTGTCGTCACTAATGATCCGAGATCTGCATAAGAGACCCAATATACGATTGGGTTACGGGTCCGAGAGCATGCGGGTAAAGGCGTAGGCATTGAATAATTTCCCAATGAGGTCCGAGATGTCATGCGAGGAACGGGCAGGACAGAACACCCCAGCAGCCTTGTTTGAGACCAAGGGTTCGGTGGACCCACAGAACGTCCGTCGAAGTCATGGAAGTTTTCGTGCTTTGGCTTCTTCCCTATCGCGTGTCCTCCCCGCTCCCGTTGCACTGATGCGTACAGAATACCTACTCGGCTGGCCGCAGCGTCTCACGAGCCACCCGGGGCAACGGGCCATGTCTAGAGCACTACACGGGTGTTTAGATTTTCGTTTGTTGTTCTCTTTCCCTTTGGGACGCTGTGTTCATTATAGGGAGCCTATAGATGCCCTTTTCGGTATGTGCACCTTGTTTCTAAAAGGATGTGGGCGCGGCATGTTGGCCGAATAGGAAACAGTCGCGTGTCACTGACGGGGCATTTTTCACATGGACATTACGCGGCCCGAAAGGCTTAATATATGAGTTCATGGACTCTAAGAGGTGTCTAGACAGCGGGACGGAGGCGCATCTGATCTCAGTGCTCGGAGGCCGCCTGGTGCACCTATTGCTACCCCCCCATATGCTACATATTCCCAGCTCCGAAGAAATGATAAGTAGGTAGTAATCAATATTTTATTTTTATTTATGTTATGTTTTTCGGTTCAAAAAAAAAGGTTTCACAAAGGGATATAACTATTACACCAGGACCTAATATCTGGTTGCCATGGAACTACTGCTATACACCAAACCGGCAATGGCCATCGTAAACCAATAACTCGCGTGAAGCTGTGAATAGTTAAGTCAAGTAAGTAGTACTGTATATGAGTCACGGCTGTAATCTGTATGTTGCAAAGGTTCCATCGCGTTCTAGGCGTAGACCGCAGACAAACTGCCAGGCTTCGCATTCTTAGACTGCCCATGACGCACCTGCCTACATACATACTATGTCGTAGGTATGGCACACATACACTACGCATGCGTCTGCGTAGATAGTTACTGGCACCCACACCCAACTGCCGGAACGACGTACCCATAGGCAGGTTGTGAACTGATCGCAGCCAGGCATAGCAACACGAAGAAACTACCTGAACTAGGGTATAAGCCCGAGGGACCCGTCCAGATAGAAATAGAAACACTCGGCGTGGAGCATGACATTACCAGCCAGACAGATCTAGACGAATCATGTGCTGACGCTGTTCGACTTCTTGCTGTTACAGCCTCCGACATGGCAAAAGTTACTTACAGCTACAGCGCTATACCTTGCTACGGATAACTTGGTAACTTGGAAACATCTCACTGGGTCCCCTCTACCGACTACCTCGGCGGGTACTTACAGTATGTCCTGCTAGTCGTGCGTGTCGAAGGTGTTCGCTTAACTCTCGAGCAATACACGTTGTTTCGAATGAAGTGTCGTACCATAAGACCATTGATTACATCGTACCTTAGTTATCACTTACACACTAACACCAACCTAACCTAGTGTTTCTAGACTGCCTACCGCACACCTACATACAGGCCTACATAAGCACATACATATGTATGTATGTACGGGAGACTCCACCGGAATGTTACAAGACCCATTTCAATGTGACGGTAAGCTCTTAACCTAAATGGCTCGTGAGATGAATTACTTACAGGTAGGACTATACCTACTTACCAACCTCTCAGTAACCCAAAGACGTCTCGTGGTTCCTGAATACTTATGGGTACGTGCCTTAACTAATAAGTCCCGGGTCCGGGAGACACGGGCTCATCTACACAACCACAAAACGTAAATCCATCTCGGTACTTTATCGGTAGTACCTGTGAAGTGTGGCTCCAGCCGTAGGTACCATCCATTTCCAGACGAAAGAGGAGCCCAGACTCCAGCTCCAGAGCCCAGGGTCGTTAATTTGGCGGGCTTGGCGGGAGCCAACCAACAGGTAAAGTTGGATCCGCCGATAAACCCCAGACAGGGATTGGGTCTGTAACAGAATCTGAGACAGGCTGCTGCAAGGGGTTCACCACACCTCCCGTGGACCTCCAATCGTAAAGCTAGGCCTGCCGTCTGTACCCCACCACCCTAAATTCCAGGCTCCCAATGTCAAACACACTCCGCTACAGACGAGACGAGACGATGGAATGAATTCATACCAGCACACCACACCACCACCACATTGCCTACCTACAGTATGTTGGTAGGTAGGCAGGCTAAACCAAACCTTCGACCTACCTAACCTACAACTCGTCATCCGTCTCCTGTTCCTCGTGGCAGGTAGCCAACTGGGTACCAAGCACAAGAGGGAGAGAAAAAAAAAAAGAGGCGCGCGCATTCCCCGGCCTATCACAGCTAGCCTAGTTAGATCTTAGAGTCTAGATCGCACCGCCTCTTGATGATACCCTACTCGGATTTTTGCGCGCCCAAGTTTCATCTGAACGCCTAGTCGGCACCATCTCGCCATGTTAGAGGCCACATCAGCACCTCTCGGTCTTCTGTTGCAGCTGACTTTGCTTCTACGGTCTGCCAGTCTCTCTGCTCATTGGCTATACATCGCTACAGTGGCTATATTCGGAGTCACTTCCTACGCGGCAGGATGCAAGGCCTCTCTGTCCCAACAAAAGAAAATAACAAGAAAGAAAGAATGGATGAATGAGAGGGGCCCGAAAAAAAAGCGCATCGTCGAATCATCTGAAAAAAATCACCCCATTTGCGCTCAGCCTCATTTAGAAAGAATAACTACGCCGTTTCATTCTAGAAGGCGAGTGTCTTCCCCAGCGCCACCAAATTCGTGGTTCGGTTTAATCACTAGCATGCACGCGTCCTGATATCTAACCTAGCTCATTCTCCTGTCTGCACTACACCTTAATCCCTCCTGATTGGCGATAGTTCGCTGTTTCCGCGAGGCTCGAAACGGCTTCGCTCGATCTGGGAAACATCTTCCAAATATCTCTGGAACGAGATCTGACTCTACAATCTAATACTATTACTATTACGTACGGGTTTGGCGCTCGCCCATCCACTACCCACTAGCAGGGTGGCCGGTCACATAGGCTGGACATCAAGTGGCAGACACTATGTCAGAGATCTTGTGGTCAGACAAATGATCCATGATCTCCACAGCTGCGGTAAACGAAGCTTAACAGCTCAGCTCACTCGATCGCTGGCGCATCTTGTGTTGCCCTACTGGCATGGTCCAGGACGTGTTTCCGAGTTGCCCCTCGTAAGACAGACAGACGGACGGACGGGCAGATGCCATGTTGCGTCCTCTACTATTGTAGGTAGGTAGTCTAGGAATTGCGCTTCTCCAGATCGACCTATCCGGTCGACCAGGTGGAATCGCCGTCGTAAGTCATACCGCTTGAATGAGCATCTTGTTCGAGCGCCTTATACCGACGCTGTCTAGTTCACAGCCAGATGTCATTGGCGACTGATGCGCCGAGTTCGTCATAGAAGGGAAATGGTTGCATTCTGCTCACAAATACAGGTAGTCTTGCGGTCCTGGTATCAATCTGCCCCGTCGCGATGCGTGTACAAGCCACCCCCTCCGAATCACCTTTCCCCATGACCCTCCCCTCGCAGCACGGTTCTTTTAGTGAGGCTCATGTCGACTTTGTCGGTCTTGGCAGTCATCGCTCAGTCTTCGATGGTTCTTCTGCCCTACTATATCAAATATTTCCCGTCCTGTTATATCCCAACCCTGGCCCGCCTATTCCAAAAGAATGCACCTTTCATGGGTCCACAACTGGGGCGGTCCCTGGCATCCCGTCGATTTCTAACTGCATTCCCCATCTAACGGGTGACTCGATCCCTCCGTCGCTCCCCCATATGTCCCTTACACTAGTGTAGGTAGGTAGATACAACTGTTAACCTGCTCCGAGGCTCGATGGGAACACATCATCGACGGACAGATGTAACCTCTGGAACCCTGTACCGAAATCCTAGTAGCCCTTGCTGCTCCCTGCTCACTGCCCTGTTGTGATGTCCATTTACAACCAGCCAAGCAGCAACCTCGTACACCGATCTCTCTCCTAAGTCTCTAGATTTGCCCAGGTTTGTATCAGGGAACCCGGCTTAGCTCCTACCGGTGTTCCGAACCTGACCGTACTAGATTTAGTCGAGGTGATCCGGGATGATGCCTATAGTCGATGAGTACTTCTTTTATACCTCTGGGCGACCTGTGCCGCCCTCCGACCACCTGCTCTCTTACTCCCTTCTCGCCTCGCCACTCTCTCCACCTGCTATAGACCATGAAGGCATACTACCGCTAGTCACTCCTTTATCTGCCCTTCAAAGCAAAGCCTACTATTGCCCCTCCGGTCTATAATATTGGGAGCTGGCTCTCTTACCAAGACGCGCCAGCGTACGTGTACCTGATCCAACCCACCTAACAGGCTGTCGTTCCTTCAAACAACTACTCACCACAACTCACCACGCTCCTTACCATCGAGAAACACTCTTGACCTCCAGTCCTTAGCATTGCTCAATCGACTTATACGCTCCCTTCAGTTTTCACGTCGTGAGGCAAACGCTTTCCGTACTATTCCCGTATCCACAGACATACAAGTCGCGTCTCGTCCCGGCTCCGAACCTTCCTAAACCTCACCGGAGATTAGTGACTGCTTAACCGCCCATATTACCAGCTATTATACTATGTAAGTTGAGCAAAGTCATAATCCTGTGCCATCATATAGCTTGAGGCGCGAATCACAGCAGAGAATTGTCTGTCCCCCCGCATCAACCTATGTCTCAAGCCAGGGCATCGTGCCGTTCATCTGCTGATATACATGCCCATCTCAGTTCCCGCCCGGTAATATACTAGCCAGCTTTCACTTCCTTGCTTTCATACATTAAGCCATGGACGCGAATGAGACGCATCTGTAAACTTCTTTCTCACCTTTTGTCATGTCTTCATCCCGACTAACCCACCAGTAGGCAACAGCAGATACAACCGCCTGCGCTTGTCTTCAGCCTCGACGAAAAGGTTGGCGTAGACGGACGGCCCACGAGCTCAAACCCAATGGTCACCATGGCTGGAATGGAAACACCTGCGAAAACGGAAATGTCGGCGGCGTCCACCGATATGTGGACGACTCCCACATCGCAAAGTTCGCGGCCAAGGCCGGCTACCATCTACGAAGGCTTTACGTTCTGCGCCGGGGATGAATTTGGCTCGATGCCGTCGTGGGAGACTTCATCCGGTCTAACGATGCAAACCCCAAGTGATACCATGTCGCGCCCCGTCTCGATGCATCAGAATTTCTATCCGGGACTCGCCGTGGAAAATAGTGAGTTAAATTAGAGTGTCACAGGATAGCAGCTGACCACAAGGACAGACGCATGGGGATCAAAGCCATGTGAAGACAACCTGGAAGTGCATCCCCTCGACGCTGATATGACCATCGGCCAGGCGTTCACCACAGATGAAGCGATTCCAATCCTGGATCTACGGTTCTCTAATTCGCACGTCGATAACGAAGGGCTAAATTTTGAGTCTGGGCCAAAACCGCGTCGCATGTCGGGCTCTTCGTTCACTATGTCGACCAATGGTCTCTCTGACATGCCTTTCGAGGACTTTTCCGCTGCGTTATCAGAGGCGCCGTCTTTCTCATCGGATTACCCGCCACCCTCGAACAGAAACTCGCTCATGTCCTCCACACAGCTGTCTCCTGTCGCATCTCCTCGCATGACACCACAAAGCCGATCGGAGCTCGTTCGCGCACAGAGTCGTGGTCGTGGCGCATCCCCTTCTCCACGCCCAGGCATGAGATCAGTACCATACAACGTGGATAACAGCTCGCGGAGCAAGAGATGGTCTACGGGGTCTTACGGTACTACCGCTAGCCGAAGACCTCCGCCCTTCGTCTACCATCATAGTCATGACGCCTTTGGGGCACGAATGCCCTCACGCCATTCCTCGCCCACAATCTCGAACACCACATTGCCGTTGAACTTCGGGAACCTGCAGGCTATGCAACAATATCCCATGTTTGTATCGCACCCTCCAGCCTTTCGGAATGGCATGATTCTGCCAAGTCAACTACCACCACACTTACCGTCAAATGGATTTCACCCAGAGCCACAGCACTTTGAGACGCCGCCTCCATTAATGTCGCACGGGCTATTCAGAATGCTACATAGCAATGCAGACCCGCATTCGCTACATGGCCATTATACGGACCTTTCGGACCCGCCGGATCTGTATTCTTCACTTCAAGAGGAACAAATCCCACCACCCCCCGAAGACATGAATCCGTCTGATCCCGATCTGGTACCTCATGAGCAAGAACTACGGTTTGAAGGAGACTTATATACTCCGAGATGGGTTCGTGGGCACGGCAATAAGCGAGAGGGTTGGTGTGGTATTTGCAAACCAGGCCGGTGGCTTGTGTTGAAAAATTCGGCCTTTTGGTACGATAAGAGCTTCACCCACGGGATCAGCGCAGCGACGGGAAATCCCTTCCAGGAACCGCAAGAGACTCGCAGAATGGATGGCAGTCCGGATGTTTGGGAAGGCCTATGTGGAAGCTGTAATGACTGGATCGCCTTGGTCAGCAGCAAGAAGAAAGGCACAACATGGTTCCGACACGCTTATAAGGTCAGTCACAATATCCTTGATAGTTGCACGTATCATCTTTTTGCTGATTTAGGTAGTGCCACACACACCCGAAGATTAAGGATGCTCCCAAGAGACGTCGCGAGAGTAGTCACTCCAGAGCTCTAGCCACTTCACAGGTCGCGAAACCTAGGGTCGAGCAGCAACGCCCAATCACCCCCCAACATACACCCGGCTCTATGACTATGGCAACTACTCCTAAACCTCCGCCTGCGCTTCCCGTTCAGCATTCGACGCCAAGGCAGGATCATAAGACTCCGTCTCAGAGGGCTTTTTTAGTCCCCGATGCCAACAACATGATCTAGGGGATGAATACTTGGCTGCTGGTTGAAAGCTAAGATTCCAAACAGAAAAAGAAAAAGCTTCCTTCTCACTTGTTGAAGAGAAATGCACGCGTCACGATACTTCTGATAGATTGATATCCGGATGAAAACGAAATGATATAGACGGTACGGGGCTGTTTACGATTTTCTTGGTGGCAATACCGGTTGCATTCACATTCTACTCTCTTTACTACATATCGCACACACAATCGTTGGCCCGGAGGATAAAACGCAGCGGGCAGTTTCTGTCGCATCATATTACAATCTCACACGCAACGGATTCGGGTTGGGGAGATCAAATTCTACTGCTTGCTGCGTTCTTACCGGATCCGTTTAACATGATTTGGCAGACGTGTAACCGGCGGAACAACGCGTGACGAACCCTAGCTCGCGGGGACACAATCAAACAAGCAAGTCGGGGGCAGATCGGCCATTTCGTCTTATTCATATGCTAGGAGTTGGACTATGATCTATAGAGACTCTATAACTGCACCCTCTACCTTTTTTCCTTTGAAATTACTTAACGCTACCATTCGCTGTTTATATAGCACTGTCCAACCAAAACGTTATACTTTTTATTTCCTTAACATCTCTCCTATATAGCTTAATTGTAGATAGTTTTGAGTCACCTGATACCCTATGGTCGTGTTATGGGGGAAGAGAGGATTGGTTGAGATTGGTTCAATTTGGAGGATGAAGAGAAGGAAGGCGCACGCGATTGTCAGGGATTTGTTCTCTCTTTTTCTTTACTTTTATATAGACTTGGGATAAGGATTTAGTGATGGGAACTGGCACAAAGGCAAACTAACAGTCCTGCTGAGCAGTGGTGGAAAACAGTTAACAAGTTGATCTTGGTCATGAAGAACTCTATTTTATTTCAAAAATACATATTACGTGGAATCCAGACGTGTGCAATGAAAATCTCCTCACATTTTGCTCCAACTTGCCGAAGCTGTGCTCGTATAGTTCAGTAACTGACTGTTTGTAAAAATACGCCGCTGCCGAAATCCCACACCACGAGATGAGGTATTTGTTGATTCTGAGTGGTAATGGTAATACGCGTACAGTAAAACCTCAGCCACAAGAGACACGACGTAGCGGGAAGACTACTTTTGGTAAGACGATTTACCGATGAGCTGGCACGAGGAAGGGTCCTCTGGATTCACCATCACACGGATCAGAGCTCGGCACTTGGCACAGCTTCGCAGCCACTTGCCTTCTGACCTCGACCATCGCTGAGAGATCTACGGGCTCGATGAGAAATAAAAAAATCTCCAGTGGCGTCCAATGCGAGTTCAGCCCTGTCCTGTGCCTCTATAACTTCGGCTAATAGGAGACAGGCATCTTCCTGTTACGCGTAATTGTCTATTGCACGACAGAGAGGTGGTGAGTCCCACAACCTGTAAAGGGCGTCCACAAAGGTGCAGATGAAACAGCGAGTTAGGTGAAAGTGGGTGGGCTCATTGGGCCATCGCCTTGAAGCCCTCACCTGGATCGACGCGAGAGGACTCCAAGACGGGCTGGCTGGCTGGTTGGCAGCATCTGTACGCGGGAGGACGGTGCAGCCATTGTCGAGCTACAAGTACACCCAAAAAGATGCGACACGACGCTACCGGGTGTCGTGGGGGTATGACAATAATGTTGGCCGTTCGCTCGCTCGCCAAACCTCCCCTCCCTGGTGTAGTGTAGTGTAGGTCGTGACGACTGACGTGATACGATACGATTCTAGCTTGCTAGGGACACTACACCCACCTGCCTACTAAGGAATGAATTAAGAAAGCACCCAGGAATTCTCCGAATGTCTAAGAATATACCCTGCCCTGTCCTGCTCCCAACTCAAGACGCGGTGCCAGCACAGCCTAGACTAGTGTAACTGGTGGGTAGTCAGCACTAGGACCTCGCACAGGGGGTTCCCGGCTCCTCGGGCTGGGCCGGGCTGACTACTCTATATGGGTATGCATATGCGTTAGGTTGATCTCTAGGGCAAACTGGGGACAGACTGGGGAGATCTCTCTACTTCTCAGCCGCTGGCTGGCTCCAAATCATGATTTGAACCTCTGTTTGGAGGATGGGATTACTAATGGAAGGACATGAGGAAAAGGTGGGAAAGAGATCGGAGCCGGGAGATGCTGGCCTGAAACAACATGACAATAGAAGAGGGTGAGAGATGATTGCGTGCCTTCCGCGTATTTGTTTGTCTGTAGTTCTTCTGTGAGTGTACTGACCAGCTATTACTAGACACTAACACGCATCGTACGTTATCTTAAGATCAAACACCTTGCCCACTCGCTTTCGTGTAGGAGTAAGGAAGATCCGCCCGGACGGTAGCGGGATTGCTATTTATGACTCGCCGCCTTGCCATTATAGGTTGAAGCTTACCGAAGGTCAAGATCGACGATCTCGGTATTCGTCTCTTTAACTCCGTATTACAACTATCTATCGATGCTGTTCACATCGCTCAAACCATCACCTTTAGACCTCCCGGCGGAAGAGGCTAAGTAATCAAAAAAGGCACGCTGGACCGGAATCTGCCTAGATAATCATATGATCTGATAATATGTTGTGCCTGGTTTGGGTACCCCTCTCGGGAGGAATGGTATCGGCCGCCGTGTAAGTGCTACGGTGATGTAAGATATTCGCTTGTAAGTACCAAAAGCAAACGAACGAGCAGGCAAACAAAATGATAGCGTATGTTATACTGCAGCTTGGTGATATCTGACATCCTCTTTTCAACGTAAACTTCGCGTGTGAATGGTACTCGCCTATAAGCTACGTACCCGCTATCATCACCGTCGTACTATCTTATACTCACAGATTACATCTTCTCATCCTCTAGTGGCGGATACACGGCGGCCGGTTTAGCCCAGGGGGACGGGGCTACTTAGTGTGGGTGAGAATCCCATCGTGCTGAGGTGTGATTGTGCGAGGCCGTGGATGGTGGGTGACATGCATATTTAGATGTTTCATATACGCATCTGCGTCGTGGAGAATGCTGCTAGACGGGGTGGTGTAGGTAAGCCGCAGATTATTCTTAGCAGCTACTTGACGACGACGTCTCTTGTGATTCGCTGGTGTCGATATGCACATATGGTCACGTTGCGTCGTTCTGCTGTTAGGAATACATACATACACACACTCTTGTTGTGTTGTTCATCAGTCGCGTGGACGCCTCCAGGACACTCGATGCCTTCGGCCGATCGTCTAGATTTTGGTTGCTTTTTCCAGGGGTCAGATGGCTGAGTGAGTGACACATGTGAAGATCGATAGCAGCCGTAGGTGGCCGGGTTTAACATGGAACACGGCCACCAGCGATTTTACTACGCTTTGGCGGCCATATTGTCATACTTACAATTCACTTGCGTAGTACTTGTCATGGATGATAGTAGCTGCGGGCTCAAATTATACGCCGAATGCTCCGTAGCGGAAGCTAGCAGCTCCCTTTTGGGATTCGATATGAGATGGGTTGATTTGATATGAGAAGACATTCATTTCTACTGCTGGAAATTAGCTACGGCTCTTGATATTGCCGCTGAATGTATGTTCAACGTTGAAATATCCGCCTTAATCCCGCTGGTGAACCAGAGGCATAATCCTCCTGTTATTGAAGAACCCACAGTGATGGAACGACCCAGCCTTTACCTCCACAAAGGTTTACAACCTGACTAAAAGGGCATTCTATAATCTGTAACAAGTACAGCGGTAGCAATGCATCCACCCCTCTGCAAAGGCTCTCAGATGTTACAGGAAAGCGCTTTATAAGACCATTTCCATAGAAGTTTGGGCAGTACTGCCAATTAAGAGACATGGCGGCAAGGAAGATGCGTAAGTAGGGAGGGCAGTATATGTCTTGTAACCATTCACTGCTTGCTACTGCTACTAGTCTGTTGATGTAAGTTGAGTAGGATTGCATGCGCAGTCGGCCACCTTTCGGAGCTCTCACTCACACATTAGATAACTCATACTACCCTACTATCTTTCTACAATAATCGTATGCCCGTTTTCACGTCACTTGGCTACACCAGCGTCAGACGACATGCATGTTCCTGCTAGTGACCACTTATGTTTGGAGAATATGTCTTAGAAAGCGCATGCAGAACTGCGCTAGGATTGCTCGTTGAACCCCATTATCCCTCTTCAAGGATGAGGGAGCACCAAAGTCTTTTGGATACATCCTTGACCGGAGACATGACATAATTTTCTCAGAACTTTCCTTTTGAGGCACTTCTACGGAAATCACCAGCCCGACATCGCAACGATTAGGAATAGGGGCTACACTATGGCTGATAAGCTCCCAGGAAATGTTCTATTAGCCTATGAGAGCCCAGGTCAGCGCGTGGTAGAATAATGTCGTGCCCCGTGGGCTCCAACTAGCGGGCCAAGAGACAAGGCTTCTTTCGATCGTACTCAAGCAGCAAGATATCTCACAGCTCCCGGTTGGATTGGAATGACATCCCATTTCAGGCTCGGAATAAGAGCAATCTCGGTTTCAACCTCCTCGTTGACAACGGTTCTCCCCGTAGGACGCCCTGCCTCCAGGCGTCTAAGACCTAGCTCAAGTCCAGACTTCAGGGTCATGGGCTACAAAACAGAGAAAATGCCTAGCGAGAGTATAGGTGCCCTGACCGGGGCCCTCTCTGGATTCAAGGTGAGTCGCACCAGGCCAGCCGGATGGTTACGTGATGCATATGACAAGTTTGTTGATCTTATAGTCCTCTATTACTAAATTTTATCCCTGACATGCCTAATCGTTACACCCTAAAGTTTGAGTGGTAAAGAGTGTGCTTCAAATGTATGCGATGACATTCCTTTTTTTTTTTTATTGTTTTACATTTACTACAAGTGTGGCCTCGGTATTCTTTAGAGTGAAAGCCTAATGAAAATAATCGTCCATTACAACAAATAGAACAAGAAAACATAGTTCCTCACCCTAGTTCGTTATCTTGTGTGCAGAAATAAGAAGTAAATCTCCTGAAAGATCCCTTGGGGGGAGATCTCTGATTTGTTTGTGCATTTTAAAACTTCTGGATTATTATATTATAGTGTTGATTATTCTCTGCGCTAGGTCTCACTGGAAATGAACCCCGACGCTCTGTTTTGTGATTTGCTCTTCAAATCCAACCTTCTAGCTAACACTGATTACTAGGGACAAGGGATGACTAGTTCTAGACAACAGCAACTTACACCCAGTATTTGAACTTTTATTCTATTTATCCTGCCAGAGAAAAGAAAAAAAGAGAAAAAGGCGAGAAGAAAATAATAATACTTGGTTGGGTAACAAGGTCGTAACTAATTGTAATATCAGCATTAAAGGGCATAATGTGTTCCTAGAGCCGTAATATGGAAGAGGAAAGACATGGTATTATATTGGATATGGGTCTTTGATGGAGTTAGTTTGAGGTGAACGTGAGGCAGGAGTTAGTCGAAGGGTGTGAATAGGATTTGTAGCCTTGGGGTCAAGGGCCTGATGCTCAAAGTCGGAACCACCACCCTGAGGCGACATAGCTAGAAACTAAAATAAGTTTAAGACTAAATTTAATATGAAATTAGGGAAGCAGATACCTGAATAAAGCACTTTCGGCTAGATAGACAGCTACCACGCTCACTCCAAACATTGGGTAAACCGGTACTGGGTAAGGCTACACTTATCAACACAGCAGAGGATAACAGCTGGCGTATTAGATATTGTGCAGGAGTCACGTTACCGAAACCTTAGGAGTAAAGTTCTAGCCTACCTTAGCAGTAAGCCGACTGGCCGCCTGGTACAAATCCAATGTATATACTATATAAACCTAGATAGACTGGTACTCTAATAGAAAGAAATGGCCGTGCTGGTGCGGTCTAGCGAAGTATCTTTACAAAATATCATTACAGGGCATCGTTAGGCCTGGGGGGTTCGATTCCCCCTATGGTCAAAGCACCAACCTACCTTTTTTCTATTTTTCTTTTTATTCTTTCTTTTCGCTTTTTCATCCTATTCACTAGCCATATATCCACATCATATTGTATCAACTATCTAACAACCTAACAATAGTCCAGGGACAAATAGACTACATAAGTATCTAGGCTATGTATTTTGTCTCATGATAGATATCTACTACCAATCGCCCTGACCGGATTGTCTCGTGCTGTTAACTTTTAGCAGGTCGAGCTGAGACGAGCTTCCTAAGTCATGCGCCGACATATGCCTAGATGTGTTGACAAGGGACATCATACAACGCCGCCCTTATCCTCACCATCGCATAAGCGCGATAAATACCATAGCCACGGCACCTATTATTGTCCTTTGCGTTTTGACCATTGTTCCTATAGTCGATATTAACAGAGCCATGGCGGAGGCAGAGCCGGGGAATGCGGCGAGCCAAGATGGAAGCCCGGCTTTGTCGGCTATGTGTCTGCAATGCTTTAGTGGTTGAGCTCAAATGCCCCTGTTTTGATTGTCTGGGTCAACAGCAAGGCAGTGATACCCGGGTTTCGCAATCTGATTGTCTATAACGGTTGGCAGCGTAGTCGGACTTGAAGTTGGAGTTGGAAAGGGCTATACAACAGTGCTTGCTGATCCTATGGTCCTCTAGTTGTTTGATCTCGGCCCCGGTCGTCGCCGTAAATTCGGCGTCCATAAACGGGGGTAGTTGTAGTAGCGGCACCGTTGGTTTGGCTTGGGTCGGAGCCGGTGCTGGTGGTGGTGCTGCTGGCTTACCACCCTCCTTGTTCACACAGTACCGGCATGCGAGACCGTAGATCTAGCTTGTTTCCTAATCGATCGCTTTGAACATCCGGGCATGGGGCTGGCCTCCATTGTCGGCGGATGACTTGTAGGCGAACTGGGATGGAAGCCCTTGAAGGAATGTGCGGCGGCTCTGCTCAAAAGGGGGTACTTTTTTCTTGGTCGATTTCTGTAATTATGACGAGCATGTTATTGCGTAGTGAGAATGGTAGCTTGGGATTGCTTGAGATCGGCGTATAGAGTATAAGTAAATGATTGCGTGAGCTTACAATATCGTCCCAACTGTATCGATTTGTTCATTCAATCTCCTAGCAAGCGGCAAACCTAGTGTTTTGGGTATTATGTTCGCATATATGAATAAGATATCGTTGCACCTACCTATCTAAGAAGACATGAATTCGATGATTCGGTCTTCCCAGAACCAGTATGTGCGGGGAGGATTTGCTAGTGTCATAGTTCTCAGGATAAGACACTTGGATTTAAGCGTCCATATCAGTCCGATAGTCACAAATTTCAAACGTCATATTGGCGCTCGATAAATTATAAAATATTACAGCTTAGGAGTTTATATTTCCTTGATCTTTGTTTTGAGGAAGGACCTGTCTGTTTTGTTTGCGGAGTCACATGCCAAGATCATATTTATGAGCTGAGGACCTACGCAACTGGCGATATCTATATATATGAGTAGAGCAACAACTTTCAACACTACAAGCTCCATTGTTACAAAAATTTAATTGTGCGGCGATACTTATAAATGAATGACGAGGTACGTCGAGTTGTTCGCAAGGTGGCGTCGATATTATATCGTGTTAGTATCTGTCTAGCCACTAACTAAGGCGAATCCTGTCTGTAGTTAGCCAATCACCACTCAAGCTAGCCAAATATATTGCCCGACTAGGCACTTCCAAAATGTCACCAACTCCTTGCCATATCCGCTCCGGCGAATATCGTCTCATATACCCTGACACTGACGGGAGAAGGAAAGGCGGGCAAATTGTACGTAACTAAAAATTAAAACATATGTGTCTGGGTTCTATCTATATCAATCCGAGCCGGATGGGTAGGCCGGTAAGTCATTCGATTATGCATGGGGCAATTGCAATACTGAGCCCGGGTTCAAATTCACTTTCGAGTTTGAAGCAAGTCCGGACCTGCCTAAATCTCATATCATGAGTAGGCTACGTATTCCCTGTGTTCTTATAATGACTCGGAGGTAAATGTCTAACTTGGTTTCATCTATATATGTGGATGCCTCAAGTCATCTCAGTCTTCTTAGCTTTTTTTCCATCAGTGTAGCATCTCATCTAGTCTATCGGATTTTATTGTTTATCACGTCGTCACCGTGAGTCTATTAGCAATTGAACATTATTATACGAACCCGCCGTGACCTGGGCAACACTAATCAAGGCTGTTAAAAAGCGCAGGTTTGGTAACATTACCATTTCCATGTTGCCCGCCAGCGGATGGAAAAAGTGGGAATCGATCTAAGTAGAGGGTACTCAGAGTACCTAGAGGATCTCGTCTACAAGTAGGGTGTGGCCGCGTTATAGCCTGGCCTAGTTGAGTTTTCTGACCCTGGGTCTTCGAACCGACAAGGAGAAGAAGGCTCTTTTCGGCGCTGCTAAGCAAGTTCGCCATTTTACATACCACTGCGGAACCGAAATTGTCAACCTCCAGCTTAAGGATTTGAATTCTCAGCAAAAAGATTAGCTGGCCCTCTTGGTCTCTGAGGGAGGTGTTGTCTTCTTTCGTGACCAGGACCCGTCTCCATAGCAGTAGCGAGATGTGATCGCGCATATTGGTTCAGGATTCGTACGCACTGATAGCATTATTTGCACCATTTCTAGTCAGCTTCTCTATCCGGTGTGTCATCATACTGACTATATTGTTACAGCCCCAAAACGCTCACGTTCCTGAAGTTTCCGAAACATCAGTAATTTGATCGGAATATCTTACCGGTGTTATTAGAAAACCTACCTTCCGCACTGGCACACGTAAGAGCATTACTCGTGTCTAATTGAGGCAATTTTAGCTAACCAGAGTCTAGAGACTTGGTGCTCTTGCCTCAGACTTTTGGCATCACTCATCTTCGTTACGACACAGTGCCGCCACATAGAAGCGACATCCTATGAGCTAGCGGCTATGATGCATACTGCAAGCTGTCCCCTAACTTCCGCAAATTCATCGATGATAAGAAGGGAGTGATGAGATCAGGTGACTCAAATCTAGACCGCGACGGCGCCAACGCTGGCCGGCAGCCCGTTGAAGAGATCCATTCTATTGTGCGCCTGCACCTGGTAACCAAACGGGAGTGCTTGTTTGTCAACAGGCCCTGGACCTTGCGGATTATCGGACTTGAGAAGGCGGAAAGCGACATGGTGCTGAGATATCTGTTCGACGTATATGAGAATACGCATGTTATCGATAGAATTATTTTCTCCCCTTTCTAGTAACTTGAGAGCTCCAAAAATGTCTCGGGAGTAGGCTTCGGGAGCATGTCTCGAGAGCACTACAGCCATTTATAAGAGTCATTACTGGCTCCAGCGGTTGTAGTATCGATATTCAGTGCCGATGGCGACGGACACCGGGCACTTCGGCTCTTTGGGACAACAGGTACACATTACTAGATAACCCTGCCTCCACAACTCAAGTTGGGATTATGAAAATCGCGTAACAAGGCATGGAACTAGAATTGCAACAGTAGCTGAAAAGCTGTACTTTAATCCGAATGCCCTTACCAGGAGAGAAGCCTCAGTGTTGGAGGACAACTAGAGGAGCGTATCGCTTCAAAATGCAAAGGGTTTCTTATTCACCTGCCAAGGTAGGTAGTATGCTTGGCGAATTGTAACCATTAATTTATATGAGCAAGAAAAATTGACTTTCTTGCATCGCGTATGTGGCGGTACCGGGGTACGAAGCTTTACTATTAGCTACACTGTATCCGGACAAGCGTCTCCACTTTGCCGAACCTAACCCATGTTTATCTGCAGGTGCCTAATCTAGCCCTGTCTATTGCCCCATGAATTAATCGATAGGCACCTTTGTTCTCGTATGCGTCATCCAGCCATTCTATCCGTCGTCTCTGCTTGCCGTCACGATACCATAGCAACAATCCTAGAGTCTACTTCTCACAGGAAAGATCAACTACAATAGAAGGTGCTAAAGGTTTGATTTCTAGGCTATAATTTCTTGCCTTCTCCTAGGCTGGTATGGTTCTTCTTGACGGAGCTTTGACATGCAACTATTCACTACCCAGGTACCTACACCTATGACAATCGCCTAAACTTTCACGTTTCACGTTCTACGAAGGCTCTCTTTAAGGATGCTATTCTTTCTATATAGATAGGAGCATTACCTGGGAAGGCGCACAGGGATAAACATACAAGGTCCGTGAACGGACCGTGGCTATCTTTTTATAGGATGCCTGCTATGCAAGCTTCATAAACACCGCCCTTTGTCGATTTATCTTAATCCATTGCCGAATCCTCGAACCATCACCTCGACTTCCTTCCGCCTACTACCTCGCTATACTCCAACGCTGATTACCACAGTCGAATCCCCCCACCGATCTATGCACACTCCTATCCTGTGTCCTACTGCTCAAAATGGAGGCAAATGGGCAACAGTCCAGTGGCGCTGCGCCTGGATCTCCAGATAACGATGGCGCAAGGAGACTTGGTGTAACAGATCAACCGACAGCAGCAGCACAGGCTGCTTCACCCAAGGATGGCCAGGAACTTGCTACCGAGAGCGGTAATAATGAAGATGGAGACGGCAATACCGAACTTGCTATCACACTTGATGAAGCCTCTGCGCTCAAAGACCTCGCTACCGACGTGCGCGACCAAGACGACCTCGAACGAGACATTTCACATCAGGCTAGCCTAGCATTCATGAGTGCAGAAGACAAAAGGGACGAGAAGCGCATCGAGAAAGCCCGGAATAACATTATAAAACTTGAGGCGCAGAAGAAAACTCAAGAGGAGCGTTTCCGTAAAGCCATTGGCAAACCGGAGCTCAAGCAGAAAATTCGAGAAGAAATTGCTCGTATTGACTCAGAACTTGATCTAACCAAAAATGATATCACCGAGTTCGAGAACCGGATTGAGAAAAGGCACCAGGAGACCGAGATCGTAGAACAGGCTGCAGTAGGCAACAAGAAACTACCCGGAGAGACTCACCGTGAATTCCTGATCCGAACAGGGAAAATAACGCCCTTTGACATTAGAGCTCGCGCGCAAGGTGTTGGAGGGGAACTGGCTGACGTCCTGGCTGACGCCGAAGAAGAAGCTGCTGCAGATGAGCTGGAAGAACAAGCTGGTTATGAGCCACGCTCCCATCAGAATCTTCGCGCGCCTGGATTTGCTGAAGATGCGGAGATAAGTACCACAGCAGTAGAGAGCGAGTTTTCGTTAAGACCGCGGAAGCGACCGAGGCCAAGACGGGAAGATGCATCATCGGATGAATATACCCCCCAGGCAGCCGAGGCGCCCGAGGCAGAGTTTTCCGAAGGTCAGGAATCAGAAGAGTACGATTTTACCGAGCGCCCGGCCAAAAAGGCAAAGAAGACCGCTAAGGACGACGGGAAAGTCGATATTAGCAAGCTTGATGATGGTATTGAAGCTAACTATCAAATGCGGCTCACAGACTGGGTTGATAGACGGAGTCGTGCAAGGCTGCGGCGTCAACAAGCCGGGCATGAAGATGAGCATACTGAAGAGCAGCCCCGGGACCAAGAAGACCACGAATGGTTCAAGCCGTCTCCGGACGAGCCCGACCATCACCTCAAACATGGTTTAAAGCTGCCAGGTGATATTTACCCTGCTTTATTTGACTATCAGAAAACCGGAGTTCAATGGCTCGCTGAGCTGTATTCTCAACGGGTAGGAGGAATCATTGGAGATGAAATGGGGCTGGGTAAAACTGTGCAAGTGATCTCATTTATCGCGGCACTCCATTACAGTAAACAGCTGGATAAGCCTGTCTTAGTGGTCGCACCCGCCACTGTTCTGCAGCAATGGGTTAACGAATTCCATCGCTGGTGGCCGCCTTTACGGGTCTCAATGCTCCACTCATCCGGATCTGGTATGCTAAATATGAGTAGAGAGAATGCCATTGAGGATGAAGACAGAAGTTGGGATAGAAGAGATGGCCCTCGAGTTGTGAATAAGGCCGCGAAAAGAATTATTGATCGCGTCGCGCAACAAGGCCATATTCTAGTAACAACTTACGCAAGCGTCCAAATTTATGGCAGCATTTTGGCCACAATGGATTGGGGCTATGCGGTGCTTGACGAAGGCCACAAGATCCGGAACCCCAATGCAGCAGTCACTATTGCGTGCAAAGAATTATGCACGCCGAACCGAGTGATTCTTTCCGGGACGCCAATACAGAATAATTTGGTAGAGCTCTGGTCACTATTTGATTTTGTCTACCCAATGCGACTAGGGACTCTAGTTGACTTCCGGAAACAAATTGAAATTCCTATCAAAATTGGCGGATATGCTAATGCTTCTCACCTACAAATCATGACAGCGGAGAAAACAGCCCAAGCGCTCAAAGAAAACATTAGTCCATACCTCCTGCAGCGATTCAAAGTTGATGTTGCCGCCGACCTGCCAAAGAAGAGGGAACAGGTACTCTTCTGCAAGCTTACCAAACTCCAGTATGAGAACTATCGAACCTTTCTCGATTCAAAAGAAATGGGTGATGTTCTTAAGGGGACCACGCAGTCTTTCTTTGGAATCGATAGGTTGCGCAAGATTTGCAACCACCCTGATTTAGTTGACCCCATTGTTAAAGCTAGACAGCCGCAAAATTGGGGAGCTGCCAATAAGTCCGGAAAGATGCAAGTTCTTAAGGCACTTCTTGGGATGTGGAAAAAACTTGGTCACAAGACACTCTTGTTCTCCCAGACAGTACAAATGCTCGACATTCTCGAACAATTTGTTCAGGGCCTTGGCGATATCCAATATTTGCGGATGGATGGTAAGACGCCCATCAAGATGAGGCAAGTACTAGTCGATCGGTTCAACAAGAGCCCAGATATAGACCTGTTTCTGTTAACCACGAAAGTGGGCGGCCTGGGGGTGAATTTGACCGGAGCCAACCGGGTAATTATTTACGACCCCGATTGGAACCCATCTACAGACGTACAAGCACGCGAGAGGGCATGGCGCCTGGGACAAAAGAAAGACGTGACAATCTATCGGTTGATGACTGCTGGTACGATTGAGGAGAAGATATATCATAGACAGATTTTCAAGCAGTTCTTGAGTAACAAAGTGCTAAAGGACCCTAAACATCGCACTACGTTCAATCTCAACGATTTACACGACCTCTTTACATTAGGATCGTCCGAGGCAGAAGGGACGGAAACAGCAAGACTCTTCAAGGAATCTGAGGTGAACATTCACAAGTCAGCAACACCACCTGAAACCCCAGATTCAAAAGGCAAACACCCTGTTGGTACTGGCCAAAATACATCGTCAGGCCATGACGAGCACAATGGATTGCAACGTATCGATGGTATTGCTAGCCTAGAAGATTATGAAGCCGAAGAAGAGTCAAAGTCTGGCACCAAAGAAGAGGATCGAATCATGGAAGGCCTATTTGCTCGATCTGGTGTTCAATCGGCGCACGAACATGACGCCATTATCGATGGCAAACAGAAACCTCGCGCTGATCGCAATATCCTACAGCACGAAGCCGCTCGGGTCGCGAATGAGGCAGCCTCGGCGCTTCGCCGAGCTAAAGAACAAGCACGCCACGTCCCCATTGGTACAGTCACGTGGACAGGCGAAGTTGGTGAAGGAGGCCGTCCTTCAAACATCCGTCGGGGCCGCGGCGGTCCTGGTTCTGCTTCCGTACTATCTAATTTGTCGGATCGGCAGGGGCTCTCGCCATCCGGATCGGAGAGTTCGCGTGCGGGACGGTCGGCGATGCGTTTGAACGACTTCCTAAAGGCTATCCCGCAATTTATCAACCGTCACGGCGGTAAGGTACCCACCAAGTCCATCGTTGACCACTTTAATCCGCACTGCAAGACCCGGGAGCAGACTGCCGAGTTCAAAGAAGCACTGAATCGAGTAGCCAAGATGGACTCCCGGGGCTCGTCTATGCGTGGAATCTGGGTTCTGCGAGAGGGCTAGGATGCCTCGTGACTCACGGCATGCGAAGGAGTAATTTGAGATATGATGGCATGGAATCTCGGATTGGTCGGATCGGGTGTGAGATGTGATCCGGTCGAGCTAGAAAATTTTAAGACTTTAGAACGGAATGAAACGAAATAGGTAGATGAAGGGTTTTCATAGCTTAACTTCACCCTACTGGAGAATATGAGGTGCCACACATGGCCGGCCTTGGTGTTGGTCAATAGGCGTCAGGGACCGGCTGCAGATCAGGAGTCTTATCGGGGATATGGGCGTCGGCGACTAGCAGATGCATGTATAGCGTTCATCCATTTAGCTGAGTATACCGAATCCGGTCCTAACGGTACACATGAATTTAGCTACCAGCTTACACCAATGCTATGGTTTTAATACAACTGGCCCACGTGGGTTCATTGATTGTAGTCACTGTGAATTCACTGCACTTTAAGGCACTTGCATCACAAACATCCGACCTCTTCGTGAGTGATTGTTTCTTTTCGTATCTATCTACTGCAGCCGTGCCATAAGCATCATGTGACATGTTGGTAAAGTCATACCCCAAAGGGGCAATAGAGACCAGGCATGCTTTCTCTTCATAGAGACGCACGCCGTTCTCCTCGTAAGTGTCAACGCCACAGAGACGAGGACTTAATCAAGCCCAAATGTGCCAGAAACCGCGTGATCCTCTCGAGAACGCCTGAAGAACTGCCCAAGCCACAGCCAAACCCATACGAACGGTAGGTCGATAGGTGAGAAATGTTGCGATATGGCGCGATCACAGACGACGACCACGGCGACCACCCTTTCTGCGGGTGCTGTCGGAGGGAGTAGGAGTAACATCCTAGTTGAAATCTCGAGTTAGTATTACTTTGATGTGGAAAGGGAAACCAAAAAGAAACTCGAGATTTCTCACCTCAATACGTCCGATTCTCATGCCGCTACGAGCCAAGGCACGGAGAGCAGACTGGGCACCAGGGCCGGGGGTCTTGGTTCCGTTACCACCCTGATTTCCTTGTTAGTGGCGGTTAAGACCATAATGTTTACATGGAACATACGGTGGCACGGATCTTGACGTGGAGGGCGTTGATGCCCAAATCCTTGCAACGCTGAGCGACCTGTGTAGAAAGGCGTGTTAGTCATCTTCCACCAAGAAACGCCCGATGTACCTGGGTTCGACAGAATAACTTACATCCTGTGCTGCAAGCATGGCAGCGTAGGGGGAAGACTCGTCGCGGTCAGCCTTGACCTTCCTATTATTGAGTTAGTGGATGCTATTCCGGAGAAAAGAACCTCGCGAGTAGATAAATATCTAGTATAACAGGTTTCTATAGAGCCTCGCTACTGTCTATTGCCTACAATGCAGCAGAGTAAGATTTAACTTACATTCCACCAGTTACACGGGTAATGGTTTCGCGGCCTGACAGATCCGTCACGTGAATGAAGGTGTCGTCTAGTTTTCGTATTAGCCCAATCTGCCAAGTCCCGTCAAGAGAATCTCGAGTTTTTTTCGATGGGCAGGGCAGGAATTCGGAACGTGACAACCAAATATCGCCTCGTAGCGCGAGGGGAGAGCTGGACCATCGAAAATTTGGAGGGGTACTGACTGAAGCTGGCGAAGATGCGGCAGCATCCGAAGACAAGCTCGCCTGCGAGAGAAATGTTAGTGATTCGTATTCCGTAGCGCCGGTAGTCATGAGATCCTAACTCACCTTCTCTGGCATTCTGTAGAATCGATCAAACATTAGATTTTTATGTTGTTTTCGGTAGATTATCGCATGGAGGCACGTACGGGGCCGATGGAGATGTTCTCCTGAAACTGGGTTAATATGAAGATCTTAGGTTGATAATGTTGGCGACGTACCTTGGGCGCTGCGGTCTTGGTCTTAGGGGCCATGGTGACGGCTTCTCTGGTTGATTTGTCGTTAGTGCTGCGAAAAGATTGACAACGAAGGTTTCGCGATTACAATTGAAGATGTGTGGTGATGTTCGGTGGGGCAGCCCCTCAAGGTGGCAGGCGGTCAATCAATCGGATGGGGCAGAAATTTAGCGGTGGGCGCGATTAGGTGAACCCTAACCAATTTTTCTACCATTCGCTTGAGAGGGTTTGGACCACCACGCAAATGCAATAGAGAATGCCATGGTCCGAGCGCCCGATAAGACCCACATCCACACAACTCCGCTAGCCTGATAGCTTTATTTCGTGTAAACTTTACATTTTTTTCTTCCCTCTCCTTTACTCCAACACCCAACGCCCAACGCCGAGTCGACAACCACGGTCACAGCCCTCCGCCAATCCGACAAAATGGTTACCACGTATGCCACCCGCCCTTGATTCTATTTTACCGTTCGGAAAGAGAAGCTTCAATCGCTGTCGCCGGTTCCTGGATTGTTGCAGATTGTCGTGGTCCTCTCGGCTGGATGGCCCTGACTTCTCATTGAACACCTGAAATATGGTGTGAGAAGCTTCGCAAACCAGCTCGATCTATCCTGAGCTTCTCCCTCCTTCCTCCAGGCTTGAAATACAGCTTGTAGACTGAGAGATGTTGCTTGGGGCGTTGGAGATGAAGGCTTTACCCTTCTCTCTTAAATTCAGCTGCCACACACCGAGACTTACGATGAGCTAGGCATTCCTCTAGCTTATTGAAAGCCTGTTGGAGTCGTGCGCATTCTGTCTCGGACTTCGGTCTGAGGTGTTGTCGGATGAGGGAAATGCTGAAATCGTGTTGTCTCCGCACCATGGTGCGCCGACGAGCTCATTTTGAAAGCATCTCACCGATTAAATTCATTTCCTCGAGTTAGCCATCGCTGAGAATGTCGCACGCATTCGGCAATTCTCCAACCGGCGCTCTTCTCATACATGTTACCATGTATGTTGTGGACTATGCACTAATCTGAATGAACAGTTCCGTCCCTACTAAGGACCAGGTCCTGGTCCCTGAGACCCTCCTCAAGAAGCGCAAGAGCCAGGAGAAGGCCCGCGCTGAGAAGACTGCTGAGATTGAGCAGAAGAAGAAGGTTCGTACCCTTTTCGTCTCCTATACAGTTCTATAATGGGGAGCGTTGCGTGATGTACAAAAACCATTTGCGACTAGACAAGGTCAATGCTGTTGCAAAATTAACCATCTTTCGGGTCTGATTGACGAGGAGAAAATTACCTTTCGTGATTCACTTCCAGAAGGATTACAGCGGTATTAACATTCATTCTCCGCAGGCCAACAAGGAGAAGCGTGCCGTCATCTTCAAGCGTGCCGAGAAGTACGTGACTGAGTACCGTGATGCCGAGCGTGAGAAGGTCCGCCTCAACCGCATTGCTAAGCAAGAGGGCAACTTCCACGTCCCTGCTGAGGAGAAGTTGATCTTCGTCATTCGCATCAAGGGTATCAACAAGATTGCCCCCAAGCCTCGCAAGATCCTCCAGCTCCTGCGTCTTCTCCAGATCAACAACGGCGTCTTCGTCCGTGTCACCAAGGCCACTGCTGAGATGATCAAGATTGTCGAGCCCTGGGTCGCCTACGGTTACCCCAACCTCAAGAGCGTTAAGGAGCTCATCTACAAGCGTGGATACGGAAAGGTCAACAAGCAGCGCATTCCCTTGACCGACAACGCCATCATTGAGGAGAGCCTCGGCAAGTACGGTATCATCTGCATGGAGGATCTCGTCCACGAAATCATCACCGTCGGCCCCAACTTCAAGCAGGCCTCCAACTTCCTATGGCCCTTCAAGCTCAGCAACCCCAACGGTGGCTTCCGCCCCAGGAAATTCAAGCACTTCATTGAGGGTGGTGACCTCGGTAACCGCGAGGAGAAGATCAACGCTCTGATCCGACAAATGAACTAAGAGATTTGACTTACTCGTGGGTTATTGGGTCTGGTATTGGCGGGTATTGTTTCTGCATGATTGGCGGCGTTATAAAAGGCTTCGGAAGTTATCAATGAAATGAGATTTGTTTATGATTACGACCTCTCAGTCTCCATCCCTGATATTCGTGATGCACTGAGACGCTCATGCCTAGCTGCCACAATACCATGATCATTTTACTAAGCTTATTCTTATCGGTCCTACATTGGTGCTGTTAACCTGTAATCACCACGCGTGACTCGACTCAGTATTATCGTCGATAGGTTTTAATTGGGACTGAGGAGCGTTCTAAAGACCTTGTATCTCTTGTGGATAGTACCGTTAATTATGCTTGGCATCTGCACTCGCCGCAATCGGTATATTCCCGTAAAACAAGCTGGCGTCCATAGCGTATGCACCGGTCAAGTAAAGGATTTGCAGAGAATATTAATGCGGCCGTCCTTAACTGTCTCCACATGTCTAACCGACATTCTATAATCTCACTACCATGAGAGATACCTAGTTGTGTTAATTGTATCATCTGGTTCTACGTAGCTACCCGACATAGAAGCGGCACAAATCTGACAAGACTAAAGGTTGAGCTAAGAGTCATATATAGCCACCCATGGGATGGTAGGTATTCATATTCTCTAGATATAACTATGCTCCCTATGAACAATGTATTGGTAGAATTATGGCGAATAATTCTCATTAACACTTTGTCTCGTTTTGGTCGTCCTATCCTCATGTTTATCGTATCATACATAGTCTGTTGACTACACGTCAACTATTTCTATAATCAACCGAAAACCATCCAATGGACCAGGGGCGGGGGCGCGGTATCAGTATTCTTTTCTCATGTACATCATAGTCAATAAACCGGGCTCCGAAGCAATGCAGGGCTATCCAGATCGATACAACCCTAGAAGTAGTGCTCGGTGTGGCCGTCTAGTTTAAATCCCGTCTAGCTGGAAACCGCTCGTCTACAAAACACGACCCCACTAAGTAAGATGTAATGCAATTATCGACAGAAGGCGAGGGAGAACATGGCGTGGCCGTAGTGCCCTTCACACCTTGATGTCGAAGCTCGTCCCGCAGCCACAGCTGCTCGTCGCCAGGGGGTTGTCGACGATCTTGAACTGGCTGCCGATCAGCTCCATCGTGTAGTCCACCTTGCTTCCCTTTAGGAGCTCCAGGCTGGGTAGGTCGAGGATGACCTTGGGGTTCGTGGGGGGCGCGGACTCGGCGTCGTCGGGGGCGAAGGCGAAGATGGTGTCGTCCTCGCCGAGCGCTGGCGGTGAGGGTGTATTCGCAGTCGTCGTTGATGGCGTTACGTCCGCGGCGACGCCCTCGGGTTCGAGCGCCGGCGCTGGGGTGGAGGGGAGCGTTGTCAGCGACATGAGGTATTGGAACCCGTGGCAGCCGCCCGACTCGACTTGGATGCGCAGCGCGAGGTACTCGTTCTTGTCTTTCGACATGATTTGCGAGAGGCGCTGTTATATGCTGGTTAGCTAGCTTGTTGGACAACTGGCTGGGTCATCATAGGAGAGTAGGAAAATAGGATCGAGTGTGTATGTGTTCACATACGTTGGCCGCGCGGGGGGTGATCTCTAGCATCATGGCATTCCCGTCTTCGTCCGTCTGTGGATTGTGGATGGCCAGGGTCTTGGCTAGCGGTGCCGATGTGCCAAACGGCCTTCTACCCACAACCGGCCGGCATTGCGTATGTATGCTCGCGTTTGCATTTATTTGGCTTGATATCGGCGCTCTCGGCGTTGACGGGGTACGGTTACGAGCTATGCTGGTAGAGAGGGCTTGGGCTCTTGCTTGCGCGCTTGGTGGGAGCAGGACGTCGAGAATAGAGCTTGAACTCCGCGCGCTGAGCTGCACAAATAGCTTTGCGGCTGAAGGGACGTTGGCGCACGCTAAGGGAGGCATTTCGGTGGTTTGATTTTAAAAAAGAAAAAAAACTAGGAAATTTAGTCGCAAATGGACTGAGAAGATATCTAGGTTTGGTACATAGGTAGCTAATGCTCAATTGCTTGGTAATGGGCAAAATATTTCGGCGGGTGGGATGATGTCAAATGCCGATTTGGGGATAGGTCCGGGGACCGTTCGGCGGCAGCGACCCGTACTTTATACTGTACGGCGGTGCCTGAGCTAGAAGAGCTAACGACCAACCCTTGAATAGACCCAGCATATAGTAGGTATATTCTGCCACGCAATAATTAGACATTATAGACAAACGGGCGCTTTTTAATGCATTTTCGGTTTGTACAAAGTTGCAATATTGCACATTGCTCGTTGTCTTTTAGTTGGATCTCCCCTAAAACATCCCATATCCAGCAAGCCCGCCCACATCTCCAACTATTGAGCAGCCAACACAAACTCAACTGAGAAGTTCAGCACCTACGTTTGAGTGATGACATCTGGGACCCCAAGTTCAACGCTCTCTTCCAACACTGCGATTCCATCACCAACGTTCAAAGGATCCTGATGGAAGCAGCCTTCTTCTCGCTCCTCAGCCATCATGGGCGGGATAGTTCGCTGACCACTACCCCCAGCCGAAGTTTGGGATGTCTTCAGAGCCGGGCCAGTTTCTAGAGATTCAGATCTATCAGATGCCTCGGATAAGTAGGTGGATTGGGGTTCTTTGGTGTCGCCTTCGTCTAATCTCTGGTGCATGAGATGAACAATAGACTTGACAACTTGACGGCGAACCTGGTCGTTCGTCTTTATAGATCGGGGACTAGAGATGACTTAATAAACAGACTGCAGGTGTCGAAACACAACTCACCTTCGACCATTGCATTCCCAAGGGTAATTTTCAAACAACGTCGTGCCGTTTTCCTGTGTAGCAATACCTGTCCAGCTTGTCGGAGTAGGGGGAGGGGTATACGCCGGCCGAGGCCGCTCGAAAGCACTGATTCTCTCTTGTATCTCCGCATCTCTGTCGGGAGTAGGGTTCACTGTCGGCTCGACGCCGGGTTCCGCGTATACATAGTTCGGCTCGATAATTTCATCCTCGGCGATATCAGACAAGGACCAAGTCGACAGCGAAGATGGCGACGACATATATCTACGCGAGGGAGACCGGGGCTAGACACGGTCAGTAAATTGTGAAAGGCATTGAATCTACAAGTATGGTACCCATGGAACTGGTCGTAGTCCAATCTCTTGGATGACTTTCGCGTCGATCACTGGCCTTTCTCTCGTTCGATGGAACCCAAAGCCGGTGGCGGCAGTTGCAGGAACTTCGCCATGAAGAATTCCGTTCAAGCTCAAGTATGCGCGCGGCTCGCAAGAGGGCCGACAATTATGACAATACTTGACCCGGCATTCTTCATCGTGATGAGGCACCCAAGGCTTCGTATTTTTCGGGTAGCCCAACCCAGGGGGAGGCTTCAACGGGCCACCGGTATAGCTCCCAGATGGGAAATAAAGGCGCTGCACTTTGTCGGAAGCTTGCTGCTGCCGTGAGAGAACACCCAGCAACTAGCCCCAGTTAACTCGGATTCGGCGACGTGTCTAGGCATATATATATATACTTACATCTTCCCTCTGCTCCAGTATGGTCGCAACTTGGGTAGGCGAATACGTCTTCATCTGTTCGGCAGTGATCTCCTTGAGGAAATTGAACTTATCCGCTCGCCGCTCTGAGCTTCGAGGGCCTGGGTTAATCTCATTGCTAAGCACGGTACCCAGATCATCAAAGTTAACCTGGGGGGTTTTGGGCTCTTATATTAGCGCATCCCAATCAACAAAGCCCTGAGAAGATAAGCTTACCGGCTCGTCTTTCTCCAGAGCGTCTGCAATTAGCGGTTCTCGATCCTGCGTGCATCGGTACAGCCATCCCTATTGGCCAGGTCGATGACACAGGAAGCAGGAAAAGGTCGGCTCATAAATGCGAGTCATGGTGAGATGTGTGCATTGTGGTTGGAAAGCCACCGGTCGGTAGCTTGTATAACTCGGGACCGGGGCGGACCGGGGCACCGTGCTGGATGCCGTGCTGGATGACGGAGTGGATTGCGGATCCATAGTTGGCTATGGATGGGCAATGCACATTTGCCGTATTCTCGATGCAGACGAGAGCCAGATATTGGAGGTCAATGTTTCATGATGCTTTGCCCTCTTTCAAAGTCTTCTGTTGTACAGTAGGTCGGTGTCTGCACTGACTGAAGCAGGCCACCATAGCACATAGACATGCAAATGGGGCTTACTCGATCAGCCGGGGGCAAACAAGTCGCGTGATGGCTGACGATAGTGAATGTTTTTGCTTATCAAATAGTGATGATGGCAGTAACGCGATCAGCAGCTCTCGGCGAGCCATGTTGTCGACGTGCATGCTGAGTGGTAGCGCAGGGTAACCATTGGTGGTTGGTCAGATCTACGTAGTTACCTCGTACACTACATTTAGTGTTCATGTATGTTGTTAGTAGAAACAATTAGTTAATGGCAGATAGCTCTTGCTAGCTACGTCTTTCTACATAAGTACGTATCTACTAAGTGTTTAGACGGCAACCCTAAGGTTAAGGCAAGTAGCAGAGATAGGTAACTTATTTCAAAGGCTAGTACAGCAAGAAATATCATAACGACAGGAAGGGTTCTAGGGCTACGTAAATACATGTAAGCTAGACTTGTCAGACATACCCGGTTTCTAAATGAGTTTTCTTGTTTTTCTTTTCATCACCAAGGCTACGCCGCTCTACGCCATAGCTTATGCCTTATACGTTATAAGGTAGAGATGTAGGACACCTTCGTCCTAGGTAACTTTTTACCATTACATTGTGTTTAACATGCGATGTTTAACGTGGTAGTAATGAGTTTTAGATGTAGAATTGAATGCACGAATTCAACATCATGTTTATATACGTATGCTGTATATAAAAAGTGGTTATATGGGACAAACAAATATAATCGTGTTATGTTAACGACCCCAGCTTCTAGCTTCTTCGTTGTATACAGAGACATATCGATAGCAGCCAATGAGGTTGGAAGATCTGAAGCCAGAGCACCCAAAAAGAGTCTAGTGACAGCTCTAGTGCGCCTCGGTGGTTCAGTTGTTTGTTACGCAGCAACGGATTGGTCCATTGGCCCCTGGACCATTGCGCAGACCCATAATTTCACGTCGCGCGCGACAACAAGGGAGGGAAGGGTCTATGCGTAGGTACGAAGGGGCGTCCGAACAGGGAAAGGTAACAAGCTGGGGCGGATCTTTGGTGCAGGTACCTAGGCAGGTTAGGAGGTTAGGCCTAGGTAGGGTAGCTAGCTGGCGACTGCGCGCGCTCTAGCGATCCCAAACACCCGTATCCCAACCTCGCTCGCTGTGGTTCTCACCTGCCAGCCAACCAATTGTGAGACCAACCTCCCCTTTCCATCCACCGCCTGCCCAATTCTTCCCAACGACGACGACGAGACCGATGATCCTCGAACCCCGCCACATTTGACGGCGACGACTCTTGCATCGCGACCGTGAGCCTCCTCTGACAATTGTGTTGTTGTCGCCGTCGGCCGTGGCCCCAGAACCAAAAACAGTCTTACCGAGGCTTGCTAGGCGACGTGTAAACAAACCCATTGGCCCAACACGACCGCCTCCCCAACGACCACCCACGCCCGAATTGCACCCCGACTTCTCTCTCTCAGCCCTTGCTGAGCTGGCCTGACGTAGTTCTTCTACCTGATCTCCGCGCGATCGACTGATTGATTGATTATTCGCGACCATGTCGCTCAAGGTTGAGCGGGACACCGTCCAGCGGGTGACCGAGGCCGTCGGCGGTGGCGCTGCTGCCGGTGCTGCTGCCGCCGGTACTGCTGCCGCCGGCGCTGCTCGCGATGGCCCTCTACCCGGAACTAGTGGGAAGCATCCCTTTGCCGAGGCTATTGGCACCGCTCTCACGGGAGGAAAGAAGAACGCGGGCACCAAGGGGTACTTGATGGTATGTGATGCTCTGAATCATCCCGCGGCCGCCGTCAATCGTGATGAGAAATGATAGCTAACCTCGGCTGATGTAGGCATACATCAATGAGCTCGAGAAGAACCCGTTGCGCACAAAGATGCTTACGTCCGGAACTCTCGCTGGCCTCCAGGAATTCCTCGCCTCGTGGCTCGCTAAAGACCGGAACAAGCATGGCAACTACTTCACCGCGCGAGTCCCCAAGATGGCTGCGTATGGCGCCCTTGTCAGCGCGCCGCTCGGCCATTTCTTGATCTGGTTGCTGCAAAAGGCATTCAAGGGTCGCACGAGTCTGCGAGCTAAGATCTTGCAAATTCTTGTCAGCAACTTAGTGGTAAGTCATTAGCTAGCTTTCTTTTTCTCTTCGTAACAGGGTTCCTGCTAAACTCAACTTTCTTTCAGATTGCGCCAATCCAGAACTCTGTGTATCTTGTGGCTATGGCCCTCATTGCTGGGGCTCGCACATACCATCAAGTCCGTGCTACTGTTCGTGTAGGCTTCATGAAAGTGATGAAAGTCTCCTGGATTACCTCGCCTATTTGCCTTGCCTTTGCTCAACAGTTTTTGCCCGAGTTCGCCTGGATGCCTTTCTTCAACTTCGTCGCATTTGTTATCGGTACATATATCAACACCGTCACAAAGAAGAAGAGGCTTGCTGCCCTACGTAAGAAGCACTTCGGTGATGGCCGTCCTCCCGCGATGGGCCCTCCCGGTCCTCCCCCACGACCTGAAGACTACCCTCACGCTCCTATGGGCCCTAACCCTCCCTACTAAATGACGCTGCAACCTGGTAAAGATACTGTATAATGACGAAGGCTAGCACTGGCTGTGGATAGTGAAAAAAATACCTACCGACACACTCCATATATTTTGAACGAGATATAGTGTTAGTTAACGCGGGATTGGGGCTGGGACGGGGTGGTGTCTGAGGGACGAGCAACCTCGTCCGGGAATATATACAATTGTATAGTTGATTTTGTCGCTTTCCACCAATGTTTAGTATTTCTTAAAGTATATCTACATCGAACAAGTGTGGATATTCAGAAAGGATCCTTGTTCATCTTTCATGGCGGTTCAGACTACACAAAAGATTTACACGTTGAAAACAGATCTGGATCTCCCAAAACGTAACCATTGATAGCGTCTAAGCTGCGGCAACCGTGAAGTCGATGCAAGACTCGTAGGTCTGTCTCGCACCGGTACCATACCACCACCACTGGATCACCTATACGATCATTCTCGTCAGAACATAGCTCACTTTTCACAGCGGAGAAACCAGCTTGGATGGAACGAAGAATGACTTACACAGTCGCCGGCCGTAGCACACTTGTCGCCGAGCGTCGTCGGGATGGTGACGCTGAAGTCGGTCTGGTTGGCGGGCAGGGTCTTGCCGTAGAACTGCTTCTCGTCGGCGTAGCCGGAGGGCCAGGAGAGCAGGGGCTGGCCGACGATGGTGTCGGTCTTGGTGTCGACGATGGAGACGTTGGCGCTGCCGACGTGGGGGATGGTCAGGGCGATCTTGACGGGGACGACCTGCCCCGGGGTGTAGGCCTGGACGTTGGCGGCGTTGTCGGCGAACTGCACGCCGCGGCACAGCCAGAGGTTGCAGGACGCGGCGTGGTAGCCCGTGTCCTTGGCCGCGAGCTCGGGCAGGCCCTCGACGTGCGACGTCTTGTCGCGCACGATGTCCGCCACGACGGACTTGCCGCAGGCCGCCGTCGTCGCGTCGCCGGGCATCCGCATCGCCGGCGACGAGATGTACCCGTGGCCCTGGGCGAGTGTCGCGAGGGAGGCGAGGGAGAGGATGGTTTTCGAGAGCATTTTTCTGGCTGGCTGGATGGAAGAACTGGTTATTTCTTAGTCGCGGTACGGTGTGCTGTCGATCGCTTCGTCTACAGGGTTTATTTTCTGTTCACCTGATATGATACGATACGGTACGAGAGAGAGCTGGCTACCAGTGAGAAGGCGAGTCACTTATTATTCCAGCGAGACGGTGCCTTTTGTACCAACTCCCCTACGTCCTTGCATCCCACGCTCAGCCCGCGTATCTATATCGAGGACAATATAAAATGCCTAGCATCCCCCTCCCACTGCGCCCTTCTCAGGGTTCTGCGCTTTGTCAGACACTTTTTGTGGGAGCAGGCAATCTATCCGCGATCTGTGAACGGACGCTCTCTGTATGCCTTCTGCTTTTCGCCTTCCCGTTTTCGACCCTTCGTTGCCCCCTCCATTGACGCTCCCTACTCTTTTCGCCGGTAAAATAGGCGGGATCTTGTCCGCGGCGGGCCGGCTATAAAGTACACAATATCCCCCATTTCGCCCATTCTGGCAAATGATGGGATACGCGATAGATTGTTCCTGCAGCGGAGTCGTTTGTTTCCGAGATAACCTTATATTTATCTCGTTTGCGATGGCGAAGGGACGGGAGTTGCATAAAATGCGGATGCGGCGCAACCTCCTCTTCTACAGTAGTTTTTCCGTGAGAGTGGCTGGCTCTACGGTTGGATATAGATAAGATATCGCGTAGATGAGATCGGGGACCCCTAAGATAAAGGACCCTTTAACATCACAAATCATCTTTGCATTAATGAGACATCTGCCTACAGGACTTTATGAACTTGGGGAAGAAGTAGGTCGGAGGTCGGAGAAGAGCTGGCGGAAGAATTGGGAGCCCGCGACCATTTTCATAATAACTAAAAATAGATACTATATCCGTCTATACCTTAGCATGAAGAATTTCTTATTATGAATATGCCTTGTAGGACCGTTTCTAAAGTTAAGAAATGATGGGAATGATGGGAAAGACTAAGTCGAGTAGCAATCAATACATGAATATTCTGTGTAGTTGGCATCCACACGGTTTCGAGTAATTGACCACCACCTTTACTAGGTGATTTCCCTACCGGAGGATCTCGCCTCTTCTCTATTTCTCATGAACTCACTCATCATGTACGCTTGTAGGTCTTTTCGCCGGTGACTTTAAGCTTCAAGAATCTTACTAAACGGGTAGGTTACTGCTACTGGTAGCTATGTCTACAGTGTCCGAAGTTTTTCCGTACGAGGGGAAATTCGAGACACTTCGCGCGCTATCATTTTCATAACTCGTCAAACAATGCGCCCTTACATGCCTTTTACTCAGTGCTTTAAGCCAGCCATGAGCGATCCATGAGCTTGCTCTCTTTCTCAACTCTGAGATGGTATGGATCAGACGTGACGCCATGCGTGTTGCTGCTGTTGGGCTGCCGATAACCCCTAGTTCCGCCCTACGACGTCAGCTCATAAAGGTCCGTGGCATTCACGTGCGGCTTCTGCAATCGTCAGTTCGAATGCAAGACAGCGAGGGGTCCGAGATGAAGCCGAAGCCGGAGCCGCAGGCGATCACGCCTGCGTGGCTACGGCGGCTCCTTGAGGACGACGCGCAGCCACCAAAGCTGTACGCGTGGACGCCCAAGAATCTAGGAGTATGGGCCAAGGTGAGACCAAAATCCGGCAGTTGGACGGGGGCCAAGGGCCGTGGTGGCGATAGCGATGACGAGCGCCGCAGGATCTACATTCTAGGCGTTGGCAACATCGGTTGCCTGTATGCAATGTGTCTGTCCAAGATGGCCAATCGTCCGCCTATCACCCTGGTCGTGCACCGGAGGGAACTCCTCGAGCGCTGGGCCGCGGAGCCCGGCATCGAGCTCACGCGCTACGGGCAGGTGCACAGGAACGCCGACTTCGATGTCGAGTGGTGGACCGAGGAGGCGACGCCGCGGGACGGGAGCTGCGGCGTCGCGTCCGAGGTGGCCGGCGGACGCAGCATCGGCAATATCATCATCGCCACCAAGGCGGCGGACGCGGTGCCGCAGGTCGATAGGATTCGCCGCTATCTGAGCAGCGGATCCACGGTCGCGTTTACGCAGAACGGGATGTGCAAGCTCTGGCCGCCGCTCGGGGACGCGTACGTGCGGGCGAGGTTCCCGGACCGGTCGAGCCCGAACTGGATTGCCTGTGTGACGACACATGGTGTCACGTCTCAGGGCCCGTTCAAGAGCACCCATGCCTCCCCGGCGAACGCACTGGTAGGGCCCGTGATGCCGAGTCGTGCGAATGGCGCAGCCGGGCGGATGGGATATCTCATGCATCAGGTCGCGAATGCGCCGGACCTGGATGCCCACAAAATATCGAGAAAGAAGCTCTGGGTCGCCCAGCTTGAGAAGCTGGTCGTCAACGCCATCATCAACCCGTTGACGGCTGTCCTGCGGTGCAAGAACGGCGAGCTCTTCGTGGCCCGGGATGATGTGTTGCCCATTGTCATCGACAAGCTTTTAAATGAGGCCAGCGAGACTCTCTGCTCACTGATTATAGACTCTAGGAGTGATGAAATCCTGCTTCCTAGGTCGGTTGGTCAGGAGGCGCCTGCGGAGAAACCGGACCTTGTTCCTCTAGGAGGCGATCGCGAACAGCTCCTGCAGCGATTTTCCTTCCTGCGGCTTCGCAAGATGGTCCTCGACGTCGGTACGATAGTTGCTGCCAACACGAGCTCAATGCTTCAGGACGTGCGCGCGGGCAAGCCGACTGAGATCGATGACTTCAATGGCCGGCTGGTAGACACGGCAATGCTCCTTAACAAGAGACTTCGGCTACCGACACACGAGGCACTTATCGCACTGGTAAAATCTCAAACTACGCTTACGAGAGCTGAGCTCTGCACAAGGATTCTAGGGGAGAAAGCATCGGTAAAACTCTAAGTTTTATTTCAACGAGAGCTCTAGGAGGCTTCGTGGTTTCGTGTAAGGAGGCACTGAAGCTTATAGCGGCGCGAGTATCACATGTAGGACTTTACGTTCACACCATCATCATTCTTGCAGTCTAGGCAAATAAATAAAAGTATGATATTCTGACTCTAGCCATATATCATGCCCTTATGCTATTAGATACGTCCGCTTAGATCTTGCATGGAAACCGATCCGTTGGGTTTATACTCAAGCCTCTAATGCTCAAGGCCTGCTTCTTCCCTAACGTTAATGCATCTTATAATATAATAATAGTTAACTACGATGCAGGTACCCTTCTAGCGGTATAACGCAAGACTTTAAGGCCACTATTGTTGGTGATCCTATTGACAGGATACTACAGCATAATCCACGTGGGATGAACAGCTTTCTTGTACATAAAGACTCATTATTTCCCCTATACCTAGTAATAGTAATACAGCGCAATCCCTATGATCAACGCACCTCGCATAATAATATTTCTGGTTAGTTATTTAATTCGTGCTTATGATACTACCTAGCTTAGGAGAATTATAAACATTATACCTCTTTGGGTAATTTCCTGTTGCCGCACAGGTAAAATTTAGTGCTCCTCGGGGGAGAGGGGGAGATTCGAACTTAGCGATGTGTTGTTCCAAGTCTAGCGGCCACAAGGTGTTCAGGCTGTCGTGTTGGTAGAAATTATAAGGTGTACAGCATACTATACAGGTACTCTTCACAGTTGATACCAGGGGATTTAGTTTAGGGTGTCAGTCTGGCTCCGTACAGCAACTGTTGCATACTGGGCTCGACCCTTCCGAACACCTCATGCCGTACGAGTACAGTGGGCACTGATGAGTGCCGATGCTAGACGCCGGAAGCAGGAAACTTGGAAAGCCCAGAACCAGGTAACGGTCCCGCGCCCACGGAGTCTGGCATCGTTTCCAGTTTAGATCTACTGCAAACGGCATGGACCCGATACCTTGGGGCTCAGATACGAGCTATGTACATTGGCCCATCCTTGCCTAAGCCGTGTCCAAACGAGAAACGTCGCTATGGCAGGGTTGGCTTGTCTCGTCGTCAGCTTGTTACCCACGGGTTAAGAGGGGGAGGGGGGGCCGGCTTCGTGTGTAGGCTACTTGTTGATCATCGGAATATACCGTCTAGGTATGCTTAGTTACTGTTAGGGCGCACTCCAATGGCCATACAAGCCGGTATGTATGAGCACTATTGTCCATAGAGTTTCTCGGCGCCGTTAGCGAGCGGCAGCCTCACGCAAACCGAACCACTAAGTAAGCATATTTCTAATGATGGAGTCCATACCGTTGGCCTAGGGCGTAAGGTACTGAGATTTGAGTCCCTCCCGCGTTGCGACACTCTGGGCTTGTCAGACGATAATGTCGGAGTAACATTATAGACCTCGATATGATCTACCGGCAAGCAAAGCCTAGGGCTATACCAGGGCCATACCCGGTGAAGGATTCATTTCGATGGCATAGACGGGACAGGACCTCGACACGCGCGACTTACAAATCGAAACCAGAAAGAAACGAGAGACGACTGATCGCATGGCGGCTGCTGGCTGGCTGGCTGGCGTTCCCCCCCCTCACCGCCAACTCATCGCATAATGTTGACATAGGATGACCTGCTTCACATGATACGCTCTCGTCGACTGTCGCCCGTCGACGCGAGTCTCGAATGCGCCCAACCAGTCCACTCAGCCCCTGCAGGTCGACGGGAGACCTCGGACGTTTGTTTGTCAATCACCCAGCGTTGGGGAGAAGAGGGGGGCTTATCCGGCGTCTGCTATTGCCCTTCCCTCGCGGTTCCTATTCGGCTGTCGTGTTATTAATACCTCAACGATATAGGTAGGGGCTGCTGACAGGGCCGGACGTTACTTGGTCATACATATAATAAGAGTTCCTTTTAATCCCTACCGCTGGAAGCCAATATCCGAGGACGACAGAGGGCCTGCACTGATAAGGCACGGCACCGAGCGAGTCAGTTTCCCCCATCGCCATCCATAGGCTAGGAAAGAAAAAAAAAATCCGCGAAACCCTGATCTGGTCCTCGTTCGCTCGCCCGCTCGTCATTGGCGTCGCGTGTCTGCGTGACAGGCGCCGGAAGTGTGAGCAGCTAATAAGCACCGAGTAACGTAGCTATAGCGCGTGTCCCGTGTCTCTCTCTCCGTGGCTTAGCCCTTGTTGAAGTCCCGTTTTCAACCAACTGTGGTTGTTAGTTAAGCGGGGAGAGGCTGTCGTGATCCTCTCGTACCCTCATACCATTACCGTTTTCTAGGTAGCATGAACGCAACTAAATCATCTCGCTACTCAAGTAGATAGTCGACAGGAGGCTCTCTCTCACATGAAAGTACCTATTAGGCGCGGGCCATTGAAAATATCCAAACCTGTTCCTGTCATCCAAGAGTGAGAATAGCCTCGCTAGCTTATTAACTAGGTTGCAACGCGGCGGGAGACTGTACACGTATCACACCGCAATATTTACTTGACAGGGGGAGCCTGGTGTCGATAGCAACACACTAACTAGAACTTGGACTCTAATAGTAGGGTGGATTTCCCGCCGTACATACTCAGTAGTGCCTTTCCTAGGTAGAATCATAAGTCAATTACTGTATAGGGAAGCCTATCTAAGTATCTACCTTCCCCAGGTCAGCCCACCGAGCCCGTTCCTTGTTGTTGTTACTGTTGTTATGCTTGCTGTTGCTCCCGCTTCGAGCCCTCTTGCTGAAATTGGCTATCCACCCGCCATTCCCTTTTAAACGCCATGGGGCGATCCACCCGGGGCTAGCTGCTAGTAAAAAGACCACCTCGTCATTTCCAAGGATAGAAGATGCTATCTCGGTTGTTTATAACGGTCGTAAAATCCCCGATTGGTTTAGTGTAGGGTCTTCGCCAGGGTCACGGCACAACTCGCCAGGAAACGCGGCGGCCGGCCGGTATGCATCTGGCACTTGTGACCATCGTCGACAGTAAACGAGGCCCCAAAATCTCTAGCCAGAACGAGCGGCTGAGGCGTCTCTTGACAGATAAAAAAACAAATGAACCTGTGATACCGAGGTAGGCTGCGGCAAGTCTGCGGTAACCTGGTTCTTCAACAAGGTCCGTGCTGAGAGAAGCATACTCGGTTCCCGTTGATGAATTACCCATTGCAGTAAGCGAGTCCTATTCCGGCATTGGGGTCATCTTAAACTAATTAGTTGCATGTCAATAAATCTTACTAATACGCCTGTTAGGCAGGTACAAAGTAGTAGTGTGCGTGCTGTAGTCGTGTAGTATGTATGTATGTAGGTAGACGGCCAACAGCAGAAGCATACCGATCGCTTTGTGACCTGTCGCCAACAGAGAAGCGATATATCTACGCGCGTACGTCGTGGTGTACATCGGATGGGGTTCCGTACCTAGATTTTGAGCCTCACGTCATCAAACGCTTGCGGATATCTGGCATGAACGTGGAGAAAACGGTCGCATGTTAACAGACCGCCGATCCTCTCGTCTAGCCCGCTTGGGAATATCCCGACGATACCTGCCTGCTCTTCCAGGACTCTCGGGGGGGCTAATTATCTTTCTACGATCCGGGTAGCGGGGGGGAGTTTAGTTCTGCGTTCCGTATTTGTTGGTTGGCTTGCGTACATACGTACGTCCTAACTACCTAGTCTAGCGTATACAGTAAAATATTGTAAGTATGTAGAGATGCTCGCCTAGACTAATCATCATCGGATAGGGTAGCTTTTTAGACCACTAAGAGCTAAAGAAACCGAGCCTAAGTTCCTTGAATTGACGGGCAGTAGTTCCCCTTCGCAGCTTGGAGTAGCTCGACAAGGTACAGAATAGGTATGTAGCTAGATAGCTAGATCGATCGAAGAATTAATTTCACGCATAAACACCTAGTTAGTCCCATCCCCCCAAGTTCAGGCCACCGAGGCCGTACGAGGCGGTCAGATTGGGCCGCAGATATGTAGGTTATGCTGCTAGAGAACTCTGTATGCTACACCAAATGTGCACGCGATCCAAGTTTGAAACGGGTCGGTTCGACTTTCCGAGATGCAGAGAAGACCAACGCAGGCCACCAGGCCCCCTTCTCCTCATCTCCTCACAAGCAGGTGGGAACAGATGCCACCTCGGTGATGAACGCGTGCGGGCTACAGCTTGGTCGCAGTAGCTGGCAGTAGCTAGCAATAGCCGACCCGCAGGGACCTTTCACAGGGCCCTGTTTATCTGGATACCTCCAAGCCCTCCCACCGTTGACCTTGCAGGGTGCCTGGTCCGGCAAGCATGGTCTCGCGCCGTGGGAGATACTCCATTGCACCCATCTCGTCCCCAAGCCATGCTGTGCGACAGCGACTCGACCCCTCACCGTAAGGCCGGCGGGGGAAACCGACTATACTCTGACGATACTTTGGGCAACAAGCCGGGGTAACGTCCTGTCTCTCTCTGGTAAGACAGCCAGCCCCTGGACAGATGGACAGATGGATAGATGGATGCTGATATACTGCGCTGGATACAAAAAGATATACATACTCATTGTTACTCAGAAGAACGCATGACATCAACATCATCTTCGCACCAAAGGGTCTGTTCCTGATCTCTCTCTCTCTCTTCCGCACAGAGAGCGGGCAGGAAATATTACGCGAAAGCGGGCCACATAGACAGATCCTGTAACCTCACTAGGTACTAGTGGTGACCGGGGTGAGTGTGATCTAATGCTGTTGGGGTAACATCGCAGCTCCAAACTCCATGTTTACCTACCGGTTCTACTACTTAGCTGACATCGAAATAATATAGCGGGCTTGACCAAGAATGCAAAGTACTCGATCACACTAGCCAATGCTACTGTGAAAGATCTGATCATTTGACATGGACGGTGAAAGCCTATCTGGTGTAGGTACTGTAGTTACTTACTCAATTGTATAGTACTCTCGTGGTACTCTCGACCAAACCGCCCCCCGTCTCTTTACCTCATTCTCACCAGACACACACACCCGGCCGTAATATCAAGGTGCCAGTGAGAGGTATCGCTATTGATGGCTACACAACCCTCGCCATCATACGCTAGAGTTGGTTGAACCGAGTTTGCCGTTAGTTTACTGTACTAACTATGTGGTTCCAGATTGGATGACCGTTGATACGCCAGTCTAGAAAGAAATTAAAGAAAGAGAAAAAAAAAAAAAAAAAAGGTTCGGTTGAGTCGGCAGTGATGCCGCACCTAGCATACCTACCCTACTAAGGATACAGGGAATGGAGTACATAGAGCAATCCCCCACTGCAGGGAACGAAACAAATTCGAATCGGTAGTTAGCTCGATCGAAAAATCTCCGGGCGAGGCTAGGGTTGCGAGCAAGAAATGGAGACCCCCATCATACCCTACAGCACGAGGGCTTGTCCCTGAGTCTATACAAGGTTAGCATATCTGCCTACACCACTTCCCGTGTCCTGAATTCTCCGACCCGTGGTAGGTATTGCTCGGTTTTCTTGCTTCTCTTCCTCTTCTTCTGCTTTACGGCCCGTTTGGCCTAACTGGGGGGCATTTTAGTCGAGCCTTAGCTCCTAAGGTAAGGAATACACTGTGGAAGAGAAAAAAAAAAAAGAAAAAAGAAATTCTACTCAACTGGGTCACTGTGGCTGCTTGGGGGACCGGGGGATTCAGGCTATAGTAAAGCGTATTAAGCGTGTGACGATGACAGCGCATACACGCATTTTCACGCGGCACTGTCCATGCCCGCCCTCGAGCAAAGGCGGTACGGTCTGTATAGTACCCGGGAAACAAGATCTACTAAACGAAGAAGAGAACAAAAGGACCTCCTTGTATCTGACCTGCAGCCAAGGGACAGATCTCAACGGCGGTGGCCAGGTCAGAGACCTGCCTGCCCCAGTCCCGCCTCCACGTTTTTGTGTGCCGTTTCCAATATCCTGCGTCAACTAGCGAGTTCAAGGGAAGCTCGCTTCGGCCAATTAAACTCTTCGTTTGCTATCGCATAGAATTGTCTGTAACGCGCTGCCATTGATCCTTTGGTCTTTCTAGACTTCCAGGGTTTCCGCCCGGTCGAAATAAAGTCGAGTGGCTGGTAGTTAATAATACCGCTATTATAACTACCCAAAGTCAAATTTTCTAGACAACCGACAAGCATTATCGGCACAATGGGAAAATAATAGAGGGGCTTGGCATTTGAATGAGGCTTGGGCTAGCCTAACGTTACGCTCGGCACTCTTACCATGTAAGTAAGAGCATGTATGCTGTAATCGTATCTCCTCTCTCCAGGTGAAGGAGTACCTATACCACGAGTACCCCAAGGCGCCTATTCACCCAGTTAGAACGCCTTGGTGTCGCCTTGGGAAACTCACCCTTCGATATATCGCAACCAGTGGGTCCATAGTAAACAGTAAATAAATACCTAGATTTTGTTGTGGATAGAGGCGGCACGGCAAACGTGACAAATAAGCACCTTTCGAAAGTGCCACATTCTCCAGCGTTTCTCATACGAGTCTCCGGCCAGTCGAAATTGACTGGCGATGATCTCGTGAGCTTGCCCGCACACTTACTAGCACTCTCTTCGTCCGGTCCATCGTTTGACTGGTTTCCACATGAACCCTCCGACAACACACATATTTTGCCTGAAACGCATCGCTGAATTTTGATCACCTGTAATTTCATGGTACCTGCATCAGACCAGATTGCTCTCCGTGATGTATGCTCCATCGGCTATTGCCCCTGTGGACTGCCATTACCCAGCATTGTCTTCCCTTCCTTCGTCATCATCGCTCGAGGGGTATCTTTCCTTGGCATCCAACCACAAAATATTAGAGTACATAAGATATTTCTTTCCCAATCTACCTGGAACCGCTGCTATAATGCAATGAAAATGAAGAACCTAACCGTCCCCTGAGGGACCTGTTAAGTAGTTTGCGTCTGCTTTCCCGTACCAACTGACTAATCAACTGACAATTCGTGAAATAAAGTAAGAACAGAAGACAAAGGAGATGATGATGTGTATGTAGCGTCCCAGACGCGAGGATTATGTACTGTAGGTTATTGGGCCAAAGAGATAGTGATAACGCCAATTAAAACACCCTATTTTCGCTTCATCCCCGTCATTTGTCTAAGATCAACCCCGTCGTCAAGAATAAGAATAAGGTATAAGAAGAACGTAGGCATCGTAGCGTGTTGTGAGCACCTCTAACCAAAAGTTAACCGCCTTGTACACCGCGAAATATAAAGTATGCACCAAGCCATTAGCCCATCGCTACCAGAACTGTTGTACAAAGAGTGCGGAAGTAGGAGCTTGAGAGCATGCTGGCCGACTCCAAACGCCTTGTTTGTAGGAATGATAGAATAGGTAGTCTTATGGGGCAGCGGCTGGTTTAAAAAGTTGGCTTGCCGATCGAAGGTGGATGTTCGTAATTAAGTTGCTCTCAAGATCATTAAGGGTTCTGAATGGCATCGGTACCACACTCAGCCGAAGCCACAAATTAGGTCGAATTTTATCGATGGAGTAGACCAGACAAATAATCGTTCGGATCCAGGTTGCTGCTATCTATTCAGCTGCTGAGGATAGACGATGTCCCCAGACGCAGGAGCTGAAGCGCCTGGTGGGGACTCTGATTGCTATAAACCCTCTTCGGCTCCCACCTCTTCTGGCATCTCTCCGGACAGTTGCGCGGCTCGATCTCGACATGCTTGGGGAGTAAACCCTGGCCCGACCTTGTTTGAGACGTAGCGCCATTTCTCGTTCTCGTAGTCTTGAAGCGCCGTGCGAAGCTTCTGGTCCTGTTCCCTTTGACATTAGTATCTAACTAGTATTTATCGAACGAGAAGAGGTGGCTCTTGCGTCAGGTAGCCTTACCGTTTCGTCTGTCCATTGGGTTGTCTTGGCTTTCAGTTTCGTACAATACCGTACCTGGAGAGTTCCGGAAGAACGCCCGGGGAAGAAGTCCGCTATTTGCTTCCAAGTTAAACTCTTATTCTCTTTTAAGTCGATTAGTAGCGCGTCGTCTTCGGGCGTAAATTTTAATTTTGGACCCCTCGGCCGAGGTGCGGGCGCGGGCATCCCGACCTGCCCTACCACGCTAGGTGCGCCTCCCACGCCACCGCTCATATTTCCCTCTCCCTCGCGCCTCATCAATTTTGATGGTGGTCCTTGATCGGGAAGTCTATGGTGATGGTGGGTCGGAGCCGCTGAGGCAGCCGCCTGCGCATAGGCGGCTCCCATAGAAGACTGCTGCATAGGATCAAGATCGCCTTGCTCGAGATCGGGGATGCCGGGGACAGAAAGGTCGAGGTCGTCCGGACGTGGGCGTTTCGAGCCCGCGCTATGTGGCTGAGTCGGCGTCAAGGACGGATACAATGGCGTCCCGACGACGGCATGAGGAGAAGGGCCCGCACCGTAGTGCGGAGGTTGGTGGCCCATATGCCGAGCAGCCGGGTGTCCCCCGAGATGCCCCGGATCCATCAGGATCTGGTGGTGATGGTGGTGGGCGGGATGATGTTGCGACATGGTGTGATGAGAGTGTGAGGAGGACTGCTCATGTAGGCCGCCGTGTCCTGTATGTTGCTGCATTGGATTAGCTCGATGATGGTGGTGTGAGTCGTATGCGTGCGGAGTTTGGCTTTGGTCCCCCGGATGCGACTCTTGTGGAGAGTAATCGACATGGTAGTCTGGTCCTACTCGATAGTTGCCCGCCAGCGTGTCCTCGATACATGGGTCCCGCCAGAGCGAACCGCTCTGAACGGTCGCCGGACTCTGAACAGAGAGAATCTGGAGAATAGAAACCCCTCGGGGTTTCTGGTACGTAGGCTGCTGTAACCCAAGAGGGCGTTTGTCGCTCGTCTCGAGGAAGGCGGACGTCGCGCTCGCTCAACGTCGGACTAGAGATCGGGTGATGTATTGTGCGCCCAATGACCCAGTACATGTGGTGGCGCGTAGCGGCTCTCGTAGATAAGTCTTTCAGGCTTGGGGCGCTCTAGGATTGATGTTGGTTGGTAGTGATATCTTGCCGATGATGGGTTTCTATCAGCCAAAGCAGAATAAAAAAAATAAGTAAAATAGCAAGTCAAGCTCGGCGCGGTTTGTTTAAGGAAGATTTAGCATTTCGTTGCCACCTAAGCTCTTGAGTATGGGGATTAGCCCTTTTTCTTGCTTGTTTTGCTTAAATGCTCTATTATATGGTGACAAAACGTCAGAGAGTACTAGGGCACGCGGGCAACGGTGTGCATTATATCGTCTGATTCCCCTCTTGGTTACCATCCTAGACTAGGATGCGGATAGGATTGACAGGCAAGCACCTGGACTAGGTCACTTTCATCCAAACGTCAAAGCACTTGACCGGATTTGATCTGTGCGAGACAAGTATGGTTCCTAAACGGGTGTGCAGGTTCGCGTACCTTGGCCGACAATGAGGGTAGCATAATTTGGGGATCTTATGCCATGGTCTGCCTATCCGGATATAGAAACGAACAAGGTCCCGGCCGGAGGTGATGATGCAACTAGGGGCGGCGACCACAACGGCGGATCGCGCTCTCAGGGTAGAACCGGTAGGGTCTTGGGAGACCAGGGGAACACGAATAGAGTCAAGCGCCGCGACCAGGCTTACAAGGTTGTATTCAAGCTAATCTCGGTGGGACTAATGTGGCCCGACTCGAGTTTAGAAAATGGCGTGGGAGGAGACAAAGCAAGACTGCAGAAGGGAGAGAAAAAGCTGAAACGAGTCGTAACCATGCGGTTGGACAGTACGAGAGAGCATGACAGCAATAATGTAGGTGTCCCACACCTCAACTCGCAGCAACTACATACATACGCATAGGTCCCTGCTTAACACATATGTTGCTTAGAAAGGCCAAGGCGAGCACACTATAATCCCTGAAAGTCAGACTGCCGGTTGATGGGTGGCGCAACAAAGGCCGGCTGCTGGAAAGCAAATGAGAAACAAGTATCGGGGGAGTTGGACCGTTCATACACCTCCACTAGGAGGGATATATAAGACTAGGGTGGTTATAATATGGGACGTAGAAGAGCTACGATGCTGACATGCCATAGGGCAGTGGGAACAGCAAGGTTGCAAAGTAGCCCCAGGTTATGCTAGGTAGATTGCCGAACAGAAAAGGTACAAGGCAGGGGAATCCATCCTCGAACCAGTAGCCAGGCAAATTTACCCTATGAGCACAGGCAAGCGCACGGCGCATTCCATAGCTCTTAGAGGCGATTGATTGCTTTGTTGAAGCCTGGTTCTGGTGTGAGCCAGCATCGCACATGAAAATCAAGACAAATGTATCCGGACTAGCACGCAGAAGCGGCGCCGGGGTAGTGCAATGCGGTACAAAGGAAAAAAAAAAATCATTATGGAGAATGGGTTTGGGTAGGCTACCCACGCCCTTCTACGAAGAAATTGAAAAGTACAATTACTTACCTAGGTGGAAGACCAAGTCTACAAACAGCCGAGAGCTCCCCCCATAGCTCCTGCGGCACTGTTAAAGAGGACCGGAGATGGATGGGGCTTAGGAGCGTAGTTGACCAACAACACGAGGTACTAGTATCGTGACAACCGACAAGTCCCCCTCTTCTGGCCTCGTCGTACTATCGGAGACGGCGATCCCAGGCATGACGGCGCTTGTGCTTGTTCCTATGCTTTGCGCGTTCCGGTGCGTGCTTGAGCTTCAGGCTTCTGACCTTAACCTCAGCGAGGTATCGAACCGCCGCGGACGTCAGTCTGGTACGGTGGAAGGACCCGTAATCCTTGTCTGTTCGCGCGTACTGTTATTGCGCAATCCAATGCGATGGAGCCTCGAGGCCGATTGTAGCATAGCGGGCGACGCTCCTGACATCTGAGATCCCAAGCTGAAAGTGGGATATTCCAAGATGTGGTTTGCATGAATGAGACGCGTCTCAGGCAATTCAAGCAATTAAATGATGTGTTATGCAAGTGGGTTTTGGCTTCTAGAAGCTCTTAAGCCCTTCTAGGGCGGTGGGCCGGGGGGGCTTCTAAGCCGCCGCCGCCTCACATACATGAGCCACACAGCCTGGCCCGGGATCATGTGAACGGAAATGACTGCTGGGCCATTCAATAGATATTCTACGAGTGAATGCGGTTGTTTGGAAAGCCGACGAGGAGAAGGTGTGAGCAAAGGAAAAAGGAGAGAGAGAGAGAGAAAGAGAAAGAAAAAACGCAAGCATGAGTAGGCGGCAGAGACGGGAAAGAGAAAGATGGTTTCAACGGAAGATGTATGTATGTACATTCCTTCCCACGTACTGACCTGCCTACCAGGTACTGTAGATACATGGATGTCGGTGGGTAGCCGCCTCTACCAAGGGGTACCTGAAGTACCAGACATCAACTTAGCTAGATTAAGGTAAGTAGGTACAGTTTAGGCTAGACTTTATAATTAGAATAACCCTCGATATTGCTATGGAAGTACGACTAGTTAAGTGTGTGTGTAGGTGAAGGACAGATATCGAAGTAAGCATAGTAATCCTAGTCGTTACCAACCCGCATTGATACACGCCTATTAGTTATACGCAAAAGGATATATCTACGAATCTAGCCCGGCCTTGTAGGCCTAGCTATCATGTATTTTTAAACATTTCTTAACTAAAGTTAGGTAGTGTCTGTAGAATCTACACCCGTTTTGTCAAAAATTCCGACTGGTGGAAGAGCGCATTGCACCACTACCGCTCAAGCTTCAAAAGGGCGCTTATAGTGGGGGTGGGCGAGCATACCGGCGAACGTTATCTTAAGGGTAGCTAAGATGGTGGTGCCTGGGCTAGGGCTAGGCACGCGTAGGCATGCATAGGTATACTACTTCGTACCTACCTGTCTAGTAGATCTAGCCAAGTGCCTAACCTAAGGCAAGGGGCGGATTAAGGTAAGGCATGTAAAATAAGGGCAAACTTAAATTGCCATGTAGGCAGGTACCTTTTAACTTACCGAGCTTGAGATTAGGTAAGTAGTAAGTAGCTAACTTTACTTTTCGCTTAGCTTTGCGCTCTCATTAGATATTTCTTATTATAGGTTGTCTTTTTCCCCGAATCATGATCCTATACAGAATACGCAAGCATCAATCGTCATTAGTCATTTACCGTATCCAGCCCACTGGATACCTATACCTACCCTACCTTAGACGAGCTAGCTGGGTACAGTAGTCGCATAGTACAGTAGGTCGGATGGGCAGGCAGCGGTTCATTACAACCCAATGAGACACAAAGCCCAATAACGACTGCTGAGTAGATCATATGCATCCAGCGGGTAAGGCTTCGAATCATCTGGAGGCCCCGATCGGGCTTGTGACGTTGCAGACCGTTTCCGCGAAGTTCCGAGTCCCTGATCTACGGAGCCGGCGTGCCGAAAAGCCTCGTCCTTTGTGCCCATCCCCCAGCTCGCGCCAGTCCGGCCACGCCCGTTGATCACAGCCAGTCGATGCGGTTTGAGCTACACACATCAGACTGCGCTGCGAATCATACAACTAGCTCAATGATCGCGTGGTGTGCTTCTCCTGTGTACGTCGATTTCTCGCTTGTAGCCTTTTTCGTTTTCTTCTTTCGTTTTTTATCGTTTTTTATTTTTTATTTTATTTTATTTTCTTCTCCCTTTCGTATTCTTGCTAGGACCCGAGATCAACGACACTCATAGTCCTCCTCGTACGTGTTTCGGATCCGTGTGAAGGAAACTGGGCGGCTATCTCGGAGGTGTGCCGCGTTACCTACGTATTGTTACATTGCAGCTCGCTCACTGCGGCTACCACTACCAGCCAAACAACACCTCTGCGCCCTGGGATATCAGGAGTGAAGATCAGATATTTTTGCCTCGACAGATTCGCTGCCTTGACGGTAGAACCGAAATTCGACTTTGATAGCTCCAAGGCCAGCTTCCGAGTTCTCGGGCCTTTCGAGGAAGGGGGGTGTAGCAACAGGAGCGCAGAGGTATCGGCCGATTAAACGTTTTGAGGAGCCCCTGTCCATAATGCACATCCTAGTGCGAGGGGAGGTCTTTGACAGGTGGAGCACGAAGCAGGCATTTAGAGAGCTTGCAGCGCCGTTATTGATGAACTAACTGACCGCTTAAAGCTTCCCCTGGTCGACAAAATATCTCCGTAACTTGGACTTTGGCGACCTTGGCTACCCCCTCAGCTCCGTCAAAGTCCCGCTCCGCTTGATCCCACCGGTGATAGTACGATGGATGCCAGATGCTAGTCCAGGTACACTACAGGTTACTTTACACTACATACATCCTCTTGCCTCTTTCGATATGTGCGTCCCGAGCTAGAATCTTGCATTGGGCGCAATTTCGGGTGGAGACGTCTTGTTCAACGTGGGAGATCTGCCCGGCGCCAGGGAGGGTAACGATGCTACTATACTCTGTAGTGCACAGTATAGGTGGCCACTGGCAAACACCACATTACCTAGCGCATTGCGGCATTGACGAGGGTAATTTTATTATGCTCATCGCTCAACGTTCTTGGCGTGGCATAGCGCCGTGGCCCGTGCCAACGACAGCCCAGTATCGAGGCGAGGCCGAAAATCTCGTCTTAGACATGCAGATGAGGGACCAGGTATGTATGCGTAGGTATTACCTGTCTCCTCGTTCGTGAATATGACTATGCGCTTGACAATCAATAAGATGATGTCAACCGCAGACTAGGTAGGCATGCTTGCCGGCCCTATTTTTGTTTAGATCCCCTGTCTACTGCCCGTTTATAGTGCGTTCCTCCGCGGATCCTTCGTCCGCCTCATTGGTACCTGTTAGCATGCATCCAGTTCAGCTCAACGCGACCGGATGAACCGAAATACGCCCATTATGCTTTACTATGCTTAACTCGCGTGAACCAGTGTCGTCCAGGATCCTAGGCCTGAGTTTTCCCTGATTTTCAAGGCTTAGCCATTGTCGCTAGTATGATCTAATCCCGCGGGTACTACCAACCAAGGATCCCGCCAGGGCGGTAGCACGCAGGGAACCAAGGCAGAGACGTTTTCTAGAAGACCGCTAGACCCGACCCCTAAACCTTGACCCTGCTCGGATGCTGGAACATCCATCATCGCATCAACTACCTACCTAATAATACCTACCTAGTTATACGACCGGCGCCTCACGCGCCACGGATTACGCTGTTGTGTACGTGTGCATCTGTACTTCATTTTACGCGTGTTGATCTACAAGTGGTGCAATGACCGATTCACATGCAAAGCGGTTCCTCGTCCAAGTGTATTGGCCGTCGGGCAGAATTAACCGCCTCTCCTCTAATGAGACCAATATGCGCCAGATCCTCGCATGTACCGCATAACCGGGATCACCTTCTTTAATTTCCTTCGTCATGACTTGTCGGTTTGTCATCAGAAATATTGTGAACTCCCACGGCAGGCAGCTGCGAATGGTCGGGTAGTGTCCCACAAGAGTGTCGGTTCTCTCTTTCACGGCGTCAGGACAGCGTCACCCGTGTGAGTGGCGATGCGATCATCCGGTATCACTACAGTACGTGGAGTCATTCGTCCGGTTTACCTAGGTCTGCTCCCACCTATCAAACCAGCCCGACACCCGAAGGATTTATTAACAGATGTGAGATATTCCAAGGGTGTGACCATACTGCCAGGCAGGTCGCGCTCACACGAACCCTAAGATTGATGAAGCGACCTCCTCTAGTAGTACTGTCTCAAGGAATATAGTGGCGAAAAGCAATCACGCGCCTTGAAGCACTTCCAAGAAGGGGAAAACATGAACACGCGACTTAGTAAAGGCTATAATACGGTGATGGGTTAAAGTGCGACGGTGGCGAGGTCAAACACGAAGTACCATCCGAGCCCTCCAAACGTCAATTGATATACATGTTCGCGATAAAAGCGTCAGGCAAGCAACCCGCCGTGATAAATATCTCTGAAGAATACTATCGTGAAGACATTTAGCATTCGAGCTCGTTTAAACTTACTCGTGACAACCTACTCGATAGCACTGGACTTTCAGATATAGTAGAACCTATAAGGATTGATATGATACGTGCTAGGTTTCCATTTAATCGAGGAATGAATACCGAACCGCGATGGAACTTGGTTCAATATATGTTCGTCTATTGCCCACCAATCTAGTATAATATTCATTCGGTAGCTAGGTGATACGTCTTGCACATGTACCTAGTGGATCTATAGCAGCTATCTCAAACGACCAGGGAGGTCAGGTCACAGAGTTGAGAGATGAGATATCCTAGCGAGATAGCAGCGGTAGTAATGGTGGGCTCAATAGAATGGCCAACTCAATTTCTGAATGTGTCGTGTCTATATAGATACCACGCCAACCATATAAACAGAGTGGCCGTATCTATACCTAACTGAAGGAAACACCATAGCAACATCCTCACCAATGCAATGTAGCAAACCAGTAATCTGACTTACGTGGCACTGCAGCTTATCGTATCAGATTTGACGTGTCTGATGCACGGGAGTTGTTACTCAGAGCACGCGGTTGGCTAGAACACACCGCAACACAAAGTAGTTTTCGTGCGTAAGCACTGAAATTGTGAATGGAGGAGAGAAATCGTGTGAGACGAAATCGAGTCCACGATCTAGGCTAAGAATCGCTTGAGGATAACGTGCCATCGAATCTGTAGAAGGTACTTGGAAGTTGTTACCCTAAAGTTATAGATAAGCCTTAGACGTCACAAGAGAAGTAACACCTAAAGTATCGTTGCCGAGGCGTCTTGTTAGTCAAGTATCGTACCATTGCACTACTTACACTCAATAGCTTCGAGGGAGCTGCAGCACCTTCTCGCTGATGTAGTTCATAATCATCTCCCGACTGACGGGCGCGATCCGGGGCACCAGGCACTCCCTCAGCCAGCGTTCCACGTCGTATTCCATGGCGTAGCCCATACCGCCATGCGTCATCACCGCTCTCTCACAGGCCGTAAACGCAGCTTCTGCCGCCAGATACTTGGCGCTATTGGCCGCGACCCCGACGGCATCCTGTCGTATTGGTCTTTCTTCTCCCTCGTCGCCGTCACTACTGCTGTCGTAGAGCCTCGCTGCATGGTACGTCGCTAGCTTTGCCGCCTCGAGCTTCATGTACGCGTCTGCTAGGGGGTGTGCGATTCCCTGGTTCATGCCAATGGGCCGGCCGAAGACGACTCGCGAGCGGGCGTATTCCGCGGCCCTCGCCAGCGCCGCGTACCCGAGGCCGAGGGCCTCACCGGCGAGCAGGCAGCGCTCGGCATTCATGCCGTGGAGGATGATCTTGAAACCGCGGTTCTCCGCCCCGACTAACGTGTCGGCAGGTATGCTATAGCCATCGAAGAACACCTCGTTGGCGTCGACGGCACGGCCGCCCATCTTCTTGATTCTGCGCATGTCGAGGCCGGGGGCGTCCCGGTCTAGATCGATGCAGAAGAGTGAGAGGCCCTCGCTTGGCTTACTCACGTTTTCCAGTGGAGTTGTTCGAGCTAGTAGCATCATCTTCTTCGCTACTTGGGCGCAAGTGATCCAGATTTTCTGCCCGGTGACGCGATACGAGCCGTCGCCTTGTTTTTCCGCGACGGTTCGGAGACGCAGGGTATCTAGCCCTGTGTTGGGCTCCGTCACTCCGAAGCAGGTCCGCCATCTACCGGAAATACTAGAACACTCGAAGTCAGTTATCCCCTTTTCGAGTGGATTTATGAAAACTTCAGAAGCTTCTAGACACTGTATTGGTCTAAAAAGGAAAGCTTCTATTTTAAAAGTAGCCGAAACAAGAAAATAACAACCCAGAGAACTACTCACATGTTCGGGATCGTGTTCTCCAGCTGCTCTTTGGTACCAAACTTGGCCAGGGGCTGGGTAGCGTAGACATTTGCGTGGATGGCCTGTGCCCCGGCCATGCCAGCGCCTGACTCGGCGATGGTTTGCATCATCATCGTGGCCTCGGATATGCCCAGTCCAGCGCCTCCTAGCGCCTCCGGCAGCGCAATGCCGAGCCAGCCGTCTTTGGCCAGCGCGGCGTGAAAGTCTTTGGGATCTTGCTCGTTCTGATCACGTTCCCTCCAGTACGTGTTGGGGAACTGCGAGCACACGGCGCTCACGGCCTCCCTAACCGTCAGCTGGTTCTCGGTGAAACCCGACATTTCCATGATCCGCCAACGGGGCGTTGTCGAGAAAGCATGGCGACTATGCAATACTAGCGCGCGAGCCCCTTTTCTGGCGATTGGCAAGCCGCCGACTGTTATCTTCGCACGCCAGAGCCGTCGCACAATTATTCCGGACATCGATCACGATGCTCGCTCATAGCTGAGAAAACGACCTATAGAAAATATTAGCTATGCCCCTGATGTAGTTATGAAGGCAAGAATCATAATACCGACGTGATAATAGGTACCAGCTAGAGAACCTCAAGACTAACAGATTACGATGCAACTCCTCAATCTCGGCGACGTCAAGTTCACAGCGGGGAATAGGGCGGATATGCCATCATTGGGGAAGTTTCTTTGAGCGCCGCGAGCCGGCTCTGTGGGGTAGCTCAGCTCCCCTCACCCTCGGACCGGAATTCCATTCGCAAGCGTCAGGAACACATATCTCCTCGTCTCCTGAAAGTGGCTTAGAAATAAGTGACGGAATACAGATATGTTTATGTGTGCACTTAGCCGATACCGGAATTCGTGTCGTTGACGTTGGGTATAATAACGGCCACAGGAGCTTGAGATGTCGAGCCTCAGTCCAAGTGTAACACAATTAGTATCTTTACAATATTCATCGACATTCTCAGCTATTGATGCTTCCGATAACTCTATTATATATCAGATTGGCAGCTTTACTGTGTCATACTTAACATAGCCTCTCACACAAGTTTGGCTAATTGCCACATGAGGTGAGGCAATTGAACGATTTTGATAGTTTATTCTCCTATTCGAGCTATTCATGGCCCTCGGAATCTCAAATCAGATATGGATTCCCCCAATCGGGCCACAGATGGCACTGGCTTACAAGACAATCCGGCCGTTTAGGATATCCGCTCATCCATTGTCATTAAGTCGGAGGGTGCCCCTGAAGGCGAGACAGCAAGCCACCAGACAACAAAGAGCTTATGTCACTACAGGAGGCACACAAAATTTGCCGCTTCACGGTATCACTGTCGTCGGTTTGGAGCAAGCGATTGCGGCGCCATTCTGCACCCGGCAACTTGCGGATCTCGGTGCCCGCGTAATCAAAGTAGAGCGGCCCGGCGCAGGAGACTTTGCACGCGCATACGACACAAGGGTGAACGGCTTATCGTCACACTTCGTCTGGACCAACCGCTCAAAAGAGAGTTTAGCTCTCGACCTGAAACAGGAGAAGGACCTCAACGTGGTCAAGGAGCTGCTTAAGAAGGCCGATGTACTAGTGCAGAACCTTGCGCCGGGCGCAACAGATCGTCTGGGATTCTCCTACGCGAAATTGAAAGACGAGCACCCGTCTCTGATTGTTTGCGATATATCGGGCTATGGAGATACCGGCCCTTACCGTGATAAGAAAGCCTACGATCTCCTTGTGCAGAGCGAGGCCGGCGTCCTCTCTGTCACGGGTACGGAAACGGAACCTGCCAAAGTCAGCATCTCGATCGCGGACATCGCATCTGGCATGTACGCCTACTCAGGCATCCTCGCTGCGTTGCTGAAGCGCAGCAAAACTGGCAGAGGCTCAAGGGTGGATATCTCCATGTTGGAAGCCCTGGCGGAGTGGATGAGTTTTCCTATGTACTACACTTACAAGGGACAAGCAGCCCCCAAACCAACTGGCGCCTCTCACGCCTCGGTATATCCATATGGGCCCTTCGAGACCGGGGGAGGTGGCTCAGTAATGTTTGGAGTTCAGAATGAGAGGGAATGGGTTAGACTATGTGCAGAAGTGCTGGAGCTACCCAAGTTAGCCACGGATCCGCGGTTCATCAACAATTCCCTACGATCGGAACACCGCAGAGAGCTCAAGCAAGTCATATGCGATGTGTTCGCCAACATGTCGGCCGAGGACGTACTGTGTCGGCTTGATAAAGCCCAAATCGCCAATGCAGAAGTCAAGGATATGCAGGGGTTGTGGAATCATGGACAACTGCGGGCGCGCGGGAGGTGGACTGAAGTTGAGACGGCAAACGGCAGGATACCGGCACTGCTGCCTCCTGGAATGGCGCACGCGCAGATGGGAAGAGTGCCTGAGGTTGGGGAGCACAATGCAAAGATTCTGGCTGAGCTAGGTCTAGAACAGTGAAGGGTAACACCGCGGCCAAGGCTTGCCGTGACGATATGCAGCATGTAAGATGCAGTATAACCCCCGTGTTATCGTAGGACTTTGATTCGGTAGGCGGATGCAGCTCCGCAGAATTTCCTACCACAATGAACGCGTCGTTGAGGGGTGTGTCAGCTGAGAAGGATGGTTTCCCAAGACCGTGGCACTTACACGCCTTGTGGATATCACACAGGAACATTCCCCGGCGACGGTGAGCCTGGATCATCATCGCCTCGAACACGACGTATTGGAAAGCAAATCTCGCTAGTATCACTGCTGCTTGAGGAAATGATTCTCAGCCAGAGTAAGCATAAGCAGTGCTCTCAACCGTCACCTACATGGGGGCTGGCTTGGATATGCAGTACTCATCTGATGTGCTCATCACTACGCTCCTTTCATAGCGCCATCCGCTGTGCCTGCTGAATTGAAATTGCCGAATCTCCAACTTTGATTCGCCAACACGGCATAGCTATCCATGAATATTACTTTTGCCAACCCCAGACTGTCTATCATTTGATGGGCACCACATACGACCAAGCCTCCCCCGCATCTAATCCCCATTTACAACCCCAGTCCCTTGGGGGACAAGCACCCCTTACGTCTCCTCGTTGCGACGGCTTGGAATTAAGCGATTGAAGTAGATGAGAGTTATCGTTATCCGGACCAGGAACCTTTTTGCTCTCAAGTTCTAGGGAGGTACACTGCCGGGCAACTGTCGAACCGAGAATATTGGCTCCTTATCTCTGATATAAACGAAGGACTTCTCGGGGTACCTACCCCTCAATCCTTCAAATTGATCGTTCGCGATTGTAAACATTATTCATTCAATTCTTGGGGACTACGAATATGGACAATAAGGAACTTTTCTCTAACGATTTGGGCGATCCGCCCAAGTCTGATGTGTCTCAGCTTGAGAATAAGGACAGCGACGAAGTTATAGATATCGAAATCGACGCACAGCTTTCCAAAAAGTTAGACCATAAATTTGACCGCCATATCGTGCCCTGGATCTTTGGAATATGGTAAGGCTCCTTATCTTGCGTTGATCTCCCAGTTGTCTCCTCTACGAATCCCGAGGAACGTTAGCTGGATGTATATGAGTTTACTGACCTAGTTTCTATCTAGGCTATTTGCCTTCATTGATCGCAGCAACATCGGAAACGCAAAAATCGTCGGGCTACCAGAGGACCTCGGGATCTCGACGGGCACCGCATTCAACGTGGCGCTGCTCGTCTTCTACATCCCCTACGTCCTGGTCGATGTGCCGAGCAACTGGATTGTAAAGCACGTCAAAGCCGGCATCTACCTGCCGGCGCTCATTACGGCATGGGGCCTTGTCAGCACCTTCGTTGGGTTCACGCGCTCGCTTGCGGGCCTTATTGTCGGACGTTTGCTTCTTGGATTATTCGAGGGCGGTCTTTTGGGTGGTATAATCGTGTACCTATCGATGTTCTACCGCAGACACCAGATGATCCGACGAATTGGGTACTTCTACTGCGCGGCACCACTCTCGGGCGCATTTGGAGGCTTACTAGCAACGGGGTTGGCCAAGATCCGGTATGGCGGCTATAATCGCTGGCCGTGGATCTTCTTTAGTACGTCGAAACGTGCCTTTTCCTTCCTACGCGGCCCTAGCTAAATACTGACGCGGCTACTGCAGTCGAGGGCATAGTGACGGTCCTTTTCGGGATATCGTGCTTTTTCTTCATGCCTCATACGCCTGCTGATTCCAAGTTCCTAACTGCGGAAGAACGAGCCATGGCGTTATTGCGGATGAAGATGGATAGCCATGGCGCAACTAGAGAAGCCGATGTGAACCATGAAAAGTTCGATTGGCACTGGGTGCGAATGGCCTTCTCGGCACCTCAATTGTGGCTGTCCTCCTTCGCCTGGTTTTTCCTCCTGATCCCGCTTTACGTTGGTACTTCATCTTCCGGTGGCGATTACAGAGACTGACTTAAAATACAGAGCTTTTCTCTCTTCTTGCCAACAATCATCAGCGGCCTGGGATACCAATCCACCCAGGCACAGTTGTTTACAGTCCCGCCTAATCTTGGCGCCGTTATCTCCGTTTTGTTGGTAACGTGGATGTCGGATCATGTGAAGGCGCGGGGTCCCCTCATGGCTGTGTGCTGCTTGATTGCGACGGTAGGGTACATCCTTCTGTTAGCTACAAAAAGCAATGCTGCTAGATATGCGGGAACGTTCTTGGTCGCTATCGGGGTATTCCCGAACTCGGCATTAGTCATGGTGAGATCCCTCGTTAGATTACTGGACGACTTGAGCTAATTCATGCGTAAAAGGGTTGGCTGTCGAACAATATGGCGCCTCATTTCGTCCGTGCTACGGGCATCGGTTTCTTGATCGCGTTCGCGAATACATCGGCTTTCATCTCGACGTTTATTTATCTGCCAGAGGACAAGCCGGACTACATCCTAGGACACTCGATCAGCCTGGGTGCGTTAATCCTCTGCATCATTTTGGTCTGCACTCAAATTCTGTTCCTTACGTGGGAAAATCGGAAGAGAGCTAGAGGGGGCCGTGACCATAGATTGACGGAGGGCAAGGTGGATAGGCTTGGGCATCGTCATCCAGCGTACAAGTACACCATATAAAGACATGGTTACGTGAGGCACTCAGGGGGAGGTGACGGAAGACCAACTATGGGCTGTTTCTTCTGGTATAGCGTATCACGTCTCGACAGATCGGATTAATATAATTATGATTGGGGTCTTTACGTTCAGCCTTTAGGAGGCCGAGTTGGAAATAGTATATGAGATTACTTGCGAAAGAGGTAAACTCTATGCCTGTGGGCGTTTGTAAGCACATACACACTCTGTCCCGGTATGGCCGTGTTAGATGCAATTAAGTGCTTGCACATCATCAGACTTCTGACTCGGAATGTTTTATCCTACTCGTCTCAGGTCACCTAACTGATCTACATCTACATACCAGCCCTGCTTGAGATACTAAGGTTTGTGAGCACGTACTGGCTTCTCATCTTCCCGAGCTAGACTACTAGTGATTACGTCGAAGATAGAATTAATAACTTTCACGTTACTAGCATTGACATACGGTAAATACTTGTATCACGAGGAAGCTGTCACCGACTGTCTCTTAACATCATATCACCAACGTATAGTAATACCATAGGGAGTAATAAGTAATCAATTCGCAAAAGGCGTCCACTCGTCCCCAACGACTTGGTGTTCCAAAAAAAGCTAGCCCCCACCCCCGGCGTTTAGCGTACCAACCATCCAGCCCTTTGGCGATGGAGAGCCACATCCGTTCTAGAGAAGAGCTGATAATATAGCTTCGAGTCCGTCTGTTGCCTGTGGGAAAAGAGAAACCGCGGTCTAAAAGAAGACGCCAAGATCATCTCTCTGGAGGATCGAGGGTCAATGGCTCGCGAGGTGGCTGCGTATGATAAGTCAGTTAGCGGTTTATGATGATGAAGGAAGGTGACTTACGGATAGGTTCCGATCAGTTGCATGATCCCAGAACCTGGCAGCCGGAGTCCGAGCAACAGATCATCTGTCGAGCTGTACACTTGCAGTACGGGATTGGGCTGTCCTGCTTTGTCTCGGGCTCGTCACGCACGAGATTGCCCTCTACGGAGCTCGGTGCGATGGCCACGGCTGCTGCGGTGGCAACCAGGCTAACGAGAATTTGGATGGCACGCATGGTTCGAGTATTGTATCTTAAGTTGTTAGGGAGGCGTTGGAGCTGATGAGGAGAAGCGATCTTGTGAATGGGGGTTCAATGAAGTGCGTTGTTGATTCTGAATTGCAATACTCCGAGGACTCTGGGAGTCTGCTGACCTCTTTATAGTTCGAGTACACCACGCTCAAATCTGAGCAAACCCGTAGACCTGAGCGCCAAGACGAACGACGAGTTGCTTGCGTGCCACGGCCATGATGTTTTCCCTCACCGGCTCCGAGGGATAATGTGTAACACCTCTACTCCAATCTTTCCGGTGAAATTTAATCCATCACGATCGTGCTCGAGGTCCGGCTTGGTGTTACATCTCGCTTACGATCGTATATAACGGTAATACCGCCACCCCCTAGCATTACGCCCAGGCACATAGTATCCGATAGCGGCGACTGGAACGTTGATATCGAGAGAGAACAAACAACCACGAATACATTCCGCCGTGAGGGAGGCTATATCGGCGGCTAGGCATCATCAGCTGACTGACGAATATCTCTGTGAAGCCTAGGACAAGGACTGATTAACGTGAAATCTCTTAAATCTATTTGTTAAAGAGATTGGAAGAGCCTCCGGAGTTATACAAGTGTGGCGGACCACGTTGAAGACACGAGGTTTTGGGACATAGAGTGCTCTCAAACATGAACGGCTCCAGTGCTACGCCATGATGAGCAAACCAGACCAAACATAATTGACCGATCTGCCCGAGAAATGTGTGATGACTAGTCAACAAACAACTTGGGCCGCATCTGGGGTAATGATATTTTCTTGGAGTAACGCCATCAACGCTATCGCACCGCACCGCGCCGTTCCGTGCCGCCCCGTAGCAATATGGGCTATGATCTAGATCACTGATTTCTTAGGCAAACTGCTCCCGCCTTTCTATTCGCCTCGAGATGAACATCGCCGGTTATTGGTTGGCGTTTCAGGGGAAGCGCTGGGGCCTGTTGTGTAATCGACGACTGGCGATCAGCACGACTTCGGATGTTTATATTTGGTAGACGACCAATAATGGAAAGCATCACTGTTGTTCTCGGTTCACGGATAGACCGAGACATGCTATCCGAGCTGGGGCGGTACTAGAGCTGGCCTAAGAGAAGTTACCCAATGCGGCCAGACATGAGGAAGGAATATGTTTTGATTGGCTGATGGCGGGGGAGTGTACGGGTGGTGGCTCGGTTATCTAACAAACCACTTCCTTGACCTTCCCGTTGTTGGATCTTTAGCAATCCCTACTATGGCTTCAATGTGGAACAAGCTACTATGTAGTAAGCCCCGGATGCCAATATTGATTTAGATTCATCAGCATAAACAGCCAAACAACCAACCAGATCATTGCATAAACTCATTGGGACAAGACGTAGCCCTGAAATTCTTCTACATGAGCTGGTCACCCAACCAATTGAGGCAAACCTAACTCGTCTGTTAACACAAAGCAGGGAGAACGACACCAACGCGGTGGTCTATTAATTCATACATGGTAAACCTCTGCCAACGCCCGGGTTTGGGTGTACATCATAACTCGAATTCCCTGCCCGTATCTCATCTTAAAGAGATGATCCTTGGTGAAGCAAGGCGTCGCCTGGGGTATTGCTTCGCCTTCCATACTTGGATTTTCTGCTTCCTGTACATTTGCAGCAAACGACGCCTCCCTACACTGTTACGAAGTCAAATACCCGATTAAACGCCGTAAAGTAATATTCCCACTGTAAGTGCGCGCTGGTGCATTCCATCGTACAGTGCACATAAAACGCACACCTGTAACAAACGCCCCATGCCTTTTGGCAACTGGAGTCGACCTAGCCAATTAGACGGGAGCTTAGACGCTAAAGATCATTCCCCATCCCCGTGACCACCGGTAGCGCCTCCATTGAGTTGATTGGTGCCATTGGTCACCAATTTTATTCTCGTAGTATTGGTGGACGGCTGTGGTGTCCCTGCGCTGGTTGTAGGAGGTGCGGAACTAGAGGGATCCTCGAGGTCTACGAGCTCTGGGTGCTCGTTGAGCTCTTCTTGAGCTTTGTCATTGAAGAATTTCTATGAAAATCAGTAAAGCAAGCGCAAGCGGGAATCAAATAAACTCACCTCCATGACATTAGCATCTGAATAAAGAAGGCTACCGTCTTCGTTGTAGGTCCTGCAGTTGTTGCACATTAACAGGATATCTTTGCGCATCTCGTTAATGCTACTGTATTCCTCTTTTTTAATCTTCGCTTGTATCTGGTTCATGCAGATGGGTTGCTGAATGAGGACATAATAGTCACCGTAATCTCGCTTCGACGGTAGTTTGACAAAAGGCCCAATGATTAGTCGTTTTGCTGGTCCTTCCTCTTCGTCGTCGTCGATAGGGTCCTCGAAGTCAACCTCTAATGCCATCAAGCCATCAAATAGATTACGAAGGCTCTTCTGAAGAGTAGGGCGTACTTCCGCAGGGACCTGAGACTCGCTAACTATGGCTTTCGCACGGCCCTGGGGTCCGCGGCGCTTCTTGGCCGCCGGGTGCTCTCCGTCGTCATCTTCTGCTTTGCGTTTCTCATTCTTACTTCCTGGCTTGCGTCCCCGTTTTTTCGGTGGCGTCTCGGCTTCCTCGGTACTAGCACGACTTCCCGTAGGCGAGCCGACGCTAGACGCATTTATTGCGGCCATTCTCTTGAGTTTGTTAGACTCCCGTTTATTTTTTCTGGCTTGCTTCCTGGCGGCGGCGGCCTCTGGCGTATCCTCTTCGTCGTCAACCGCCATGAGCCATTGTTCCTCTGTTAGACCATCATCATACTTCACACGAGTACGCTCACGAGCACCGCGACCGAGGGTTTCCTCTTGCTCGTCGGGCTCGGGGTTGCCTTCGTTGAGGTAAATGTCGGGAAGTTCGCTCTCCGCCATAAGACGTGGGACACGCTTGGATCCCGGAACTGTTCCGTAGATGGAATCCTTCGCCCGCTCTTCGTCTAATTTCTGGAACAAGCTATATTCGTCCTCATTACGAGCTAGAAGTAGGTTCAATTCCTCATCATCCATTTCATCTTGCTCACCAGACTCCGTCATTTCTGCGCTTTCTAGGAGTGTCCGCAACATGGCATCGCGATCAGTTTCCGATGACTTGTTATCAAAACGACCGGCTTGAATGACTTTGCCGTCCAAATCAAGCTTGTACCTCGCTCGCTCGAGAATCTTCTCCTCGACTGAGTTGGAGCTGATTAAACGCAGGATACGCACCTCATTCTTCTGTCCGATACGATGAGCACGATCTTGAGCTTGCAAGTCTTGGTGAGGGTTCCAATCTGAGTCGTAAATAATAACGGTATCTGCTGTTTGCAAGTTCAGACCTAAACCACCGGCGCGAGTTGAGAGTAGGAACATGAAGTAGGGTGAGTCTGGCGCATTGAAAGTCTTCAACAAGTCAGACCGATCCTCAGATTTGGTAGTACCATCTAACCGCAAATACTGGATACCTCGGAAGCGAAGAAAGTCTTCCATAATATCCATGATAGCAGTCATTTGGAAGAACATGAGAACCCGATGCCCGGTCGCTTTGTACTTTGGTAGAATGCGGTCGAGGAGTTCGAATTTACCAGCGGTACGCCACAGTAGGTCATTACTGGTATTCAATGGATTCATCTGATTTTCAACTTCGTCGAAAACGAACGGGTGATTGCAGAGCTTGCGGAGTTGCATGATCATGTTGCTCAATCCACGGACCCCAGTCTTGCCGCCCTTGCCATCGCTGACGGCAATCTTTTGGTGCGTAACCATTTGCTTGTAAAGACGTGTCTGCAAAGCGGAGAATTTGCACTTGATGACCTTCTCGGTCTTGTCTGGGAGATCCTTTTCCACATCCTTTTTCAGGCGACGAAGAAGGAACGGCCGCAATACCTTGTGAAGACGCCTGATGACAAGAATCTGCTCTTCTTCGTTTAGCTCCATCTTATCTTGCCCACCTGTATTTGCGAATGGAGTATTGAACCATTCATCGAATGTCTTGACAGATTTGAAGATATTTGGCAGGACAAAGTTAAGCATGGCCCAAAGCTCGGACAAGTTATTTTGTAGAGGAGTACCTGTCAAAATGAGGCGGAATCGGGTGTGGTAATACTGCGTTATAGTGGCGCTCAGTTTTGAGTTCGAATTCTTCATGCGATGGCCTTCGTCGATGATCATGTGGAACCACTTAATCTTGCTCAAAATAGGGCGGTCCTTAATGATATATTCATAAGTCGTGAGTAGTACTTGGAAGGTACCTTGCCGGATCTTTTCCTGCTGTTGTTTACGCGCATTTGGTGGACCCTTGTAAACTACGCGTGAAACAGAGGGAGCCCATTTCTCAAACTCCAGATTCCAATTCGTCAGGGTGCTCAGAGGAACGATGACTAGGTAAGGGCCGTATTGCTGTTTGCGCTCAATGAGATAGGTCACTAGACTAATGGTCTGAATCGTTTTACCAAGACCCATTTCATCAGCAAGAATACCGTTGAGGTTATTGTTGTACAAGGACAGCATCCACTGCAAACCCTTGATTTGGTACTCCTTTAGAGTACCACCAACAAGAATGCCGGCCTGTTCAGTGACTTCTTCCTTTACACGATGAGCAACAGCGTAGTAGTCGATCTTGCGGTCGGCTTCCTCATCTTCATATACGTCGCTTTCTTCCTCAGGAAGCGATCCCTCCCCATAGTACTCTGCGGCCTCGCGCTGCTGAGCCTTGACAGACGAGGCGAGCTGATGCAAAAATCCATCGGTCTGTTTAAGGAGGTGGGTGATACGAGTATCCTTGGCCTGGTCAAGAAGTTTGAGGTAGGCTTCTTCGTCGTTGGCCTTTAGAGCTTGTAGACGTTGTTTGGCCGTACGCTCAATGCGCTTCTGCTCTTCCTTCTCGATGTTGAAATGATGATTATACATAGCCTTACCCACCCTCGCCATTTTGATCCTAGCATTCGATGCAGTAGTTTGAATATCGGATTTGTGTTGCTGGACAGATGCAAGGAAGTCATTATGTTTCTTCTGCTCCCGGTGCTCACGGGCATCACGCTGCTGTTTTTCGAGCTTTTCTGTCATTCGAGCCTCCCTGACATTCTGCTTCTTCGTCCGGCGGTATTGGCTCCGGTTAGTCGTCATAGCTAGATTGTCATAATGCATCATTGAACGTCCGATCTTCTCGCGCAATGCCCGTTGCTTTGAATATAGGCTGAGAGCTTTTAGCTCAATTATTGCTTTCCGCTTAACAGTGTCATCCGGATCAAGATCCTCCTTAGCTGTATCCCAGTGAGCAATGTTACCCGGCATCGCCTTAAGTTCGGCGTATCGAGCGGCCATGCGATTGTATACAATGATCTCACGCTCGTGTCTTAACTGCTCGAAGTCAACACCAGTGGGGAAGATGCTAGGGATTATGAGACGATGTATGCGCTGTCCGTGGTCATAGTAACTGATATCTTTCCGCACAAGTCCAGTTTCATAGGGCGACTTGACACTCTTATACGTCTTCGCCTCTGGGGCTGCTGGGGCCTCACTCTCGGCCTTCTGGTCTGGTGAAGTCGATTCAGCTTTGGCGACATCTGGAACTGGAACCGGAACCGGAACCGGAACCGGAGTTGGAACTGGTACAGGGGTGGCAGTGGTAACCGAAGGGGCTTGTGTGGATTGTTCAGCAACGGCTTGTCGTCGCTGTCGTTGGGCGTTAAGCGCCTCTTGCATCTTGTACGGTACACCGGTATTCTTACTAAGCAGTTTGAATGCGGCGATTTGCTGCCTGAGCAAAGCAATTTGTGGTTGGGAGAAATGAGCAGAAGTGAGAGCAGTCAATGGGGAGGAGGTGCTGTTTTGGCCAGCAGGGCCGGGGGCAGTTGGCACGGCCGAGGGATTCACGGAAGGCGGTTGGGCAGATTGGTTTGGCTGAGCCCCATTGACAGGGCCATTCGGAATATTACGCGACATTTGCGATTGCATGTGTTGTTGTTGCTGTCGTAAATGTTGCTGTTGTTGGACCTTTTGCAGAAACTGGCTCGTTTTTATGAATTCGGGATCATTCTGAGCAACCCCTTGCTTCTTCATCTGTTGGAATTTCTAGCACGAACGTTAGCATGGTGAGGTAGAAACGAGGGCCAGCTCGGATTGAGTAACGAACCATAAACATCTCCTGCACCTGCGCCTGACTAATGGGCGCCGGTCCCAGATGCTGGACAGCCGGGGCCTGCTGAACAGAAGCCATCTTGAATTAATTATCCCTGAATAGAACGTATCTATGTAGACCCAGCAAGGCCTTATATTCACCCAGGACTATGGTTAAGTAGTCATATCTCAAAGTGACAGCAACAGCGAATTGCCTCGTAAACGGCTGGTCTAGACAGCGGCGATGGCAAGAGAGTGTCTGGGGCAGAAGGTGGGACGGCTTATAGAAGTACAGTCGCGTAAATGATACGGGGTCGCGTCGCAAAGTTCCCAGCCTAGATCGCAGAGGCGGAGGGATGGGGGTGTGCGAAGGCTAATTAATTAGCTGTCAGCTTTGGGGTTGTCGGGGTGGCGCCAGTGGCATTCAACTATAGCAGGATGCCGTAAGTGCAGTGTGGTAGAACAACCTCTAACCCGGGATGTGGTTGTGTTGCTTGGTCGCAAATAATAGATACAAGGCGGCAGTCGGTGGGGACTGTGTCTTGTCGAGTTCGCGGTTGGGGAACGTTGGCGGGAAAGCTGGGGTGAAAACACGGAGTCAAAATGCTGGTGTGCTTGGCAGGCGCATTAAGAAAAACCGTGAACGAGGAGCGGCGGGGCGAAAAAAATCGCGTGGAATAAAAGGTGCTGGTGACTTGGGATGGTTGTTGATGAATTAGAGGGTGATGGGTGATGCGGCTCGGTTTTTTGGATGCGCGATTGATGGCGTGGAAAGAGATGGTTTGATGAGAGGAATGCGCACAAGGGAAACCGTCAGACTCCTCTCCCAAAAGGTCCGGGCCCCATTTCTGCTCGTGACTTGGACCACTTCTGCATTCAACGGCTAGCCGTGACGCTAGGACCACGGAGGAACCTTCCACCGGACATAGAGTCCCCTCCTTTTGACCAATAAGATCCTATCTAGTCAATGGAGTCAGGTGGGTCATCATTGTGAGAATGTACATAGTACCTGTGCTGTGTACAGTGATATACACGGTGCATTTCTTTGAACAATGAAAGGAGCACGCTACCCAGGTCGCCTGGGTAATATAGTATAATTACTCTCTTAATATGCACTGTACTACCTGGATATCAGCATCTTGCTGCCTCTAAGTACCTAACCATCCCACTTACCTAAGGGAGCTGCATGCCTTAGGTACCCTATGTAGGTAGTTATTCTGTAAGAGCCTCCCACCACAATTTCCATAGCTGATGAGAATGGCACCGAACTGATAGCCGTCGTAATCATTGCCCATTGTCATATTGTACAGAGCATACCCATATCACATCACAGTTGGGGTAGCTCCTGAGTATATTACATGCTCTGAGGTACCTAGATATCTATCCTCGTGAGACGCCAGGTTCTTACTGACTTACTTACCTTATCAAAGGTTACCGGAACCTCAACTGTAGGCATAGGCGACTATCACCAGTCGCAGTGGTTCTCAGACTCCGTACTGCTAGATTAGAGTAGGTTTGTCATTGAGGGAGCGCTAGATAGGAAATGCGATATTGAGTTGCTACTCTCTTAGGTTGCATCCTTATCGCTTGATCTTTTTCTTATCAGGGCCGTCGTCTTCCTCGTCACTGACGTCCGCATACTGAGTGACCGGTTGTGTTTCCTTCCAGGCATTTGTAAACATTGGATCTTTCTTAGCAACGTCGGCATATTTAAGAAGCGCCTCTCTGGGATCTTCATGTAACATTCGACTCAGAGGTATGTTCTCGCTGATGTGCTTCTCGTCCGGCTGGCTCCGCATAAATGGAGTCTGCTGAGGAACTTGTGGTCTCCTGGGGTCCTTCAACTTCCCAGGTGCTACCATCCCAGCCCCCCTAGCCGGGAGAGCGCCAGGAGTCACTATAGACTCTCCTGACAATCCAAGCGACATGTCGGTGGTAAATTCAGGGTTATCATCGACGTGTCGTCTTTTGGGCGCGCGCGACATCACATCTACCGCACCTCTGCTGGACATAGTGGGGTTGTAAAGCACGTGTGTCTCCCCATTGGCAGAGCCAGTAACTATCTGGTTAATTTTTGGATGCCAATCAACGGTGATTAGAGGCACTCCAGCAGTAACTGGTGTAGTGTATTCTGATCGCAGATTTCCCGGGTTCAAAATATGAAGATGCCCTGTTCTAGAGCCTGTAATGATGCTAGTCGAATTCGGCCCATACTTGATGTTGGCCATCGGATATTCATCGGACGTTGATTGATGCTCGACAGATACGAGTGGTTCTTTGAATTTTCGCGTATCCCACAATTTGATGAGATTATCGCCTCCTCTCGTAACCACCATACGACCGTCGGAACTGACGTCGATACCCCCAGTCCAGGTGTTAGGTTTGTGTGCCTCTCTGATTTCCGCTGTCGGTCGCGAAAAGGGCCCGTCCCCGCTCCACATGGCCAGAGTCCCGTCCAGCGCTGCTGAGACAAGAATGTTGTTGCCGCCTTGGGCGGGAGTACCCCAGGCAACAGCTGTCATGCGGCTTCTGCCCGCAGTACCCGGGGCTTTAGATTTGAAAACAAGAACCTCCTTCTGGCAGCGCTTGTTGTTGATGTCCCAAATGCGCAAGGTGCTATCCGTACCAGCGGTCACACAGATGTTCTTATCAGTGGGGTGCCATGTTCCCGTTGTCACCTCCGAAACATGGCCCTTGGTGTGGTTCATGTCACGTAAATACATGTCACCCTTGACGAATTCAGCGACGACATCACCGTTTCGCGACATGATCTTAGCTTGGGGGTGCGCGGATACACATAGGAAGAACCCCCCGGCCAAAGGATTGAATTCGATATGGTTTATGGGATGCGTTTCGGAGCTGGCGGCCGATCGCTTGCCCTCGAAGGGATCAACGCTTTTGAAAGCACGGATGGTAGTTGGAGTCATGGAAGAAAAATCGTGTAGCTTGATAGTGCAGTCGATGGACCCTGATATTAAGCGGCCGCCGGCGGGATCAAGCGACAGAGTGGTGACAGCGCGATCGTGGGTCTTGATGACCATCTCATGTGAGGTAGGGTACTCGTCTTCGTCCTCGTCGGAGTCATCATCCGAATCGCTATCGCTGTCGCTGTCGCTTGAGGGCTTGGAACTCGAGTCTTGCGATCGACCCGCAGGCTTAACAGTTTGCGTCGTTTGCTGGTCAGCGGCTCTCCTACTCCGATCCATCTGCGCGGCTACATCCGCGTCCCTCGACTTCTTCCCGAACGATGCAGGGAGAAAGGCGCGCATGGGGTCATCTTCGGCTAAGTCAGGCGCCTCAACCTGAATATCCCCCTCCTCGTCGCTCATCGTTGTGGGAAGACGGTGTCTAAATCGAGCTCCTCGGGCTTTAAAGAGGCGGCTAGGGAGAAGGCTCGTGTTCAAGGCACGGCAGACGAGCCTAGGTAGGCAGACGTACGAGAATTAGCTAGGTAGGTAATTAGGTATGTTGAGTAGCTACACAAATGTTACGTGCAGACGTGTCCAGGGGCTGCAAGATGATGTAGTGGGTGGCACCCACTGTCCAACAAGCCGTTTTGGTACTGTACTATAGGTGACATAAGACACAACTTTCGAGCTTCCAAGATACCTACGCTATGGCGCATAGTATCAGCGGTGCAGAGGTACCCCCATCTTCTATGGGAGTGCCCATTAAACCCCCAGTCCTTTTGTGGTCTAGGCAGTCATACTGTACCGAGCACAGCATACCTACCTCCAAATACTTCATGGTAAGAGGTAGACATTACGAAACCTCCAGATTCATGCTTCCATACACACGTACCTAAATAGGTGTGTAATCTCCCAACCAGCTTACGTCGCGTCTCTGTATACACTGGAAAGGTTTACCAGGACCTAACATATACTATTAGTATCCGTCTAGGTCGGATCTTTCTCGAGTTCCGTGCTCCCTTGCTTCGGGGCTTTTCCCAACACGCCCACTCACAGAGCCCGATCCGACATTAAACCAACCACGATCCCGATCCCCAACCTGCCTTCGAACCAGCCACGTTGAACACCTTCCCTATAGATGACCTCCAGGGGGCGCTCACTACGCGTCCATGCCCAGCCAGAATTGATGCGATCCACGGCGACTTTCCGCGCCTCCCGCTAGCTGCCGCGACTGCCGGCACACCTTGGCCCCTCCGCAGTCTTGCCTAGCTAGCGTATGCGATCTCCGTCAGGACTATGCCCATCTTACCGACCGCCGCTGGCGGCTCAGGCGACCTAGCAGTAGGGGTTGCGGCAGCGGATGGCGGCTCCGGCCACCACGGCGGCTCCGGGTTGGGAGAATGGAGCTCGCTCATTGGCATCGTGACAGCTATAGTTGGAAACGTTCTGATCGCGCTAGCCTTGAATGTCCAGCGCTACAGCCATATCCAACTGCATCGAAAGCGCATTGAAGCGCGGGAGCGAGCCAAGGAAGCCCTGAAGCGTGTTCAAGAAGATAACCATCGTAACGGCTACGGAACAATCGACGCACCATCCAATGATTCGCCAGTCGAGGAAGATGACGATGACGCCGCCACAGAAACCCACCCGCTTGCCCAATCTTTCCAGTCCAATGGGTCAAATTGGACGACGTCATCGGGCGAGGCACCCAAGGTCGCGTCGACGTATCTGAAGTCTCCTTCCTGGTGGCTAGGTCAGGTGCTGATGACAGTCGGCGAGATGGGGAATTTTTTAGCTTATGGGTTCGCACCAGCATCGATCGTATCGCCCCTGGGCGTCGTGGCTCTGATATCCAACTGTGTGATTGCGCCCATCTTCTTCGGCGAGATATTTCGTAAGCGAGACTTCTGGGGTGTGCTTATTGCTGTTGGTGGTGCGATCACCGTGGTCCTTAGTGCCAAGGGGGAGGAGACCAAGTTAGACCCTCATGATGTCTGGGATGCCATCACAACCATGGCCTTCGAGATATATTTGGGCGTAACCATCTCCCTTATCATCATCCTAATGTGGGCTAGCCCCAGATACGGACATAAAACCATTTTAATCGATCTGGGTCTGGTAGGACTCTTCGGTTCGTGCTCCCTTCTGGCTATGTCCCCGTCTACACTGCAGATGCTAATAGATGGCCAGGTGGCTACACTGCCTTGACAACCAAAGGCGTTTCCTCTATGCTTTCTTCGACGCTCTTCAAAGCTTTTGCTACTCCGGTAACTTACGGTTTAGTTATTATTCTCCTTGGGACCGCCGTGATGCAGGTTCGTTACGTAAATAAGGCTCTCCAGAGATTCGACTCAACCCAAGTTATACCCATCCAGTTCGTATTATTCACTCTATCCGTAATCATTGGAAGCGCCGTTCTCTATCGGGATTTTGAGCGCACCACTATAGAACAAGCCGCTAAATTTGTCGGCGGTTGTTTGCTCACCTTCTTTGGCGTATTTCTTATCACCACTGGTCGGCTTCGTCAGGATGATGATGACCGGCTTTCGGACGACGAGAATATCGAGGAGACCATAGGTCTAAGGAACCAGGAGGGATGTGGCCCCTATAATAACAATACAGAGCGAACAAGGGGAACCTTAACAAAGGCGATATCTGCATCGACATCGAGAAGATCGTCACACACCTCACGAAGTAGCTTCTCCCGTGGTGGGGGATCCTTACGAAGTCAGCAACTCGTAGGCACACCACCAAACCGGAAAACCGATCAGCGCAGCTCAAGATCGGTCCTACCTACGCCAACCGACACATCCCCCCTCCTACTAAATAATCCTTGGAAGAACTCTTTAGAAGATCAGCTTTTCATTCATCCCGGTCTCTCCCAGGCGGTTTCAGCCGATAGCGTCCCTACAATTCATTCCTTAGTTTCCGTTGCCGTCTCGGAACCTATTATGCAGTCTTCAATCAGTACTCAACCACTAGTCCCTCTCTCATCTTCTCCAGAGCGCCCAGTAACCCCACGCCTTTCCACTGTCGCACCTCGGTCCCACAGCCACCACCACTACTCCAACGCCTTTATATCACCTTCACCCTTATCATCTACAGTTAGCGCTGTAGTTTCGGATACCTTGCTCAGGGGTGAAGACAGCCCCATCAAGAGAAGAAAATCAATAAAGCGTCTACGACCTACTATCAGGTCTAGTCTCTTCGTCCCCCAAGATGAAGATGACGGAAATGCGTCCGATCCACTACTGGTTACGAATGGCGAAACAGGCCATACCCCCAGTGAATACGAGCCACCTTCAGCACGACAGGAGACTAGCCGTGGTAGAGCACGTAGTCTTAGTAATACATTAGGGCATTTTTTCGGGCGAAGGAAAAAAGGTAGAAGGAATTCGAATCCAGAGATTGGCGAAAGCCAAAGAAGCGAAGGCAATAACTCGCTTAACCAGGGGGAGCAAGGCAGCGATTAAGTACCCTAAATCAGAAGAAAGTTGTTGGGCATTGGTTAAAGTCCCATGCAACTGGGGAGCCCGGGGCCGGTGCTTCATTGGATAGGAGTTCGTCATTAGCATTTTGCTCTTGTGCGTGGTTACCGCAGAGGCGCTATCGTTATACCCCTTTGTTTGTGTCAAGGCCTTCAACTTCGTTTACAAACGATATAGATTCCCAGATAACTACTAATACAAACCACACCTTTTAACATCTTTATACCTTCTCAAGCAATGATGCAATTCACAGAGGCATTGTACTCCCTATGCCCGCCCTGCAAGTCTTAGACTGCGACAGGAACCCGAAGGGCTAACCTCCTCTTTCCCAGTAGTGAATGAGTAAATGTTGAGCAGTAGTAAGTTACGTATAGGGAAAGTCTTTCGCGGATCGCGTTCCCGCCACTGTATAGTCGTGCATCGAGCTCGATTCCCTAGCATGCCACTCAAACTGTCAGAAGCGCCACCTCTACGCGCGGCTTCTGTTTCCTCGTCGTCTCGGCCTTCCAGATTCGCGGGGCCTGCATTAGACATTCAAGTGGCTTTCTCTGACAAGGGGCTATTTTTATATAATGTTTCGTCCTACGTCCAGAAATGTCCGAGCACAGCTGACGACAGGGATATGACGGAAGGATTGCAGGCACTGCATGCTACGCTATCCCACGGGCTCTTGGTTCCTCGTGGGGTGTGTAGGCCTGACTACATCATTGTCATTGTTTACTAGTCATCATAGGTATACATTTCCCCATTCTGTAGCTACTAGCGATCCCTTCCCGACAGGCGCCACCAAGATCTCGGGCCCGGGTTCGATAGCGTGCCGCTATGGATGATCCACGAGGCATCAACAGCAGATGGGGAAGCGTGCTAACCCTGTCCAACACGACCCTAAGGGACTAGCTATACCAAATCTTTCCATTCTTAGTCCCTCTAAGAGTCTTGCTCTCAAACAATCCCATCAAGTCTAAGACTCGTATATCAAAAGTTCAGCCAGACTGCGTAGGAGCCCTCACCAAATTGACCCCGAGAACCCCGACTAATACAGCTAACGCATCCAGAGCAAGGTCTTCCCGACGCAATTGACCCAATGTCAGGTTTCTCTCATTTCTTTTTTCTAGACCTCGTATTAGCTCGATCCGATCCGATAGACCGTATTAGTCCAGCAGCAGACAGCATGCAGATATCTGTCGATGTCGACTAGATGTCAGGTTAGGTTATATTATGTAATCCCTCCAAAAACCTCGAACATGGAGGGAGACTGCAACATAATACCGCAGCCATCGCGGGATTGCAGGCTCGTGACGTTGGCCAACCAGAGTTTTCATCGCGTCTAATGTTTACACTGTTGTCGGGAAAAGTTTCTAGCTATGGGCTGGGGCACGGAACCGACCTGCATGCAGAGGATCACGGCTGCAGCAGGGGGAAGAGCTTAAGTCCTGACGCGATCCATTTCATGCCTTCTGGCTACATGGTAGGGCTGTGAGGTTACAGTAAGTTCTGGGCAGACTAGTCCTAGACTAGTAGGCGTTTCTATCCGGACACACGAGACATATGATGCTTCGATGGGATTCGGGACTGGAAGGACCGCCATCCAATACCAGCTGACTTTGGTAGAAACCGGCTGAAAGATGGCATATTCTTAAATGAATAGTTCATCAAGATCATGAACGTCACCCCAACGTTTCTCTTGGCTTGAAACACCAGGCTGAGACTATATCGTATTAATTGGCAATATGGATCTGCGTAGGGGATGCGTCTTAATATAGAGCGTCGTGTTCGCTTGATGAAAGAGGGGGGCTTGCAGAGAAAGCAACGGTTTTTCAAAGAACCAGAATCATATTCAGTGCAAGAGCAAATAGCAACTTTTAGAATTAGAAAACAAGCTAGCTTAACTAGTAATAATTATCAGACGCTTTCCCAATAATGGTTATACCGTTTATGGTCCATTTCCTCGTGACCCGTCTTATGTCGTGCCCAGCCAGACTCCGGTGTTGAAACATCTAGCCAAGTAAACCAGTATGAATAATCCTACATGATGAAAAGAGCAACCCGGCTCTCAAGGCATGGATCAAGGCATGGATGGAGGTTCCAAGAACGTAGTACCCTCGGGGCCACCAGGGCCACCCTCGCACCGGCCGAATAGCCAACGGAGCCGCTCCATGTTCTCCCGGAGCTCGTCCCTCTCACCCTCGAGGACGGCACACTCCCGTTCCAGCGCCTTTATGTGTCTCCTAGCCATCTCGAGGACCTCGGCCTTGCTAACCCGTCGGTCTCCGGCGTCCAAATCGCCACCCTCATCCCCCTCGCCGCTCTGCATTCTCTCGGGCAAGGCGCTCAGGAGGCTCTCAAAGTGCGCATTTAGCCTATTGCGGTACTGCTTCTCGACGTTATTGTGCGTCTCGCGACTCTTGCGCTCCTCGGCCGTCGCCGGCGGGTTATGGTGTGTATTCTTAGAGGTGCGAGACGCACTGCGCAGCTTCGACCTGTTGCTAGACCCCGACGTCCCTAGGTTATCAGGAGCGTACCCCTGGTAGGGATGCTTCGATTTCCGCTGCCGAGAAGACACCTTGGTTTTCTTGTGGTGCTGCTGCTGATGTCCCGACGTCGGGGACAGTGCTTGCGGGCTCGTGACCACTCCTGCCGGCCCTTGACCATGAGAATACATGTAGTTGTAGACGTCGACGTGACTGCTGATCCCTGATTCCGGTGTAACTGACTGTGGAAACGCCGAGTCGTAGGACCCTGCTCTAGACGCGATGAACGAAGCGCCGCTTGATGACTCTGGGTTCCCATCCGTAGAGCTGTACTCGTGTGTTGGGTACACCTGGCTGCTATTGGCCCTGTAGAACGCACGTGGGTGGCTCTGAAACCCGGAGAGATTATCTGTAGCACCACCTGCTGGTATGGCAGAGGGATAATATCCTTGGGTATTATGATGACTGCTCGTGCTAGGCGCCCTTGTTGTGTAGAAGGCAGCTTCAGTCGCAATCGTCGACGGTGGATAGTCCGCCGATGTCATCTAAGACTCTTAGTCAGTTACCCAAAATATTAGAAGCTCTTATGCGATGTCTGATATAGGCCCCAGTGTGATGAGAACTGCCGTCAGTCACCTGACGCACACGAACATCTTCTGGCTATACTCACGCATAGGGAGACTCGTGGTCAGGAGCAGAGGCGAGAGCTCCGGTGAAGAAAGTGCGTTTGGTGTTGGCAGTCTGCCTAGGGAAAAACGTACATGTATTTGTTGGACGACGGGATCATCGTATGGGCGGTCTATTTGTCCCATGTTCCACATCTTAAGCTTTGAGTTCTTCGATTCTAGTGCTGACACGCTGTACGTAGGTCTTCGTTGATTCGATATTCAGCCGCCAAGGACTATGGTTGAGTTGTGTGTTGTTGGTGTTGCCACTCGATGAGTAGAAGAAGGCTATCGTGACCACATCGCCACCCAAGTAACCACTGCAGGGTTCTTACATCGGCCTTTTAAATAATCCATGAGAAAAAACTACTGCAATAGCCAAGGTAATACCAAGGGATGTGATTGTACCCCCTACTGCCATAAGCCAATCCAACGTCGTTGGTGTACCTTTGTCTCTGAAACAAGCAAGTTAAACAGCCCCAGCAGGACGGTCTGACCCCAGCAGCAGGATTATTATGCTATGTGCCGGCATGTTTAAGTCATTAGGCATGTTTGTGTGTTATCAGGCTTTCGAGTTCCCTTACCACTCCGCTTACTGCCCTGGTAGGACGACCCAAAATAACTCTCGAACGCGGAAGCTCGGTACCTTCTGCAAGTTGCCGCGACGATACAAGATCCGTCCTATCTGCAAAGGTAGCCGATATCCACGTGGGTATTTGAAATATCGGAAGGCTTTGCTGAGCCAATCGAGTCGGGCTCGGTTTGAAACCAGCTTTCTTTGCTTAGCCATTGTAGATCTACCTTGGTAAGTTTTTCCCCCTATGGTAACTACAAGCAGGTCAACGAGTCATGAATAGTAAGATAGCTCGCCGAACTCTCTCTTCCGTCTCTCAGACCACATTGTGTTTCCTATCTAGTTACGGGGAGTTACACCAGCGATTGGGCCCTCAACCGTAAGTGGCAAGCCTAAACCTCACATGTAGACAAAATTTCCATCTCTCCGTTTTCGGAGGAAACTTGTATAAGTGTCGTTCGGCCTCAGACGTTCTTTGAGCAGCACTACCAGCACAGCGGGTGTCTACGATATTCGTCCGGGCCCAGAAGTGTTTGACTTTGCCACAAGCCACTTTTTTTTTAAAAAAAAAAATTATTAGCTATATGCAGGTCTTGAAACTTCCTTCCTGAACTGGGCTACTCATACAACCTAGGAACATCGGATGAAAATCAAGACAATGGTACGACAAGGTCCCAGAGAGGTCAAAAGTTGGCGCGTCAGTATATTGGTACTATATAAGTTGAACCTCGTAGGCCGGTATCAGAATGCTGTACAACTGTATAGATGGACTCATGTCTGTCCCAACTATGCGGCCTCATGCGGCCAGCAGCCCCAAGTCTCTATGATTTGACTCTGAGAGAAACTCTACAACCTTGCGACCTATCGTAGACTCGAGGCAGCGATTATAGCCGAGCCGATCCTAGAAATGGCTTACAACTCAGAATGGATCTCGAAGTATCGTGGGTTACATTACATTTTGGCAGGGATCTCTTCCATGGTTGCAGCTTGTTAGAATACTTATGTACTATTACCTGTCTTACCTACAGAAATCATCTGCAACCAGGGGTTGAGGTTCGGTGCGGAGAATCCCACAGCATCTTGGAGGAGGAGTCTTCTTCTTCCTATTAGCAGAACCCCGGTCGCCTTAGGATCGCTGCACGCTTCTTCGGTCCCGATGCTCAGTTACAGGCCGCGGGGTCTACACAGCTCGAGAGCATTCATATAGGTATGTAATGGCTCACGGATTCTTTGGATTCTTTGATAGGAACAGAATCCGTATGAAGATTCCTCGCGACTCTTTTCTGCTCAGCCTCCTCTGGGTTGACACGTCTACATGGACACTCCTGGTAATTTCATGCCCTTCCAGACAAGTCTTGGGCTTGCATACGATAAGTGTCAGCCCCTTACCCGATCTGGGCTATTCGCTGTTGAAACATGCAGTAAGGATGCAAGGTTGCTACCCGCGGTATGAGATTAGTGAAAGTAGACCCTGGCAGCCTGAATAATCGACTCCATGCCTTGGACCCCATTTCGATCGATAAGTTGGCGTGCCACGAGATGCTGTAGTCGACGAGGTTTTTCATTCACCTACCCGTGCGACAATACAACCCACCTATTTTAATGGGCGCCCTTCGCTGCATCTCCGTTTTTCTCCAAGAGAACAAGAGGGAGAAAGAGAGAGAGAGAGAGAGAGAGAGAGGCAAACATGAGGTGCCCTCTGCTGCTGCTGCTACTGCTGCTGCTTGCTCCGCGCGTGATTTCCATGCTCTGCTCTGCCTATCCGAAAGATTCCGTGGCTGGCGCTGCTAACGATAACTCTGCATGCACTGCATCACAACACTTTACACGGGCTAACCTGGTAGAAGCCGACCCCTAGGAAGCCCGACCGCCCGTCGTTCATTCAACGATCTAACAGCAGCCTTGACAAATCCTGGCCAGATTCGCGGCCGTCACCCGAGACGACTCGGCACGCCTGTCTTGCTGCACACTAGACCTTGCGTATATAAGGCAGTATTATACAGTTGGAAGCGCCGGCGCATCATTCCGACGCCTGGCAGAGTCCGCCTGCCGGGCGCGCTTGATGCTTGATGGGGGACGGCCTCCTGTCTCACGGGTAGCTGCATCGCACCCCGGCATGCCCAGTAAAACTCCGGCAGGGAACTGGCGGCGAGAAAAAACTGGCGCCGGCTACGTCGCCATGCAGTACCTATCTATCTAACTGTACATACCTACTCGCCCCTCGCCGTCCCATGCCATGCCATGCCATACCATCCCTACACTCCCCGCTGGAAGCGCGCATGTGGGCGTGTTTGGACAGCGTGTGGCTGGTGGTCGGTCCTCTGCTCTTTTATCACGGGCTTTGTTCTCCTTCCGCGCGCGAGAACAGAGTCCGTCGTCCGTCCCCCCCATCTGCTTGCTTGACCAAGTAGCCCCGCCCGCCATGAAGCCACGCCACGATATGTTCCCGGCTTGAAGATCGACGAGGTACCCGCGACGACATGTCTGTCTGCGACGATAGCCTCGCCTAGTCCCCCCACTCCCCAGAGATCTACCTAACCGGCCATCCACGGTTACAATTACCACCGCCAAGTGGAAGCCCGCATGAGTGCTCGCCCCTCAGTGGTCGCGACCTCAGCCGACCGACGAAAGTTGGATAGCCCAGGCACCGGAGATTTGATTCGACCCCCAAACCCCTTGAGATGCACATAATTAAGCTAGGTTGTATTATAGATCTGCGATGAATCGAGGTCTGACGTATCACACATGTTGAGGCTCGCGATGACTTCTCTCGTGTTCGGTTGCTTTTGATTCTACGGACAGTGGCTAACAGTGATTGATAGGCCAGTAAGTTGCGTGGACTATCCGAGTCAACCGAAGAGGCGTTATACTAAGCCCGGTGGCAACAATAGAGCCGTGTTGAATTCGTGTTCAAGTAACATTGGGCACCGTCTCGCTTGCCTACATACATGGAACCCCATCGTGTGATTAGGCTCTTTAGGCTTTTCCCAGGATGCCTCGATCATTCAACGAATAGATTCTAAAGGCTTTCGGGTTTCCCAGTGGCCCCAGGCGGGGTGGGAACATGCCGGCGCCTCAATTCACCCTATGCGAGTCATCTGTAACTCCACGCCAACTAAGATCGTTAACCAGCTTTAGACATATGATCGCATGTCAGCTTCATCGCTCAGAACTACCCCCAATACGAAACAGAACTTCATGATGACTCGGCGTGCGGCATCATATATATAACTCGATCGGTGCCTCCGAACAATAGCTAGACATATTGTGTAGCACTTAGTTCAGCCTTGCAACCACCAACAACCGAATGTAGCCACAATAGCATCTGGCGTGATCATTGTCATATTGGCCATTATCATGCTTAGATTGAGATCATGAGTCAGATTAGAAGCGCCTATAGCTATCTCAACTATTTATTGTCTCGTCTCTTGAAACTCGGCAACTAATGTGTAATTGGACCGAGACGGCCGTCGCTCTGACAAGCAAACATATTTTAGAGGTTATTCTTATAGCTTACCCGAATGCTTCCCAAGGCGTTCGAGGAGATGTCTTCCTTACCACCCCCGAACTACTAATTATTGTTAAGGAGTAGCTGGGGGCCAGATAAGAAATGAAGGACTAACATTAGATAATCCCCTTGGACACTGATAAAAATGTAATTCATATGGCCTTTTCTAAAAGCATTTCTTCAAGCAATGCGTTTTATTTCAATGCTTTTGGCACCTAGCCCAACTGCACGGCTAAACCCTAATTAAACCTCTTAATACGTACATTCCTAGGCGTTATTCCGCCTATGAAAGATACTACGACGCTCAGCACACTCGTTTAAAAGAAGCCCATTCCTACATAAGCTACGGATGTATAACCTATACTGAAGCGTGCTGGCTACATTCTTAGGTTATATTTGCACTTCTGGCTTTCTCGATTTTTAGGCTATTGCTCTCTCATTTCTCAATCTCTATAACGTAACGATGACTGCATGTTCATCCGTCAAAATAAATTATCACTTAAAAGCACACAAATAGATATATATTTTCACCTTCGTTTACCCTTTCCACCTTGAAAGACTTACATATGATTATTTTGCTGTCTTCATGTGGTGATCTACTTGTGCTAATGTGTTAGGATACAAGATAACGCTCTGCAACCTCGTGTACATCTAACGCGTCACTTGACGAAATAGAATGCAGTGGTTATCAATAAGTCCTATGTATACTTCGTAATCTCGGGGTTTGCACGACTGTGTTTGTGAACTACGGCCTCTGCGCTCCCGCCGCTGAGTCCTAGATAGTCATTTATTCACAGGAGCCACAGTAAGCATAAATGTGCAGATCTCAGTGTAGATATGGTACGCAGGAATTCACCACAGAGTCTATCTCCTTGTGGTGGCGAATGTATACACTACACTGGAATGAGTATGGGAGACCAGAACCGAACAAAGTCGAATCCCCCTTCGAGAAGCTAATCCAGGTAACTTGAAGTCCTAGGGCTGAGGAACGACTACCTGCCAGCCGGATACTTTAGCCCGAGAATCCTACGTAAGTCCTGGGAGGGCCGGCCGGCCGGCACCGGTGCCGCCGTTGAGAAGATCCTATCACTGCGTTCATCTAACCTTTCAGCGTGCTCCCCCGGGATCCATCGATGTGCGAAACACTCTGACTGCATTTGGGATACGAGCTGTGCTCGATCCTCTTCTCAAAGCGGAAGATACGATTCCCGGTGACCTACATGAGCGCAAAAGAAGAAAACGCACCAGGCCGGTGGGAACGCACGCCTTTGGCACGTAAAACTAGTTTCATAGGAGCCCTATCGATGGTCTGGCGCGAATCCTAAGTAGATAGATGGCAGCAGTTCGAAACAAGCGAACCCTCCAATTCAGGAATTATCCAGCGAACACGCAGGCTTGTGGAGGTGTTAAGCGAGCTAGGCATGTGGGTAGAGCGTGTATACATACATTCATGTTCAAGAAGAAGGTAGGATTGGGACCCAGACTCAACTACCCAGACAAGTTTGTTATTATCATGAACGATGCCGCCCACGACCCAGAGTTGCGGAGTGATAGAGTTAGCCTTGGTGTGGGGGCTTGCTGCTGTTACCGCTCTGCCTTAGGTCTGCACTAGATCTGCACTATTACTTGGTACATTTCCAACAAACCTCTTTTTGCAAGAATGATTGTTTCCTTGTTTCTCGCTGCCCTACTATTTTCCGCCTATGGAATTGCCTGACGCGAGCGCCGTCACCAACCATCGCTACTCCTCTCCACTACACTATTCTCCTTAGAGAGATTCTAGCTATGCAGAACCCCTTTGCTCTGCTGGTCTGGCTAGAGGACATGCAAGAGCTTCTTCCTCGCCTAAGTTCCGGCGGCCTCTTCGAGGGGCCGCTGATCTGCCATTGGCAGACTGAGTGTTGGGAGGGTGAATATGGCATCCCGACAACAAGAGCCGGCGCGAATAGACAGACGCTAAGAATTTCCCGCCCAAGACACGAACGACCAACTGATCGAAGCTCCAACATCACTGGCGAAAGCGAACCCTGCTGTCTGTCTAGCTAGGCACGTCGTGCTGCCTCGAGGTGTGTCGAGATTGCACTTGGAGACATTGTCTTGAATACAGTGGCGCGGTCTCTCCCTCAAGCAGCAATCCGCCATGTCGGCGAACCGCTGGCGGGCGTCCCTGCGAGAAGCATGGAAATCTGCATCTGAGGCTGTTTCGAAACATCCATGCAAGCCGCGGACTGCTCTTCACACCGCTTCCTATTGGATGAGACCTCCGTACTACTTATTGAGCATCGAAGACAAGCTAATCGTGGGTTCTGTGCCTACGGGAAGGCACGCAAGCAACAAGCCTCCCTCTCCGGCGTCATGTTCCTGGATGGAATCCCCTTGTGCCAGCAGCGAGAGACACATAAGCAGGTAGGTATGCCTTGCTGGGTGGAGAGGTGCCGCGTCCCCAGGCTCGCCGGCGAGCCAATATCCGGTCCCGATGGTCCCCGGACCGACCGGGTTTGGCTGGGACAATGCGCAAGCAGAGGATCTATCCGACGGATTGTTGATGCTTCCTTGGTTCAACAGTAATTTGAGTTATCGTTGCCGTCTGAGCTAGGCATGAAATCGTCTAGTCTAGTAGGCCTGCGGATAGCGGCAGAAAGAAGACACGGCCGCTGGTTTCGTGCGGATATATCATGCCTTTTATACCGGTATAAGACGCCTTTTATCATACTGGCGAGCCAATACGACGCGCAGGGAGTCCCGTTTCATGCCGTTCAGCGTGGGCGCCGAGAAAGGTTTCCGGGTTTCCCTTCCACTCACCGCTCGCTTCCCATGTTGGGTATACCTATAGGGCGAAGCTTATATGGTACTATAGACGACCATGTCATTACGATGATGCGCTAGGTTGAACAGGCTGAGATGGTACGACCATTTTCCTGTAATACAACCTGAGCCCGGAGGGACTGCTACGTGCCTCTATTTTCGCACCTACATAGGTATAGTTAATAAAAGGTCTGTGTCCATATATGCATCGAATTCCTGGTCCCAGATAGTACATATTACTCAATGGTTACCCCATTGACAGCACAGTTTAGTATGTGTATATTCGAGGCCGGTTAATATGTACAGAGGGTATAGGAGGCGCAGTAGACTCATTACAAATCCCTTCTCTAATATCGTCGTGGCTTGTGTTGTGTTTGTAATTCCTAGAAGCCCAGCCATCTGCGAATTTGGCCGCTTGGACTACCTATTCCTGGGCGACGGGTCTCCTTCATGGGACCCCTTGGCCACGGCAGCCAACAGCCACCCGACAGGTTGGAAGCGTCGCTGACATTTTGCCAACCGAATGGCACCTTCAGGAATACCGATGCACAAGCGAAGCGTCTCCCCATAGTTATTGCCTCCTGGTAATTGTTGATTGCAGGCGTACCACGTAGCTAGTGTAGACGCAATGTAACCGTATGCTCTCATCTTTTGCCGGTCTGGGGTGTTTCACCTGGACCAATTCAGCTACTCGTCCCCGTTATCCTCGACGGACTGGGCAGGTCATATCATCGCCCTAAACTCAGGTGGCATAGAGCCACGTTCTCACCACGTTTTTGGGATACCTTCTCACCGTGATTTTTCGCCAATAAAGGCTATAGGCGCGCCGCGCTACATACCCAACATCAAATTGTGGCTGGCAGAGGATGGACCCCAACTATTCTACGCATAGCTAAAGGATTATGGATGAGGCGTCCCTATTCGGGCGGAATGTCGAATAGATATTCCGGCCGGCCGGCTTACTGCCTAGCGCACCACCTAGGGCCCTGGCGCGAACTGCGATGGAAGATATGAAATTGGGCATTTAGTGTTGTAGAACAATAGTAATCGTCGATCATTAGGCTAATAATACTAAGTCGATATGTATCCGTACGGTCGGGCGACGACATCCTTCTGCGCATAGGTAGGTCGAGTGTAACGCGCGCGCCGTATTACAGCGTGGTTTGATCTACCGCTGATGGTAGCACACTTTCTCTCTGTTGCTGAGGTTTTCCAATACCTAGCTTATTGTAATTTGATTTTGGGGAACCCCTAGACCGAAGATGGACCGCGATCTAATCTATTCAATCTATCCAAAAATATCCGTGCAGGGACATGAGATCGTGTATCTCGGAGACCCACGATCATAATGGAAGGCAGAAGATGCTCGATGACTAGGGACACTCCGGAGACACGGCTTACAAGGCAATGGATCCGTCGATCGCAACCTCAGTTATCAAAGCTCGACAGAACCCTGCCCGATATCCCGCCGATACTTATCCTTACATAGACAAGCCAGCCCAGCGTCCCTAGTCAGTACTGCCTACAAGTAGTGTAGGCAGTTAGGTAGTCCCAAGATTGTGTCACTCGGGGACCTCTCTAACTACTTAGTGCAAGAGATAGTCACATTGGAGGCTGGGCGGCGCAACGATTGGTAGTTCCATGCTCTGGGGTACGGTCCGTCTATGTGGCTTTCGGTAATGACGTTTTCCGGGAGAGAACTACGTATGAGGCTTTTGTGAAGGGGGATTATACCTGCTTACGATAGGCTCTGTAGGTTATGTAGGGCTATACCTGCTACACTAGTGTCGTCGCCGTTCGTCGTCGTCGTCGTATACTCGTATACTATACTATTCCGGCGGATGGACCTAGCAGTGTTGGCTTCTTGCCTCGACTTCTCCAACTCCTCGGTACAGTACCTGGCATCAGCCGCATGGAAAAGAAAAAGAGAGGGGAGGAAAGGCAGGGCAGCAATCCAATCGCGTCCCTACTGCAGAGGATTTCACACATACTTAGTTTCACAGTTACACCGGCAGTTCTGATTGGTCATTTTCAGACCTAGGACCTGTGGCTTCCAGTCGACCGGTGTGCCCTGTTGACGCGTTATGCAATGAATAACACACGAGTCAGCGGTGTTTTGCGCATCGTGAGGGGAGGGGGCAAAAGTGGTAACATTTGGGGCGAGACGCGTTGTGATTGCGCAGTCCTTTGATGCTTTTATGTAGTAGGTATTGAATACGTACGATGCGGGTTATAGAAACGTGCGATCTTCTGTGTTCCGTTTACAGTACTCGCTCGCGATACCTGCCTGATATCATTGTAGTGTGTACTACCTAGGTATTAGCTATGTTAGTGTCCGGGTCCTGTTGGGGGGTATACAGTAAGACTACCTAATCCATCTTGCTAGCTTCGCAGGCTGAGATCTCATTGGCTTGATCAAGGATGAGAGTCCATAGGCGGAAGCATTCCCTTTTTCACCGCCAATACCAATGCAGCCCGTGCCTTGTTCCTGCATCTTGCAGTAGAAGGGGAAAAAAAAAAAACTTCAGGGCAGGACTTTGGTGCATCCGTATGTGCGCATAAAGGTGATAACTCGTTGGGATTCGTGATTGGTGAGTATATCCGAGGGTGATTTGACCTGACAACTGCATTAACTTGCTATCTCTCTGCATACAGGCACAGCAGAATACCTGTAGATGAGGATACCTCCTTGCATCATCCCGCCATACGGGTACATTAGCAGTGACTGACGACACGATATCTAGGTACTGTGCCGTTACGAGACCCAGAAATATCGTCCCAAATTCGCTCACTTTATGTCTCTGCCTAGTGCATTTGGGTACCTGGCAGAACCCGGGTAGTTGAGCTGCTCTGGATAAAGTGAACAGGCATCTTGCTTGATCTAATCCGGGACATGGATGTCTAGTGTAGCCATCGCGTCGTTAGGTTCCTGTCGCGGCGCCGGCGGTCGCTCGACTACGGAAAAGAGCCGATGATCCGGAAAAGAAAGGCCAAAAGAAAAGAAGCTCACTGCGGGGAACGCATGGTGTGATAGAATAGCGGCGTCTGCAAGCCCCGGGGCATTTCCATGACTTTGGGTTAGGTACTATCTGTGTGCTAGGCATCTGTGCGATCTGTGCATAAAAGTGTTCGTACCGTTGAGACCGGGACTTTTGCGGCCGTGAGATTTCCAACGGCGAATGTAGGTATTTAGGTAGTCTGTGGATGAGGTCATAATGGCCCATGATTTGAAACCCCGACCTCTCAAAGAGAATACCAGAATCTCAAAAATGTCATAGCTGACCAGCTAAGCCTCCCTGACGCCGTGAAATAATAATCTTAATAGTAATAAAAGAAAATGCTGGTGTTCAGGCTAAGGTGGCTTCTAGAAGGCAAGGTGAAACATTCTATAGTACCGTGCTATTACTAACTGTATAGGCAGTGCAGCGCTAAGTAGGGGTTCGACTTACACCACAGGGGACAGTAGGTACAGTATGTAAGTCCCTACGTAAGGGAGTGTATAAATTGCCCGCAAGACCCTACTGAGGTAGGTCTAGTGTGCAGTAGACGGATAGCACTAAGAAGGGCCTTAGAGTAGCAGGATGGAACTAGGTACGTGAGACCCACGAGCCTGTAGTTGACAATTCGCTCGTCATCTGCATCTGCTAGAATTTTGCTCACGGCCATGCAGGTCCCGGACTTTTAGGTCGGCGACGAAGTGAGAGGGCTGGGGGGGGAGGTCGGTTGCTCTGCTTTTGTCTCTCCTTGTCAGCCCTAGCGTCTTTATGCGACTACATATTGATGAATTTCCGCCTTTGATCCTCCAGTAAATACCTAGTAGTCTTGGGGTACACAGCGTACGCGTATACCGTAGCACTGTGTAGGTATGCTAAATCGCGGCACGTAGGTAGCGCAGGTTCCTACTAACAGGTTACCTGGTAGTCAACCTTAGTGTATGGCTATGTACTATACCTAGACGTAGGCACATTATACTGACGTCTGCTGTTTTTCTTTGCCTGTCTAAAGGTCGTACAGTGCTGTAAGGTAAAGGTATTGTAGTAAAGACGGGACAAGAATACTGATCATATCTCGGAAATATTATTGCGCCAATGCCGATCTCCGGGAAGCTATATTTGTATGGATGCTGCATACTGTGGTCGTCTTTCTGCTTGCTTACCTGGGTTGCTTGTTACGCACGACGCGCTGAAGTCTTAGTATGGACGTTCGAGACTCTCGCGTGTGCCAGGCCCCCCTCCCTTCCCGCGTACCTGCATAATACGCATAACAATAAGTCTGACTGACATCTTCCAACCTCCAACCTACATACAGTACACGAGAGCACGACCAACCGCGTTGCCGATACGAGCTCCACATCGTGGAGATCGACAGTTGAGTCCGCGTCAGCGACAGCGACAGCGACCAACTGAATAATATAGCGTGTATCTAACGTCTCAAGTTCGACGGGTAGCGTGCAGTGCCGTGCAGTGTAATGTCTAACTAAGACTAAGCAGTAGGGGAAATAAGCAGGTAGAGTAGGTAAGTTGGCTGGTTTCGAGCTATAGACACGCTAGGTTACGTACCTAAGTTGCAAGTGAGTGCAAGTACCGCGAGGGCCAAGACTAAAAAAACAAACCAAACCGAAAAAAAAACCCGGGCACGGCTTAAAAGACTACACACACACACACAGTACTACCTACGGCTTTATGTAGGACCCCAGCCCGTCTCCAACATCGGAGAGCGGCGGTTTTGGTCAACGAAGAAGAAGAGGGCTGTCTATCTGGTTGCGTACGTACGATATGGATGCCATGCCATCCTATACCAGCGCCCCAGACTTTACTTGCTCGCCTAGCCACCCCTCACGAAAGAGAGGATAGAGAGGAGTTTCACAATGTTGCCGCTTATCTCAGCCTCGACGACGATGGTTGGCTCGGCCCCGAAACCCCCCTATTCTCACTCGCTCATCCTCTGCATCTATGTCTGCTAACGAACACATTCCCGTTTCTTTCTTGTTCTTCGCTTCCCCTGTCTGCTACGTACGGGATTTTCGTGATGATGACCTTGCATCCGCAGTTTTCAGCTTCTCAGCTATCCACAATCCGTGCTATCAGACTTCTGCCTCTCCACCACCACCACTGACTGTATCCTTGCATCTCGACCAGGACCCCTCCTCAATGGGGTCGGAACCTTCTATGCTATTTATCGGGTTTAGGTGTGTATGCTGCTAATGTACTATACAGTGTACAGCACTACTGAGGACGACAAGCCGGGCGCTCAGGCTGCAATGCCATTGCACTCGCACGTTTGGTTAACTAGCTCTCTCGTTTACCTTCTAGCCTCCTACTGGGTATATTCGTACGTGCGTGTGGCTATGGAGCATCTTGCCCGTATCCGTGGCACCGGCATAATGGGGGATTTAGCGATGTAGGATGGCGTGCCCTTGGTCCCGAATGTCCTTATCACCCGCCATTTGCTCGCGATGCCCTCTGCCCGCTCTGGACTTCTGCGTCTAAAAGGATATGTGACTGCTAGCTAGTGACCGTCCCGCTATTACATAGTTACCTGCCTCAACGGTTACCCAGCCTGTTGGTGCTGCTGGTCTGTGTGCCTCCATACATATAGATCTCTTGCTGCCTTTGAAGCTGCCATGACATCAAGAATTGCTGATCCGAATTTCGTTTGCCCTGCCTACACTAATCTGCTACCCTGGCATGACAACATTACAGATCGCCGACAGTTCTTTTAAAAGAACTGTACTCAGCATTTTGAAGGGATTCAACTTGTCTTGGCCAGGGTCATCTTGGTCATCTTGAAACTTGCGGATCGGATCTACAGTTGATCGTCTAGAGCAGCAGTGTCGTTCCCCGTCCCCGCTGAACATCTCCCGGATTGCGACAGCCTGAGACGACGGCCAAGTTCGGCATTCGTGGTCTGCGTGGTGAAGCCAAGTAGCATACGTAGTGGAGAGGGACTGTGAAAAGGAGCCTTGATCGCTGTCTCCAGTCCGTTACTGTCCAGTGTCCTCTGCAGTGTCCTCCCACATCGTGCAGCACACGTACGGTACGGCACTGGACGCGTACATGCAGTTGTTTGACTGCATCAGTCCGGGATACGTCGGCGCTGAAAAGCAGAAAGGCGGCTACGGCATGATGTATTGAATTCTGGTATCGAGCTGGAAGAAACCAATACTTGGTTAGGTATTGCCTTTCCGTTTTGGCAGCTTTCTCAATACGACAGTATGTAAGTACGTACCAACCAGCTACATACCTACCCACTCGCTCGCCAGCATCCTGGTCTGGCGTACACTAATTTCATCTAGAATAGCTTCCTTGGGTCTTGGCATGCTAATCCTGGCCCCTGTTTTGAACCCTGGCTCTAGCTTTCCCCGTTGCACGCTTGCATAACGGCCAAGAGAACTGCAAGGGTACCCGACCACTCTGATCATCGCAGTTCCAATACTGGGACCATTTCATATTCCACAGGCATCCCATAAATCATTTCCCGTTACATCCCCACAGCCGGCCTCCATAGCCCTTTGGTTCTTATTTGGTTCTCTCTTCTCCTACCTATCTGCGCAGCTTGCGACGTTGTGTCTACAGGTCCTCAGCCATAATCGAAAATCGCGGGCGTAGAGTGGCCCGGGAGCTCAGACCCGGGTCCAGTATCCAATATATCGAACAACGGTATTGGAAACCCCCCAATAGGATCTCGAGATGTTTTCGTCAACTTCCTCTTCAGCCAACTTCAAGGGGCTTCGACGGAGGGTGGCAAATGACGGCAGTTCGTCGACCTTGCATATGGCCCGCCCCTCCACGGCCACCTCGACAGACCATTATCATGGCCACAGAATCACAGACCTGCTCGAGCCCGCGCTAGATGGTCCGCCCTCGCCCGAGGGAATTCGCGCGTTTAGCAGACGAATGAAACGGGGATCTATATCAGAGCAACAATTGAATGAACTGGTCATGCCCTCTACCTCATCGTCATCGCGTTCTCAAACCCCAGACACAATATGGGAACGTGGCCTGGAGAATCCGAGCTTGTCGAGAAACCCGTCTCAGCGATCTTCGGTCATGCGTTTCAAAGAAAGGCCTGACAGTGTGCAGCTGTTTGGCAAGGCTGTCTTCAGTCGTAAACCCAAGCTACGCAGAGGACTCAGCGACCAAGGCCACCCGAGTAGTCCGTCATTACTCTCATTGGTCGGAGTCCCAACGGATAGCGCTCCGGATTTGCCAAAAGAGCAACGTTTTATTCAATCCATGTTCACACGAAGACGGACCAGGGGGGCGTCTGAAGCTTCGTTGAAGTATCAAATATCTGGTCCATATGACTTCCAGCATGTTTCGCATTCATCCAGGGAAACCTTGCCTGAGGCGCTGCCCGGCTTGTCAAGGATACGACCGCGAACGGCAACTGAACTCTCAAATAGATCGGTCAAGCTCAATTCGCAAACTCTTGACAAACCACTCCCGACACCTCCGCCCTCACAACAGGACTCTGAGCGTAGCTCGCCACGAGACAGCATTCAAATGTCGCCGCCTCGTTTATCTCGCTTTGTGTCCAATGACTCGCAAACATCGCCGATTCCACCACCGCCTCGGACATCCAGCCGTATTTCAGTCCGCCACGATCGAACCGATTCGTTTAATACACCTACTATCGAAAAATTGAGGATCAATTCGGGCTACCAGCCGCAGCCGTTTATACTGCCGTCAATTGATGGGCCTCGGTCGGCCCCTCTTCCCTATGTGTCCACTAGCCATTCGGAACCACGCACAGTGGGCAGCGATGAAGAGTCTCCCTACCCTCTCACTACAATCGACGACGCTGCATGGCCTCTAACCGCTTCCATGACTTCTTTACCCGAAGTTCCTGAAGAAGAGGAGTACCACTTAACTACCATTAGATCTCGCACAAGTGTGATGAGTAACACGGCGTCCCTTCGGGGTAGTATTTCTGTTCCACACCTTCGACGTGTGTCTTTAAGTCAAGCCACACAGCGGCCTCCGAGCAACGCCTCAGACACGCTCGGCAGATTTGACCTTCTTGCGGCGCAGCGTGCGATGCGCGAATGCGACGAAGAAATGGATCAAGATTACTCCGCCCAGGATAACTGGGAGGATGATATCGACTATTGTTATGACCATGCAGCTGAAGCAGATTGCGACTTCGCTTGGGAACGACTTTCATGCGACTATGAACGTGAAGACTACTATCCAGAGGGTTCAGCATTAAGCTATGGAGCTGAAACAAGTTTCGTTAGCTTCAAGCCTACGCCAGCAAGCCTCCTATCGGCTGATGTTCCGGGACTGAGCCCTACAAGCTACGGGTCGGGAGCGACGCCACGTGGAGCTACGACCCCGACAAGTTTAACGACACCTATGACTTCGAACTTTTCTCTTCCCAGAATTGATACCTCAACCCAATTGAAGCGTGATCACGACCGATCTCATTCAAGCGCCTCTAGTTTCCGAGAGGTGCAAGAGTTCTGTCTATCACCTAGTCTATTGATCCCAAATGACTACCATGAAAAGATGCTTCAATACGAGAGAGGCGAGCTCGACTCACATGCCTCTAGTGATGACCTCAAAAATTTGCCATACGATGATCGAAGTCTACTCGATAAACCTGGCGCATTCCTACATGCCCGTTCTAGCGCATCAACAACGATGTCGACATTATCAGAGCAGTCTGTAGCGTCAAGCCGTTATCCATCATCCACCTTCACTCGCTGGACAAGTAGCAGCAGCTCAAGCTGGCAAGCTCATGCTGACTCCCAGCCTGTCACAATTACGCTAAATGATAAGGAGTCAATTGTCACCCCGACCAGCAGCATGCCTGTAGTGGGTTCTAATGAGACCCCGGTGGCCACCGTCAAACAGGAGACTGTGCGTGAAGGACACAGCCGTGCACAGTCGGAGGCGGGCTTACTCATGAAAGTGGCTCACGATGTCGCTGCTCCTCTCGGGGCGGGGACCGCTAAAGAGTCTCTGAAGACTCACAGACGAGCACGAACTGCTAGTCGGAGCCACACTAGTGTGTCTCCTCAATTCGCACTCTTCCCACAGATCCCTCAACGTCCCTAAACTGGCTGATTAGGGCCTATCCACAAGCTATTCGACCTTAGTCGATGAATGTTTTATCATATTGTTTATTATTATCTCCGGATTGATTTCTTTTTTCTTATTGGACGCAATAGAAAAGGTTTTTAGAAGGGGCGTCACAGGAAAAGCTCGCCTTTTTTTTTTTGGCGAGCTTCTAAATCATCACTATGGAACAGAAACAACTGATCTAGCTGGGTCCCCTTTGTTTCAACGGATATTCTAGGACGGCGTTCGTCCAATTTGTCATGGTTTAAATAATAGAACTTGGGGAACAGGCAACTCAGCGAAAAGCGCAAAAGCAGATGGAAACCTAAAAGTCAGCGTAGCCCCGACGGGCGGCTTTTTTTTTTTTTTTTTTTCTCCCCTGGGGAACGGAATTGTAGCAAAAGACGGCACAGTTTTGTTCCTCCGTTGTTCACACACACCTGTTATATTTTCATTCACGATGTACGAACGATATGAAGAACGAAAGAAAGGCATCAGCGGGGCCGGAAAGAAGAGAATTCTCTGATGTCGTGTATGATGTGGTTTGTCTGCTACTATCTAAGGGGTGGTAGAGTCGGGGGGTTGATGATTATTACATAGAAACTGTGCGCGCCGAACGTGCAGATTCAATGGCATTTGTTTCTGAACCCAATTGTGCGATATTTGTTATCTAGTTAGCCTGGGAAGGCTTGACAATATATTTGAGATGTGGATGGGAATTTGACCTGAGTCCCAGATCTTCACTGCTATGGCGCTTCCTGACACTTTCGCTTACTATCGTGGTGAATTATTCTTGGCTGTAGCTGTAGGAACCTGCTTCTTGTGGATGTGAGAATCCTTGCATTTTATAGCATTGTCACATTGACGTCTTCTCTAATACCTAGAGATAAAATCTGAAAAATCCTGCCCCATACATGGTGGTCAAGCGTGGATGCAAGATCAAAGGGAATTGGCTAGATAGTGCCTAGTTATACCTACTAGGATTGTTACGACCTTGTACCGCGTTTCGTTATAAACCGATATGCGTTCTTCACGTAGCTCTATCGCGAGAAATCCCGGGGTTGAATATCATTCGGCCGTTTGCATGACCTGTTCACATAGCCATTATCTGTACCTCATTTTACACCGCAGGACGGTCTGTATATACACTAAGTATCTAAACCCTTTTACCTTTCTCCAGATCGCAGAGACTACATGTCTGGGTATCATTCATCGGAAGCCTTTTCTCTTTTTACTCGTCATCCTCATCTCCTTCTCCCTCCTTTTTCGCCTCTGCCTTCAGCCTTACCCACTCAGCCGCCTTGGCTCTCACTTTCTCCTGGCTCTTGGCATCGCCATTTTTCTCCTCCCAATCGGCCCAGCGCTTGAACCATTTCTTGGCGGGCCTTGCCTTGAGCCCTTTTACCTTGGTCGCTCTGTCAAAGACGTCTCTGATGACCGCCTTATCTGCGTTAGGACCGTCTTCGTGGTCTAAGAGTTGGCTCCATAGATCGAATCTCTTGGGGAATGTGGCGATGAGCCCCTCAAACATGGTTCGGCCGCGCTCAGCGCTGCCGTTTGGAGAGTTGTATTCTAGGGCAGCAAACTTGGTCATTAGAGGCAGGCGGGCGTGATCGGGCAACGCTTGCGTCGCCCGAGATAGCAGCCCTCGCGCGCGGTCAGGCTCATTCTGCACAGCATGTAGCCAATGTGCATAATTGTGCCAAACATCAGGGGAGTTCGCTCCAAACTTCTTCGTGATGGTCTGGAAGAGCGCGTCTGCTTTCTACCGAATTGTGAGACGTAATCTAGATATGGGGAGCGATTATTACTTACCTCGGGTTTGTTGTCCTGAACATATATGCTAGCGAGGCGCTGGTAGACTTCCTGCTGATCATTGACCTGGCATGCACGCTTGAAAACACCGTCCACAGTGTCGTCGTTTCCAAACCTCACCTCAAGATTAAGATATGCTATCCAAGCATTCAGTTTTTCTGTTTCCTCGGTGCTGTTGATCGTTGTCACGGCACGCTCAGCAACCTCACGAGCTTTAGCTAGTTCGCTGACTTGCATCTGGAATGCCATATATCGAGTCCACAGGTCAGACGAGTTTGGCTGACGATTAAGAAGCTGCTCGTAATCAACTGCAGTTTGTGGGCCGTGGTTGATTAGATCCCCACTCCTGTCTATCTCAACCTGAGGCTTTCGTCGCTTCTTTTTCTTTTCGGTTGAGCTCGGTTCCGCATCGGCGCCGGCTGTACTAGGCTCGTCGAGTGCGGTTCCGGACCAATCGAAACCTCCAACATCAAGTGCGTCGACATCGTCAACCGCAGCATCGGCCATCTCGGTATCGTCAACGTCAGAGGATAGATTTCCGTCATGATCAGTGCCCTCGATGTGGACCGGGCTGTCAGCATCTTCCATATCTTCATCATCGGATTGCTCATCTTCGCTATCATCCAGCAAAGCACCCGCGATCTCGTCTTCATCATCGCTCTCATCTTCATCCATGTCACTATCTTCGTCCTCGAAATAAGACGGTTTCAGCCCAAAGCTGACCCTCTTCTTCTGTGCGTCAACGGTCAAAACGATTGCTTTCACTGCATCGCCCTCATTAAGAAGTTTTCTTGCGTCTTGTATGGGTTTTTCGGCCATCTCGCTGCGGTGACACAATCCGCTCACGTTTGTGGAGCCATCGATGAGAATGAAAGCACCGAAGTCTTCGACTTTTCGAACTTTCCCGGTCACAATTTGACCTGCACGAAGATCTTGATAGCTTATCAGTGACACGAAGTCCTTCTCGACTACTGACGATTTAAGATTCATTTGGATCTGGCCCGTGCTAGGATCAATGAATGTAATCCGGCCTTTTACCAATTGATCGACCTGAAATTCATCTTTCCAATCTTTAATGAACCTATCCGAAAGATCAGATATCCGGACCATTGCTGTAATATCACCACCTAGTCCGACGAATAATCCTTTGTCAGAAACATTTTTAACGAAACCACGGACCACATCGCCAACATTGAGCTGGGCGAGGTTAGTGATCTCACGATCCTTGACTTGCAAAGACGAATTTAGAACTCTTGACGGCCGTAAAGAGAGCCGTAAGCGCTTGTTGCTCTTGTCGACGTCGACTACGGAGACACGTACAACGCTGTGCTTACTGTACGACATTGTACTTGCCTCATCGTAGTTATCGCTGAGGTCGATCAAGTGTGCGGGTGCTGAGACTAGGTCACTGAGTTGCACGATGATCTGGCGTTCGTTGATCTTCGTGATTCTGCCAGGGAGAACCATGTTTTGCTTAATGGTATCCCAGGCAATGTGAGTGGAAGTGCCGGAAGCGCGGGCTGACAAGTCGAGCCGGCCCTCTGTAGGATTTACAGCTATAACGCGTACTTTCAGAGCCGAACCGACGGGGAAATTCGCCGGGAGATTATCAAGAAGTGATACGTCATCTGATATCTCAAGCATGTTGATTCTGCCGCGCACGTTTGTGGAGAGATTCACCCAGAGAGTGTTTTGCTGAACATTGTTGACAAAGCCAATGTGCGTTGAGCCAAGCTCAAGGGCCTTGAGAGACAGCCCCGACGTTGCGCTAACCTTTAAATCGCTTGGCTTTGCTGAGAGTTCGAGAACAGAATGTGTTGATCGATGCGAAATAGGCAAGTATCGGTGATTCCTGGCGTCATGGACACCTAGAATTCGCACCTCTATGACTTGGTTCACTCGGAAGCCGCTAAGAGGCAATTTAGGATTGGTGATTTTATCCCAAGAATCAAATATTTGGCTGACGTCCACGCGTCCCTGGATGCTGTCGGCCAACTTCACATTTAGCTGAGTGCTCTTGACTGAGACGATCTTGGCCTTTGTGACTTTCCCGACATGTAAGTCGTTGGTAGAGGTTAGTGTTTCATCTACTGGATTATCCAGTTTGGATGCTGAAGGCGACTGAGTATCAGTTGAGGGCTTGTCCGTATACGCGGATGAGGCAACAACCAGTCGACCATTGTCCCTATCTATAGAGGCAATCTTCACAGAAATAGTCTGGTATTTCTTCAAGCCAAAGTCTGTTTTCTCCTGATCTTCTCGGGGAAGCTTCGACTTGGGTAGTAGAGCAATAAGTTGGCCAGGGAATTGCACGAAAACGGCCGTGACGGTAATGTTCCTGACGAAGCCTTGCCGGATCTCGCCAATCTGAGCTTGGTCTAAAGCTGTGAGGAGTTTGCCGTCTCGGCTTGCTTGAACTAGGCTTGGCTTCTTTGACAATGCAATTGACCGACGACTATCGTTCTTATGTAGTATGATGAGCTCAGTAAGAATTTGCCCAACACGTATACCCTTCATAGAAGATTGGTTTTTGCTAGGCCGGTCAGTGAGTTGTCCAATTGAAAGGAGCGCTTTCAGAGAGCTGCCGACAAGTTCAACATGGACATCATCTTCAGTCTTCTGTGCCACTTTGGCGGACACAATATCTCCTATCTTGAGAGCCTTGAGTGCATTCTGCTTTTCGATACCAAATGCAGCAGGATCCTTACAGGACACAAAGAGCTTCTGTGTTTCGGCGTCGAAATTTAGTATATGTACACTCACAACTTGACCCGCCCGGAAATGTTCTCTAGGGTCTCGAATGTAAGCCTCACTCATCTCCGAGACAGGTAAGAATCCACGCAAGGAACCGTAGAATTGCACGACGGCACCGTTCTCGAGCACTTTAATAATGGTGGCGGGGCTTTGTTCTCCCACAACGAGCTCATCAAAAGATTGTAATGGCTTCGCCTCAGAATTGACCAGAGTCTTCTTCAGTGTGAGTCGAATTTGACGCTTAACCGTGTCTGTTGACAGGACACGAGCTTTGACTTTAAGGCCTTCACGGAACTTCTTCTCGGGGTGCTGGAGACGGACATCTGCTAGATGCATTTCTGGGACGTGACCGTGGATTCCCTCTGCCAATTTGACCAAAAGGCCACTAACGCCGTCCTGATTGATGAGAATTTTCTCAATCTGACCATTGACTACACTACCGACAGCGACGTCTTCGACTCGGAGGAAAGGCTGTTCCAAGACGCTCGACTCAAACGATAAGTTGTATACGCCATCGATAGCATTGTAAGCAATAACTCTGCCACGATGGATTGTACCAACCTTGAAGGGTCCAGATGATTCAGAGAGCAAGTCGACTTTGCCATCTTTGAGACGGGAAATATGTACAAATCCAGGTATACGGTCGACACCAACTTCAACGAATACACCCATTTCGGGATCTACCTTGAATACGGTGCATTCCTCGACCTTCGAAGATGCAGGAAGTAAGTCAAGTGGGAGCTTAGCCGAAGTGGTTCGTTGAGGTGTCAGGGTCATGACATGGTCTAGTAGCGACACGCCGAGCTTCGGTTCCTTAGCGGTCGGGAAGTCACAGATGACACGAGCCTTGATTTTCTTTCCGATGGAGTATTTCTCCTCCAAATCCAGCGCCTTTGGCCCGACACCAGAGTGAATAAGATCAGCTGTGACATCCAAAGAACCCATAACCTTGCCCACCAGTCCGCGTTTAGAGATGTCCGATATCATGAGCTCGACTGCGGATCCGGGCAAAAAGGTTTGAACGGTTGTCGCCTCCGATGCGAAGTTCTGTACGTTACCTAGTTTGCTCTGGAGAGCTGATAGTTGGATGATCTTGCCATTGGCGCCCTTTCCTGTTACAAGGCACAGGACGACAGCGCCAGGCTGCATGCGAGTTTCGGAAAGGTCGCTGGGAACTTCTTTCCGAGGAAGAAAGCCCCGCGTGTTTGCATCAGAAAGACCAAGATCCATGACATAGCCATGGTCTTCTGCGCTAGAGACCGACGCCATTACGACGGTGTTCTCGACAATCTCTTGGCTCAAGAGCCCTGTATTGGTTTGTTCCGGCCGCAGCGATAACTCGATATGTTTTTTTGGTTTAGTTGCTGCCCCAGCACTCTCCTCTACCGTGGATGTTACATAGGCGCGGAGGTATTGCCCGACCTCGAAAATATCCTTTAGGTCGACAGTGTCGGTCTCAGCATCGTCCTCGTCAAGTGCTTCTGCCTCGGCTGCTACTCTCTCACTCAGGGCGTCTGAGATGGAGGTGATGGGCACGTGGCCGGAAAGGTTGTTTGGTAGAGCAAGTACGATTTGCAACGGGCGGATCTCGGTGACCTGGCCCAAGACAAGAGAGCCTTTAATCAAACGCTACCCTTGGTTAGAACCACCTTGATCAAAGCATCTATGTTCACAACCATACTACTACTTACTTGGTAATTCAAGCCCTCTATCCTGACAACATCTTCGGTTGAGCGGGTGCCATCAGACGACTTGTTTTTGGATGACTTTGACTTCTTTCGTTTCAAAGATTTATCTGTCTTCTTGGCTCCCTGGCCAGACTGCTGCTCGAAGAGGACATCTTGTTTAGCTTGGATTGAAATCTGTCGGTGTTCGAGAGGAGATAGCACGCTTCCGCCACCTCGAGGGAACAGCGGCTCCTCTTCCTTCAGTCGAGAGACACCGGCAGCGCTAGCAGGCTTTTGTTGCGAGGTTTTGGTGGACTGAGAGGAGGTCGCATGGGGCTTTGACTGTGGTTTGTCGGATTTAGATCGCTTTGGAGACTTTGCGGCGGGTGCGCCTCCGGGGGCGTCTTTCCTCTTGAGTGAGCTCATTGTATCATATTTTGGGCTCCAGTACAGTTGCCCCGTTCCGCGTATTGGCTAGAGAGCGCGGGCGTTTAAAGATCTTGGGAAGCCGAAAGAGGTTATCGTGAAATCTACGCCCAGTCAATTCCCTGAACTTTTTTTCCCTTGCGCTTATCGATAACTAGTGCACGCCAGCTCCTAAATCTAAGATATCCACCGAACCACCGATAGAGGGGCAACTTATGCTTTATACAGTATAGATTATCTGCAGTAAAGCACTGTAAGAGGTAGGTACTTATCTAGCTGCATCCTGATCACTGGACGGTACCTATAACCAAGCGCTAGCGGCTAGGCTTAGTCTATCTAAGAGCTGCCGAGGTCATTACCTTTAGGTCGCATCATTCATGAGCAGGCACCTATCTATAACTTCCCCTCGTACAAACTATACTTCATTCATAGAGCACAATACGACATCCCATGGAGGGAGGGAGTACGAGTTTTTCGCCATGACCCCTCGAAAGCGTGCTCGGCCCAATCCCTCCAACAAAAACGGCACAGACCCTACTTCGTCATCTCAAAACACCGGAGTTGCGTCACTGCCCCCCAACAACACATCGTCACTGGGCGTGCCACTCGCGAAGCCAGAACATTCGAACGCATCTACCGCCACATCCTCCCATAGCGAGCAAAAGGTGAGGACTAGGCATCAACACATCTTACATTTTCTTGTTATTCTAACAGTAGTAGGTCCGAAAGACAAACGGCTGGTATGGCTCGTGGCCGCGCGTTTCGAAGTCGTCCGCATCGACCCAGGTAGCTCGTGAGAATATAATGGGTGACACTCGACGATCAGAAGCCGCAGCGGACTTCAGCCGCTTCGAGACAAATAAGAAAGAGCCTTCTACGGACTCGGACCGTCAACCCACTGCCACGCTGCATACAGTCACCGGTGCCAATGTCCAGACACAACAGGGCGGGACGGGCTCTTCCGTAGGGCAGCAGGAAATGGGGAGCGCAAGCGACGGCATGGAGAATACAGTTACGGCAAGCGAGACCGTTTCTACAAGCCAGGGTTTAGACAAGCCTCATCCCTCTATTGAAAATATGACCCAGGCGCCGACAAATTCGACTGGTTGGCTGTCATGGCTGAGTAGATCAACCGCCCAAGAACAGAGCAGCCAAAATAACAACAGTGCCGAGACCCAGCAAACTGCCCCGGATACAACTGAACCAATACGACCTCCAGATTCTCAAGTTCAGGCGGCGCTAGAAATTCCCAAGGCGACTAAACAAACAAGCTCATGGTTCGGTCTTTGGCCCTCATCGGCGAACGCGACACAGGAAAATGCTCCTAGGTTGAGAAATGAAGATACTATAATGGAGGAGTCTGAGACAAAGGAAGCTGGTGACATTGTAATGCAGGATGCCCCCACACTATCGGTACCCCCACCTGTAACCACTCAACCATCGGCGGGCTCAACGTGGGCCTTCTGGTCCAGGGATACGGCTTCTCGAAAAGCAGGTGAAGATTCATCTTCCACTGAACAAGGTGAGCTAGCCGTCATAGGCGATAGCTCAGAAATAAGTCCGAGGAGATCTAGCGTAGAGGTCAACGAAGAGAGCGGTCTTAAGGAGTCGCCTATTAAGCCTCCTCAAGAACGGGTGCCAAAGGGTACTCAGATCAAGAAAACCAAACGAGGCCGGCCCAAATCTATGGACATAGATGAGCCGCTTACAGCCGAGCCTAGTAAACCAAGTTCAGATGTGGCCGTCAAGAACCTGCCATCGAAGTCAGCCACAACTTCGACACAGAAAGCCCTTCCACCAAATTTACTTCTGCCGTCGTTCAAAAGCACCTACCGTATGAAAGAGAACCCTTCCATCATTAAACAGATTGCGCAATTATTGCTCAGGACGCAGCAACCGCCTACAAACCATGTTTTTCTTGCCAAGGACACCCCGACGATAAAGAAGGCTATTGCTATTGGGGTTCATGGACTTTTCCCTGCAAGTTATTTGAGACCAATGATAGGCCAGCCCACGGGGACATCCATAAGATTCGCTAATCATTGTGCTGAAGCTATTCGCAAATGGGCTGAGACCAATGGGTCGGGCGATTGCGAGATTGAGAAAGTGGCGCTCGAAGGAGAAGGCAAAATTGCAGACCGTGTTGATAACCTGTGGAAGCTGTTGCTTAACTGGATCGAACACATAAAAAACGCGGATCTGATTATGTTGGCGTGTCATTCCCAAGGCGTTCCTGTCGGCATCATGCTTTTGGCGAAATTGATTGATCTAGGAGTCATCACCAGTTCTCGTATCGGAGTCTGTGCCATGGCCGGCGTGTCACTTGGACCATTCCCAGACTACAAGTCCGGAATGGGGATATTGATGGGATCGGCAGCAGAGCTGTGGCAATTTGCAGACCCGGGTAGTGAGATTTCCAAAAGATACGAGCAAGCCCTCAAAACGGTGGTCCAATACGGCGCCCGCATCACATACGTCGGTAGTATTGATGACCAATTAGTACCTCTACAGTCAGCATTATACGGACCCGCATGCCACCCGAACATTTACAGAGCGGTTTTTATCGACGGTCGGATTCATGCCTCCGACTTCATTGCCCATCTCGTAGGGTTTGCGCTAAAACTTCGGAACTTGGGCATCTCCGACCATGGACTGATTCGAGAGTTGTCGGTACCACTTGCAGGTAGTCTATACTCTGGCGAGGGTCATTCTAGACTCTATGACGATGGCCAAGTATATGAGTAAGTTAGACCCAAGATACTCCTTTATATGTTCGGGCAACGCTAATGCGTAGAAGTTTGGCTATATTGCATACACTCCAGACGACAAGTGCGGTAGGAGTACCCTGTGAGATTCAAAAGCATCAGGGTCTTAGCAGCCCCAATCCATATGTTCTTCCTTGGATCATGCGTGGCCTGCTTGAAGAAGATTTTGTGAAAACGGAACTGTCGCGCGAAACGACAGAGTTGCTTAAGCAGTTCGATGATTGGGCACCCACCACGAAAGCACTGAAAGACGTGAAATATAGACTAGAGGCTGTTAGATCAAAACTCTAGCATTTTTTGGGACGCACCCATAGACGTTATAATAATGGGACGGTTAGCGACGGGCATGATTGGGCAATACTGGAGTTCTAGGCAGAGACTTAGATGGCCACCTCTGCATGTATAGGCGTTCGGTATGGGCAACCTTTTGTGTGGTGTAAGGACGACTTGGGTACTATTTTATGACTTAAAGGCTATAGTATATAATGAGATGCACCTCTATAAGGTCATCGACACCTATATTGTTCCTCAAACTCAAGTCGTCGTACTATGACGTAATACTTGAACATAGTAAATAGTGTACCAAAGAGATCCGCCCGCCTTCTAAGGCTGACAGCTCTTAAAAGAGTTACCCGATTCCACCATATCAGTTCAAATATTACTAGGTGAGTGCGGGGAAGGGCTGGATTCCTAAGGTTTGATTCAGTACTAGGTAACTCACCGGAGGTAGGTACGTCTTGACTGGCGTGGAAAGGCTGATACACGTGCTATCGTAGCGGAAGTCAAGTGCCAGGGGCCAAGGCCGCTAGTGAAGCGGGTCTTACCAATCTAACAATTCGGAGCATTGCAGCTTAGAGCTTGGGAGGCTTATTACCTATTCGAGCATTTTGGCACAAAAGTCGAGATACCTTATACTACGTAACGCTTGGTGGTGAGGAGGTCGTTTAATAAGTGCCAACGGAACTCAGAGAGGGACTAAAATATTGATACGACGTATGTAGTTTCTCATTGTCTTTGGTCTAGGATATTGCACAAGTTGTGCCTGGATCTTTTTGTGGCTTGAGCCGCCCTTTGTTCATTACGTAAAAGCCCTTTCGTTCGGTACAGGTACCTCATTCTAGGTAGACTATAGCAGTTACTTCAACTTACTTGCATACATACCCCAATCCAGCGCTACGGTCATCCGAACCAACCCCGGTGATGTGCATGTCTGCACGCCTGCCAATTTCTCGACATAACCTTCAACAATAACGGAGAAACGTGGCATTTCCTTGCAGCTTAGACATAAAGCCCCTCGAAAAGCCGTCCGCGCAGATACAAAGACGAGAGCGGACGACGGGCCGGTGTTCATCAACTGCTCGGACGAAATCTTGGTAATAAACAAGCAAGCAGGAGCTGGACGCTGTTCGTTCGTTCGGGCCATTGCGCTCGGCTCTCGATCACGGTGTGGTTTGCGGGGCGGTTGACGAGATGACGAGATGGATTCTTGCGAGCTCTTGAACCCTGAGTGACGCTAGAATTGCTAGCACCCGACGCGACCATGTAAGCTAGGCTTTACGGCATTGCCTTCATTATACCTCGACTACCCTCGACGGTTCTCGACCTCAAGCCGGAGCCGTGCTGACGGATAGACTGTTCTAGCAAGCGAAGCAGAGCGATACGCACCTTGCCTAGGGCGTCGTCGCCATGGCGCTCCTCGACCCGACCTTCGTTTTCGGCATCCTCGTCCTTCTGTACTTGTCGTCCTTCGTCATTTTCGCCGTTCTTCGCATCATCACCGGAATCTCGATACAGCGAGTCGGCTATTTTTCCCTACGGCGTCTAGCCTATACACCAAGAGACGGCGTCAAGCTCGAGATCCGCGGTCTTGGGCTCCATCTCCACCGTCCGACCTTCTCACAGCCCACTTGGCTCAGCATTGTCGTCAGCGAGCTTGTCGTCACACTTGACATCAAGGAGTTGGAAGGCCAGAAATCGACACCATCTACAACGGGTGAGGGCGAGGATGGGGACAGGGCTAATAGCAGTCGAAATAAGAATAGCAGCGACCCCAAAGCCTCGCCCGAGAATTCACTTCCGAGACGAGCCACTTTTGATGCCCCTCGTAGCGCAACTTGGAAACAGTTAACCAAACTCAAGGAGCGTGTGAAAAGGCTACACCGCAATGTTCGCTGGATACGGATGGTCGACGTTGTGGCCACTGACTCTACTGTTCACGTTGTGGACGTCGGCAAAGTGCAATTTGGTAGCTTCACCATTGCTTTAGATACGAGGCGTCGCCTCGTCGACCGCGCGCGCTTCTTTTTTCAGTCCAAGGCCGAGAAGCGACTCCAGAAACAGCCTGCAGAATGGATCATGACTTTGAAGAGTATTCCGTTCACAGCTAAGGGAGGTGAGGCTATTGAGGTTCTCGATAGTGCTACCTTAAATGTGCACGGCTTCCTTTATGACAACATGGATGGACTTCGAGATGCTACTATCGCCCTCAAACTAGGCCGAGTACATGTGCCCTATGACGATGTTCAAATTTGCGCTGAGAGATCCAAAAGGCTACGTAGTCGGCATGCAAGCATCCGCAAAGAACCCGACTTGATCAATATCTCCATGGATAACGTAATTCAGGAGATGGATGACCCTGGCAGTACCGATTCCGACCTGATGCAGACTGTTTCTGATTCCAAGGAATTCGTGAGCTCCATTCTTCGTGGCATTAAGGAGGTCCAATTCGCAGTGAGCTTCGTCTCCCTTACCAAGAAAGTAGAGACGGTGCGATCTACTAGCTCGCCTCTGCTGCTCAATGCATCGATGAAGGAGGTTGGTATTGACTTGCATAGGCTGGATCCTAAGTCTCCAGCGCATCGCATGTATTTCCCATCTAATGCTATAGCACATGAGGCTTTAGCGGCAGCCCTCTCCATCTCTATTGGTCTCGATGATGGACAGAGAAAGCCAGAAAGAATAGCCTATGTGCCCATGGCCACCACGACAGTGAAGACGACATTGCCGTCGAAGACTGTCGAGTTATCGGAAGTCAGAAGTGCCGAAGAAAGAAACGCCAACATCCTTTTCGCCAACTCTGTTGTCACCTCACCATGCGTCGACTTAGACCCCAAACGTCTTCCTGTCCTCCTCGCTCTCCTTCAGCCCAGACCCAAACCTCCCAAAGTGCGCTCCCAACAGAGGCACAGGCTTATCTCTCGGCTGCTCCCCAAAGCTAATGTCAAGTTCTCAATGCACGAGCCGGTTCTCAGGATTGCATTACCCCCAGTGCAGAAGACGGATGATCCCGACGATTTCGATCTTATAATTTCATCCATCTCATCCATTTCTCTTGATCTTGAGTCGTTTCACTCTGCTGTAGAAGATGTGCATTATTCATTAGCCTCGTCTGTGCGAATACAAACTCACCATCTCTACTATCAGACAACACAAGGTAGCCGCTTTGATCTCATCGATACCGATTCCTTCGATCTGAAGGTACAGTTATCGGCAGCACCCGACGTTCATGTGGTTGCAAACGGCCATCTCCAAACGTTTGCCATTCGGATGACCCGTCCAGAGATTACGAAGGGCATACGCCAAATCATTCGCCAGCTTAAACTTAAGGTCGAACCCGATAAGCGCGCTGCCTCGAAAACGCCGAGGCCACGAAATATCTTACGAGCTCTGCCGCAATGGTTTTTACATTTCTCTGTTCAGGTTGATGATTTTAGTGCCGAAATCACTGGAGTCGATAACGATTTTCCTGGAATTACGCGCGGTGTAGTCCTCCAGGTAGACACGTGGTCGGCGGAATACCGAGCTCAGAGAATGGATCATGTGCGACAGCGGCCACTATCTAGAAGACGAGCAGCAAGCCGGTCCTTAGTTCCAGATCCAGAAATATTGAGCTCTGTGTCTACTCCATCGTCCCCTCGTAGGAAACTGCAGCACGAGGGAGATGGCCGAAGAATTGCAATACATATCAGAGGCTTAGAAGCCTTCGTGATGGAGGCACCCGAGAAATGGGAGGTTGAACCATTTATTCACATGCCCCGTTTCGAGGTTGCTTTCTCAACCCACAGTGATGCACATAGCCCAATTCTCCACGTTCACTCCCATCTTCGCACTCTCCTCATTCAGTACTCGCTCTTCCGTCACTATTCAGTTGGCGTAGGCATTATGGTTCTACGAAGGGCATTCGCGAGAGATCCTCAGCATTCAACACCTTCGAGCCCGCAGTCTAGTCAGAGCCCTATCACACTCCTATCTCCCGATTCACCGTGGTCAAGCAGTGCAGATGCCTTCCCCAAATTATCGAAAGAGCTGGTGACAGTTGACTGTAAGGCCGCCTTGATCCAGATTAAAGCAGAGATGCCCGCAGACCCTCCGCTCATGTTGCAAATATATGGTATGGAGGCCGGTCGTCAACGATGGTCGCCCCCATACTTCGCCTCAAAGTTGATACGCTTATACGCTGGTGCACCCAGGATGCCAGGTGTTTGGGCTCGGATTGCAAGCATAAAATCATTTCGCCTAGACTATCGCGAATCGCGACGAAAGGCATCTAATGGTGGCTTTCAGGACGACAAGATGATCGACGTAGTAACAGAGGCCATCAGACTCGCCGTTCCCCACGAACTTATCATAAATAAGATATCAGATAACTTCATCAATGTCTTTAAAGCTAGCCAGCAGCTGCACCATCGATTTAATACTGGGACCAATGAGTACATTCTCGACAAGTCCCCGGAAAAACCGAAGAATATACCTAAGGTATCCCTAAGGGCCCGCAACTTGATGTTTGAACTAGAGGACGGTGCGTTTGAATGGAAGCTTGGCATGATATATAGAGCAGGTCGCGTGGAGCAACAGCAACGAATTGCCCGTGAGGATGCTTTCCGTGTGAAGGTTAAGAAAATTCAGGACGAAGAGATGAAGAGAGGCTCAAACCGATTCCGCAACCGCTCAGCAATGGCAAGAGGCAGGGGCGCCAATACGAGCCCATGGGGACGTAGCAAGAGCGAGGACCGCCTAACGCAACATACTCGGGATGAACGATCCCACAGCGAGACTCCGCGGAGCCGAAACCCCCGCTACGATCCGGAAAGCATTCGGGATATGACCGGCAACGCGCATATTACGATTCAAGAGGCGAGAATGAAGCTAAATGAACATAATGCACAAAGCTGGAAAAAGCGCATAGATAGTCACATTCTCAAAGCACGTCAGGATATTCAAGAACTTCGCAGCTTATTTTGGGGGAGCGATCATGTTCCCGATGATCTCGAAGATACGGAGAGAATTCTCGAAGTACCGCAACGACCAGCACTCATGGCTACAGCCATTTACGAACTCCATGTTTCAATCGATAAGCCATCATTCCCACTGCAAAAACTCCCAGAGTTCCTCCACCAGGTTGGCAAAGGGATGCCAAAAGATATGCAGTACTCTCTCCTCATCCCGATGAATATTCAGATTACAATGGGCGAGGCGAAGGTGACACTCCGAGATTATCCACTTCCCTTACTCCATGTTCCAGCATTAAGGCCCAGCCAGTCATCCAAGCTGCCGGCACTATCTCTTAAAACAGATTTTGTTATAGCCGAGGAATTTCGTGGCCATGAGGCTTCTCGAAGGATAAGGGTTCAGATCACTCCTCCCAGCAACTTGGAACCCGGAATGCCAAATGGAAGCTTCGCGATCGATGTTCGCCGTACTATCGGGCCTGTCAAGTCATATTCAGACATGTACGTAGATCTGAACACAGCTAACCCAACTCGGATTACCTGGGGCCCTTCATATCAACCCGCTATTCAGGACATGATGATGGTGATTGAATCCTTCACGAAACCACAGCTTGATCCGTCTGAACGAGTTGGATTTTGGGATAAGATTAGGTTGAATTTCCACTCTCGTGTTCGAGTCGCCTGGAAAGAGGACGGTGATGTACACCTCGCTCTGAAAGGTTCTAGAGATCCGTACGCGATCGTGGGTAACGGCGCTGGGTTTTTGATGTGTTGGCGGAATAATGTGAAGTGGAACGTCCACATAGAGGATGACCCGAAAAAGTTCATGACCGTTGACAGTGGCGAGTATGTCCTTGCGGTACCCGATTTTAGCCATTATGCCCGGGAAGAGGCTCGAGGCATGCAAGAAAACGACAGGATAACGAGTGACTCGAGCTACAAGGCGGGCATAGCCTTCAAAAAGGTTATCATGAAGCTATCAGGTAATGTTCAGTGGATGGCTGGGCTTGTTTTTGAACGCGCAATCGCCAACGGAGAACGAGATTTTACTTTCAAACCACACTATGCTGTAATTTTGAAAGCACCCAATTATGCCAAATCACACGACCCAACTATTCCTTACGATGCGTTCCGCGGCTTCAGGAGCCAGCATATTCATCTGTCGATCGCCGTCAGAGCACCAATTGACCGCGATTGGACATCCCCCGAACTACAGCCACCAACCAGAAGCTACAATACCGTTCACCTAACTCCGAGGTTCTTTACTCATTTCTTCGCATGGTGGTCGCTTTTCAGCGGGCCTATGTCACTCCCCATCCGCCAAGGCTCTCTTTGGCCTGGAAGAGAAAAGAACAGCAAAAAGTTCGGAAGGCACCTAGGCACAATTAAATACAATCTTCTACTTGCGCCTCTATTCCTTAGCCATATATATAAGCACAAAGACGCCGAAAGTTACTCGGAAAACGATGTATCAGCGACAGGTATCAAGGTTCGGTTTGATAGCTTCATGCTTGATATTCACCAGCGCCGTGAAGAGTTTAACACGCGAGATATTGGCATCAAGTCTGCTAAGTCGAACAGTAGAACAACCGGGATGAAAATCCATGCCGCTCAGCTCGATCTCTTATCAGCAGATGTGCGTGCCGTCTCTGCTAGCATCAGGGGTACCACAACCGAGGCAGTAAAGAGAAATTCCCTCTCGACCTTGCTTTCTCAACAAGGCTTGGACGACGGTGCTGATCTTTCGCATTTCACTATTCCAGATCGTGATTTCAGCTGGATTGACATGGATGATTTCGTTGAACTCGACTGGATTCTCCCATCTGAACCAAATCCAGACACCAAAATTCTACCGCTCGCATATTCCCCACGCGTGACCTACTTTCGCCAAACTGACATCGCAGGCACAATTGATGGAGACCCGGACCGCACAAGTCCCTTTGGAAATGAGCCTACCCATTTTTGCATCATGAGTCAAGACGATGATCCTAGAAGGGTACAGTCCCAGCTCATACAGTCACGACTGGACCAGTTGGACAACCAAATTGAGAACAATATAAGCAACGTTTCCGATGCTGAGTTGCGAATGGGCGACAATCCTGTTGCTCGGGCTGAATATGAAAGCTTGAACAAGCACACCGGCGTTCTTCGCGATAAACGCTTGTTTATGGAGTCCATGTTACATCAAATGGCCTACAAGATTACAACAAGCAATCAACAAAATACGCCTCCAGACAACAAGGATCCAGATCAGCGCTCTGAAAGCTCTATCGAGACCGGCAGTGGCGAGATAAAGGTGCCATCAGGAGCAGAGTTCGCGAGCGACTTCAAGAACAGGTTCGTCGTTCACAACATGCAACTAAAATGGAACAATTTGTTGCGAAACATTATTCTCCGATACAGCCATCAAGTTAGCCAACGACGCGGGTTTGTCTACTATTTGTCCCGGCCAGCCGTAAAATTCATCCTAGATATTGTAGAGGAACAAGCCAAAGCGAAGCAAAACAACAAGGCCAAAGCACCCTCGCGTGCCTCCAATACCTCCCGAGCTACCAAACATGATGATCAAGTTCATGAGACCAACGATGATATAGAATATCGAATCAAGCAAATTCTCAAAGATGGTCGGAAATATGTCAACGCCGAGAAGTCCGGCACATCCGAAGGTACCATCAACACGAATATGGAAGACATCATAGGTGGTATCGCCGAGGAGTTTGCCCCTCAAAATAGCTTCCATGTGCGACTCATTGCGCCTCAAATCCAACTACAAAGTGATAAAAACAAGAAACACGTTATCCTGGTTACGGCTAAGGGTATGGAACTTAAGGTTGTGGAGGTCATGGAGAAGGCTCGGTTATCTGACCCTGTCAGTGGGCTAGTGCAGCGGCGGTTCTTGCTTCGTATGGACAGTGCGCAATTCTTTGTCACTCATCAGAAGTGGTTTTTAGACCAAATCCTCTCGAAATACTCCGGGAATAGATATGGAACGCCGTCCGGTTCTTCTTGGCCACCGTGGGTTCCTATGGAGGTGATGTTTGATTTTAACTCGGACCCCTTCGGCTTCAAGCGCATCGTGCAGAAAACCTCGGCCATGTTAAGATACGACAAGTTCAACACGCTTCGGCTGAAGTACAATGATGAAGTTAACAATGTCGAAGGCGATGCTCCAACCATAGACTTCACCGAAAGCAGGATGGACAACCTCTGGGTAGAGTTCCCTCAGGCTCGAGCGTTATGCAACTCCTCCCAGTACTACGCTATGTACGTCATTGTGCTCGATTTGCTTCTGTACAGCGAGCCTTTGGAAAAGACCAGGAGCGAGCGCTTAGAGAAAATAATGCTGGCGTCGGATTTCAGCGATCTCCGTGGAATCCCTGAAATGGTCACCCAACTGCAAGAACGTATTCGGAACCTCGAGGAGATCAAGAGCCGTTTCCAGATCCACTCCAAACATTTGGATAGAAAAGGCTGGGAGGATCGACTGTTGTTAGAACGAGATCTTGCAGCTAATGAAGACGAATTGTTCTTCATGATGAAGGCTATAACTTCATCCCAGAGAAAGTATGATGGGTCCCTACAAAGCATCGCTCTCTTGAAATGGACTATTACTGCTCGAGAAATTGTATGGCACCTCATTCAGGATAATCACGAACCGTTGGTCGAACTTCAATTGAAAGACGTTGAATACGATCGAACAGATAATTCAGACGGCTCGCACATCAACTTGATGCAGATCGGCAGGATCCTGGGCTTGAACCTGATGCCCAACGCCATTTATCCCGAAATGATTGGCCCTTATGTTGAAGATGACAAAGGCCGCCCGGTCGATATGAAAGACAAGCAGATGATTCGTGTGTACTTTCACATGTTGGAGGCTATTGCCGGCATTCCTGTGATGGATCATTTCGAAGTAAACTTGTTTCCGATGAAGATACAACTGGAACGCGAAGTTGGCAAGAAGCTATTCCAGTATATTTTCCCGGAAATGGAAGACGTTGACGCCGTCAATGGCAGCAATTCAGCCGAGACGCCGTCCATTACAAGGACAAGTGATTCTAGAACCACCCTAGATACCCCGTTAGATGATTCTACGTCTGGATCCGTAAGGTTCGGTTCAATTAGCTCTGATAAAGAGTCGCCTTTCAATACACGAGCTGGTTCGTTGGAACTACGCCTTCGTCCTACCCTAACGCTTGACTCTCGCACGCCTCAGGACGACGGAGGTTCTAAAATCAAGGCTGTTAGCATTCACTCCGGGGAGGGAACCCATATGTTCCGATTATTTGGCGGCAAGTCGGCGAGTAAAAAGCCATCGTACGAATCCCTCCGGCCAAGTAACATACCAAAACCTGGGATCGCGCGAACTTCCACAACGGCGTCGTTTGCCAGTGACAGCAAAAGAGGAGCACGCTTTGCTCTCCCTCGAAGGACCGGCAATTCCGAGGTCGAACCGTCAGATGATCTATCGAAAATGATCACGCGAGCCTCAAGTTACATGACCTTTGCCTACATCAAAATGCCCTCCGTCGTCTTGTGCCTCAGCTATAAAGGAAAGGGCGAGCGCAATATCGAGGACGTACACGACTTCGTTTTCAGGCTTCCTGCTATTGAATATCGCAACAAGACATGGTCCAACCTCGATTTAGCAATGAACCTAAAGAACCATGTTATTCGGGCTCTTATTTCACACACTGGCGCCATCATCAGCAACAAGTTCAGTAAGCATCGGCCAACCACAGCTCAACAGAGCAAGCACCGCGAGCTAGCCACTAGTAGTGTCTTACTCGCTACGCCATCTCTGTCCAATACGGCAGACAATAGCGACGATTCGTCAAGCATTGTTGCCATGAGTCCCATTGATTATTCCCGTTCTCCACCGAGAAGCCTCAGGGACTACCAATCGAGCAGTTCTGTGCTCCAGCGATCAAATAGTAGAAGCTCCTCTGTCGCATCTTCATCAAACTCGTACAGCCAGAGCGGAAGCGAATTCCGCAACGGTAGCAGCACGCCAGGCTCACGCGGGGTGATGTCGGGAAATCGAGCAATGACCGGCCTTGGGATTGATCTGGGACGGCCGAAGTCAAGCGGTAGTAGCCAATACTTAGAACCCGCTCGGCCAAGTACCAGCGGAAGCATGATGAGTGGCAATCAAGACAGACGGAAATCTGCCGGTAGTGGATTTCTCCGGGGCAAACTTAATGCCTTGACGAACCGTCGCAAGGATCGGGAAGGGAGCGACTCAAGGGAGCGCGATCCAAAAGACGAATAGACTCGACGCAAATCAGTTCATCACGCTAGCCAGGGGCGACTTGTGATTGAATCTAGCAATACCTAGGCCAACCTTGCCAAGTCCGGTGCTTATATATGTGTAGACCAGACACAGCTACGTCTGCGCGGGCCGGGGTTCATGGGACTCGCTTCGTTTTAGGGGTGGTGGCCAAATATGCATAGCTTTGGAGTAGGTTAGGGTCGTCAAGGCGGTTACAATCATTGGTTTTCTTTGCATTAAGTTTCTCTTCTTCTATCTTCGGTAGCACTGCCCATTCACCGATGCGTTGCTCGTTTCTTTCGCACAACCCTTTTGTATTCTTTTTTCTCGGTTCCCTATTAAGAGCAGCATGCAACACACATATAGATCCAGGAACGGAAGGCACTTAGAGAAAGGGGGAGGGATTATTCCTGATGCCCCCTGCAGCGGCATCCTCGCAGCGATAACCCTAATGTTGAGACGACAGCAGGTCTTGTATCATACACGAGAGCTCCGGGCTTGCTTCCAGCGCAGCGAGATCATATTCAGAGTCAGAAACATCAGTTGGCATATTGGTGTTGAATACATAAACAGATCCTCATTCTTGGCACCTTCTTCGAATTAAAGTGTTAATGGGGCCATCAACGGCCGTATGTTTGCCAATAAACGGCCTGATAGTACTGCTCAATGCCAGGACTCCATAAAATAAGACCAGGCGGCTCGCAAAGCCCTTATCCCAAGTAATAATTAGTGGGTATCTCGGAGAACGTTTCCAACTGTCCGGATTGTGAAATCTATTATTCAACCCTACGTAGTCAACTATTGTCATAGATGTGCTGCGCTGTTTGAGCGTGTGACACCGTACTAGTATTTCATACAGGTAGCAGTAATATCCCTTCCGCTCATAACAGGTAGTTATCAGGTGTTTTATATATACCGAGTTGCTACCTCCCATCTACATTCGAGTGTGTTGCTGAAGGCTCCACGGATAGAGAGAGTGCGGACGTGCAAAGATAGTGAATTGAATCTACCTAGCTATATCCGCCGGCCTCCCGGGACATATCCTCCTCGACCATCCCTATCTCAGTAGCCAAAAGACCGGGCAAGCATAAGCCCCTGCCGGAACGATCAACTGTAGATGGCTCCATGAACCGTTATTCTGTGCTAAATCTGAGTGACGAGTATTGATACGCGTTATGGTGTATATTGCCTTTCCGGATAATTGATGATAGGCTGCTGTTTATTAAGGCCTCGCCCGATTCCGATCAAGTTATATGTCTTCACGAAGGTATCGCCAAATTCTAGGATCTCGGTATCTTCGTGTCTCAGCGTCTCCGGTACTTAGCCCAATATTGGCTAGTACCGGCCGTTGGTCTCTCGTCATTTTTCCCACCGAGACTTGGTCTGTGTAAGTTTAGTGTAGCAGTGCTTGTTGCATCGTGCTCATCCGCCAGCTCCGGTCTCGTCGGGAGAATCCATTATAATGAAACCAGGACTCCAGTACTCCCATTCGTGGGTCTGCTTATCGACCCAAAGCATGCCTTCTCCCAGGAGGTCTTCGACGGCGGTCTGCGCTCGAGCCCTCGCCCAGCGCAGATTGACCATCAGCATGGAGACGCTGACATAACCGAGGACCTGGGCGGCTTCGAGGACGGCGCTCTGGTCGGTGTTTAGTTCCTTCGGCACAGACCGTATATACGACTTGTTGCCAACTTTAATGACCGAGTAGCTTGAGCCGAGGGGCTTTAGTGTGGCTACCGCCCGAAGCACATCGTCTCTGCTGGTAGTATTAGTAGAGCACTCTACATCGATTCACACAACAAGCTTATGATGTAAAGGCGAGAGGGAAACCCGCAGGTGAGATGATATGATATGATATGACATGAAATAGGACAAGATAATGGGTCACACATACTCTGTGATCTCGGGGGCGCCCTCCATGCGGCCCTTCATGACCCTGTCGCTGAGCTCGCGGACGCCGATGAGGCCGCCGTTCTCGCCGCGGGTGGCGCCGCAGACCTCGACGACGCGGACGGCGAGCTCGAAGTAGAAGTCGTTGACGGTGCGGCCCAGGAGCTGGGCCCAGATGCTCCCACCGCCGCCGCCGTTGGCACCGCTACTAGACGAGGAGGAGGAGGAAGCGAGCGGGTCGACGCCGATGGCGGCGCACATGCGCGCGAACTGGGCGCGGAAGGACGGGTTCGAGCGGATGTCGCGCGCGTGCGTCTGCGCGAACTGCTGCAGCAGAGACCGGAACACGGCCAGCTGGGTCTCGAGCGCCTGCGCGTTGGTGCTGCGCAGCGAGTTGCCGTGCGATGCGAACTGCGCCGACGTCAGGCGCGAGCGGTCGAACGCCGCGAGACCGACGCCTTTGCGTGACATGATTTATTTTATTGTATTCTCTAGTAGTTCCCCTATCCTCGCTGTTTAAAGTGTATGCGTATGTGTATAAGTATATATGTGTATGTGTATAAGTATATATATGAATGAAAGATGCTAGTTGTTGAAACGGAAGTTGGAGGAAACCTCGATGTCTAAGTCTAAGTCTGAAATTCTATAACGGTAATTTACTATGATGTAGTTATGTATACCTCGGTTCCCGTGACCGTCAAACCATACGGTTTCACTGTCAAGAGAATGATAAAAACTTAGTTCGTTCTCTCACTTGCGTTTTCCTGTCTAACCGTTATTCAGTAAGTTGCATGTATCCATCGCTGCTCCTAAGCGTAGAGAAGACCTAGATAAGTGAGTGTCTGATAAACAGGATGCTCCGCTCCCCTCGTTCACTTGACTGTGACGTCGCTTCAACAGGTAGTTGGTTTTACCACGTCTGTGGCGCATGACAACTCGGGCTTAGCGTGCTCGCCGCTTTTGCTCAGGCTCGGCTCACCCTATTGTCAGTCAGGTGACTGAGAGTAAGTCCTTTTATTAGCATAAGTTACAGGTGCCTGACCTAGACCCACGTGACCCACAACCTGGGCACCCACAAATACAGCATATGCTGTACTTAGATACTAGATTTACACCTGTAGGATTTACTTCTCACTAGGTGGGATACCTAAACTGTTGAATGGGCTGTATACGAATTCGTATAGTAGATAAATCAAACGCGCGTAGACAGAATACTATATTCGTACTATGTCTCTATCTAACTAGAAGTAGGGTTAAATTTACGTATTACGCCAAGAAACTTGGCAATAAGCTTCTATGACTGAAGTCTTCTGCAAGTAGAACGTGCGGTGGCTGAGATGGCCGCTAGAGCTTTGCAGCCACAAGCTATCTTGTGGCCTGCCACCTGCTGAGTCTTTGCCAATTAAGATTATGACCGGCCTCTCCTCGATTACACAAGGTAAATCATACCTAAGGTCTAATATCCCGTAGTGACGATGCTGCCCGATTTCGCTTTGATAGTAGCAAACTAGAGCAATCAGCGCTAGCATGATTGCTAAGCAGGACTGGTTTTATCGCATTTCTTCCTCTTTTCTAGAACTGCGTACTGGTACGGATAGAACTGCGGACCAGTACGACGGCCGACCAGTTCGGACTGGGACCAGTACGGGTTCAAACCACGGACTGGTACGGTATTCGAACCAGTTCAGCCGTAGGCCCCGTACCAGTACGACTTCGGACTGGTGCAGGCTTGGATCAGTACGGACTGGGACCCGTACCAGTACGGTGTCAGGTTTCCGACCAGTACCCGTTCGTTCTTGCGATCAGTACAGCTAGAACTGGTACGGCGATGAACCAGCACGGCTTCGCGAGAGAAGGTAAGAGACAATTCGGAAGCACGCCAAGCGAAGTCGTCACGACTACTATCACGATTACTAAATTCCAAGAACTTGCACAACGACATTGATCTCGTCGGTATAAGTAGCAAAGTATGCGTTGCTTAACTGAGGGTGGGAAAACCCACTACGCCTTGGACAGCTAATAGGACGTAAACTGCTAAAGGATAAACTGCAGATCGTAAGATGTGAAATGGTGCCCCTCACAACCGAGTTACATTAGCCACTGGTCCGCGATCATTAGCCTCTATTTGGGCAACTGCTCTAGCTTTTCAGGATCCGGAAGATTTCCACTTTCGATCAACGAGACCAGTTGCGCCTTATCTTTCCACTGGCGGCAACATTCCAGATACTCTTCAGCCAAGAACTTTGCGATCGCATCCGCCACGTCTTTGCCGCTGCGAATGTACACATCTGTATCCAATGTCCCGGGCCATCTTTCCATCCCCGGTGGGAAAAACCCAGCATACTCCCAATCGATCAAAGCCTTGACTTGCAGGGTTTGGGGATCGATGAGGATGTTGTGAGCCGCGAGGTCTCCGTGTTGGAACACGTACTTGGGCTCCTCTAGCCGGAGCGTCTTCCAAGGTCCTTTCCCCTTCCATGGAGGGTCCACGTCAATAGACAGCCAGCACGGAGGCATAACGAATCCAAGAATGCCCCTCTCTTGAGATGTCATTTCCGTAAGCTGGGGCAGAACAGTGCCTTCTATGAACTCAAGCGCGTTCGAGTAAGCTTCACCCACGCAAGTTTTGCATGCTTTCTCGACTGTGTGCCTCTCCCCTTCTGGCAACGGGCAGCCCATATCAAGCATTTGATTCAGGCGGATACCGCTAATGCGCTCCGTAACGAGGTATTGCGTGCCGTCCTGGTTCTTTCCATGATCGATCAGTCGTGGCACGGGAATCGTCGTCTGCTGGGAAACTAGCTGTAAGGCATTAACCTCGTTGGCGATGCGCTCATGGTTCCTGTGAAGTACCATTAGCGATTAACCTTATAGACGGGAAACCTGATACTTATATTCAAGAGCTGTGTCATTCGTCACGAAGATGATTGGATCTTACCACGCTCTCTTCCATATAAACGAGGTGCCGTCAAGTCTTTCCATAAGTTGAGGAAGGCGCGAAGTTTTCTTGAACGTTGTAGGGGTGAACTCGTACGTAACATCGTTAGATTCGTATTTCTCTAGTACATCACCTAAAATTGACCAATCAGTTGTATCATGCGATGCCTCTTGGCTCGAGAGCACTGTGGTGTTGCCAGCGGCTAGATCTGGAATAAACAAAACAACTTAGCTGAGACTACTCGAGTTGCGGTACAGCATGTATTAAGTCCAGTGGAAAATGAAGCTGCGGCTTACCGGGTGCGACCATATCGTTTATGCGGGTGCAATGGTGAAATGATTGAGTGTCCGAAAACGGAAGGACTTTACCTAGGTATTTAAGAAGAGCGACAAGTACCCCTTTTGTTGACGGTCAAAACCCAACCGTTTTGAGGACCGTTTCCCTCTGCATAAATAATACATAAATGTAGCTCCCTAGATCCTCAGTTTGGCTCAGTTGAGGCTTGGGCTAAAAGCGGCGTGGCTCAGGTAGTTATTTGTTTCCAACACAGGACAGTAAAACTCATCTACGAGGTATCCCATAGCAGAGGCAGGGGGAGCCAGAAACCACACACACTCCATCTAGCACTTAAACGCTACTATTTCGACGAGACGCTATAGTACCAAACAAAGCATTTAAAACATAAAAATTTGAGTATAACATAGATTTAAAGATTGCGCTTCTAGAAGTGTAATTTTATAGAAAGATGCTTCCGGGTTAATGTTTTATGGTATGTTGAAGTAGGTAATAAGCTCTGCTTGGAAGTTCGGGTGTGTGGTTTATGGCTCCCCCTGCCTCTGCCCATAGATACGCTGTAGGCTAGGTTCGGTATATCTTCGGCAAGCGATAAGAAACCCACCTCCCCAATCAAGCTTCTCCACAATTCAGTAATCTAGTAAGCTAAGCTAAATAAATAGACCCCGACTAAGCCACATTTATCAAAGCCACACGCTGGCGAGACCCAGGCCAAAAAAAAGCGCCCACCAAAACGCACAAATCGCATCTCCACCCCAAGACCACGAAAATTCCTACGCTGAAGTTCGCTCGCTGCGTTTCCACATCGACAAGCCCAGTTTCGCCCTCCGCCCGCAAAACACCACAACCTCGAGACGAGAGAGAGAGAAACCGTCAATATGGCTTCGGTGCAATCAGTTCGTACGTGTGCTCTCGAATACTCGGTTGAAAGACGAAAAAGAAGAATATATTTTGGCTAACCAGGCGCGTGTGTGCAGAGTGCTTCGGCGTACGATACTCCTCCCCCTCCATAATTCTTCCACACGCTCCCGAGATCTGAATGGGATATATGTTATGTTATGTTATGCGATGCGATGTGAAAGCAGAGATGCTGACGGAATTTACGATGCAGAAGAAGAAGTCTGCCACAGCAGTTGCGGTACGACTAAGGACATCCTCCCGCGTTCACATGATAAAACGGAAATGCTGACAACGTGCAACAGGCCTGCAAGGCTGGCTCCGGTCTAATCAAGGTCAACGGTACGGAAAATATAGGCCACTAACCCACGAATTGACCACGGTCCTAATACGTCGCGATTCCAGGAAAGCCCCTCAGCCTCGTCGAACCCGCCGTTCTCCGCTTCAAGGTCTACGAGCCCCTTCTAGTCATCGGCCTCGACAAGTTTGCCAACGTTGACATCCGCGTACGCGTAACCGGAGGTGGTCAGACCAGCCAGGTCTACGCCGTCCGTCAGGCCATCAGCAAGGTAAATACGATACCACACGATATCCAGACCCGGATTGATCCCCGTCGACCCAATCTGGACTAGACTATGAAAGAGAGGTACCAACTAACCAACGAAAACTAGGCCCTGATCGCCTACTACCAGAAATACGTCGATGAGCACAGCAAGAACCTGCTGAAGCAGGCCCTCGTCCAGTTCGACCGTACCCTCCTAGTCGCCGACAACCGACGATGTGAGCCCAAGAAGTTCGGTGGTCCGGGTGCCCGTGCCCGGTACCAGAAGTCCTACCGTTAAAGCAGAAGCGCAAGGCTATGTTTTTATTTTTGCGGTTGTGGCTGTGGGGGGAAGTGGACGGGGGAGAGCAGACCAGTCCTTTGATACGGAGAAGAACGATATGGGAGCGATGGGTCATATCAATCCATGCTGGGCTGGTTTTGCCTTCCTTGTCTCTCCTGGGTCCTCGTGAGCTCGGAACGGCGGCAATGGTCGGACTGAGGGAGTTATAAAAGGAAATCCGGCAAGGCTATCGGTCCCGAATGCCTTTCCTATGGTCATTGCATTTACATGGCAGGGAAATACTGTCTGGTTGTAAACGGATTAGGCGAATGAAACGACACAAATTCTGAACAAACAAAAAGTGCGACCCAGCCCCCAGTAGAGTATACTCTTGTGCATTTTGCAGCGTGCTACTTCAATTTGGTATATTCGTGGGATTTGTAGTGATGAACCGCGAACCCACGACCTAGGTTATGGTCAATGAAGTTTACTAGTCAAATAACTTACCAGCGAAATAGGCAGGTTTAGCTAACATGAAAGCTTTGATTCTAATGCGACAAGAATTAGACTCGGCCGGCCTGCTTCAACTGGCTTGGACATCAATTTTACATAATTACCAGAGATATCCAGGTAAATCTCTCCTAAGCTCATACCTAGATAACTCCTAAAATTTCCTGCTCATATTACAACCAAATCTCCTGCATCGATATCAAGACCAAATAGGATGTTAGAGAACGCAGCCAGCAGGACGTGAGGCAGGACTATGACAGGGCATATAGACAAAAGAGACTGTTGTATATGGTTAAATGGCATCCAGGAAGCTAGTTTAGAAGACCTTCGCGCAACAGCAAAGGTCATCACCTACCCCTAACACAAGGCTCCCAACATAGAAACATAGTCTATTTGCCTCCGCTTATTCCCATCCATGGTGGGCCACCATAAAAGTTCAACACGACGCAGGCCAAACACCCCCACCAGCTCAGGGCTATCTCAACTCGACACTTCAGGATGTAAAGTTCAGGCCTTTTGTTTTCGATTTGACAAACAGTTATATTCCTGACGACCGCTTGTCCCATTCCCGTGGATGCTATTGTCACGGGCTTCTAGGTACTGATGGCAATGTATGGGTAGGTCCTGGATACTTGTTGACGCACGAGGAGCCCTAACTACTATTTCCAACAGCTGGATATCTATATACAAACAGCCTCTTTGTTCTGTACCTCGGGGGCGGAGGTATGTGGTCGTAGGTAGTCAAGATCGTGACAGCTATCCAAGAAAAGTAATTAGTATGATAGCTTGAGTGATTCTCTAACCAGACTCGGTTTCGAGCCCATGCCCCAAACGAATCGTCCGCGAGCCCCGTCTAGGAGATAAGCCGAGAGACAAACTATTACGTTTGATGTCGTCGAGTATCATGGATTTTCTATAGAAAGATGATCGCCGTGGATATACCCGCTAGCCTGCGCGCCTTCGTCGATTTATATGCGCATGGAAACTAATATTAATTAATACGACTTCAAATAGACTATTCGTTCTACCAATACATCTGAAGTCATACCTACATATTCTGTTTGGGATAGAGCTAGGTATAGGCAGCGCAGTAGAACCGCGAAGGATTAGGTGCGGAGTAATGGCAAATAAAGATACCTATAGTTTTTTCCCTTGAGTATTAGGCAACGAGAATAAATGGCCAGCGAAGTTTTGATTCCACAACATATCACAGCCAGAATAAAAGGACCATTCGGACCCTTTTGATGGCGGTTGCTTCCTAGGCTGCGTAGGTAGTTTTATATAGATAACGTAGCAACGTCAGGGATGAGGACGGGCTATTTACCCATCTAGAGCCCAGAGGCAATTATCGCCAAAGGCAAGCTCGAGAGGCGAAAGGCGAGGCTGGTACTGCACAAACATAGCTGCCTCGCTCAAAATCAGATGTTATAGTACACGACGTGGTGTTTTACACTCTCTTTCCGCCTATGGGAAAAGGGTAAATACCATATTCTAATACAGCACCACTAGAGCGCTGGCTTCAATCGGGCATATACATACTTAGTGAAGAACCCCTAAACTATGGATTGATCCTAGGGCTAGGAGTGGATTTAGGTTTCAGTAGGCTAGACTCTAGAATACCTAGGTGCCGTAACGTTCAGAACGAACGCCTACCCATGGCCTCGCCGGGCCGGATCACCAAGTCCAATACCTGAACTATAATCATATATTATCGGGATGTTTAAGCGAGATTCTAGTTATCTAGAACCTAGCGGTTTTTTTACTTGCTCGGCGTGACTTTGAGCAACCAGCTATTACACCTATCGTGTCAGATTTACAGGGCATAACACCGTAGAGTACAGCCGGCAAAACCTAGCGGTGATAAAATGTTTCCACTCTGCCCGCGTGCGCCTAGATCGAGTCAAGATAGTTAGACACAGCAAACGGCTCGGAATTAGAATCAGGAGTAGGGGGTTCGAAATAGCTTAATCAAAGACTATAGCCACAAGGAGAAGGGCAACAATGCGAAAACCTACATTGTGAATACCTAAATGATAACTGCATCGGCTAGCTCAGTCCTTCCCGGCACCAACGGGAACCGCCGCGCTTTAGGGCCATCACGCCTTGAAGGGCCTCGAAAATGTCCAGTTTTAGAAGGTCTGTATCCACTAGGGGAGTTTAGAAAAGCGGCACAACAGCCTATAAACTTTGGGCTAACTAGTAAGTTGAGCCGTACATCGCTTGAACTAGGCAAACGTCTCTATCTTTGATTGTGTATGTACATTGTTAAGCCATCGAAATGAGAGAAGTCATCCCTCTCTATGAGATCCTAATTGCCCAGTATCTATGTAGGTCTCTTTCATACCACGCATGATCCGCTTACTAGCGCCGTGTTCAACGCAACACAGGAGCTCCGTGACTATTGGGTGGGTTAAATCCCAAATTATTGTGCCCATACAATTTTGGAATGGCTAGACCACGGCCATACCGCCTCTCTCTATAGACGAGAGCAAACAGCAGGTTGCAGAATGGAGTGTCGTCTTATCTCGTGGAGAAAGTACTTGCTCAATATGTGATCATCAGGAGGGACTCTGTGTAACCGATGTTTAGCTGTGGATCTATAGGTTGGGCACACATGCATTTCGATTACCTACCAACACATATACTTACGGCCACTAGGGGGCTGTTGTCACCACTGCGGCCGGTACATCACGATACATGACGATACCGCCGGCATTGTCACGGTTGTGATTAGGTGATGAGTTATAATAATGCCACGGTAACGCCTGAAATTGCGGCTCCACCTATTACGCTCCCCGTAGAGTTATGGGAAACAGAGGCATCAACAATACATCGTGGGGGCGGGGCACACCGTGCATCGTATCCGTATATTCCATCGAGCCGAGGTCTCATTAGCAAATCCCGGACTGTAGACACGCCGAGCTCGAAAGGGCTGAAGCGTCGGTGAGCAGCCCCCAGAATAATGGCCAAGAATGGAACCGAGAGCTAATACAATGAAAATCCCAAATGCCGCCCACCCCCCGCACCATTACCGGGAGATCGAAGAATGGAGCCCTTGAACCATATCCCGAGACTGGTTACTTCGTCATGGTCTGCTTACAGTCCTATAGCTAGTTTATACTATATTCATGTAGCGAGTGTATATGAGGCAAAGCCTCACGTCGTGTTAGAAGTGGGTTATGACAAGAGCACGACGGATTTAATGGTAATATAGGAAACTCTTGTCATCTTTCTCTCCTGACCCCCTTCCAGCTAGGTTATACAGTATGAGATCGAATTACAGAGGTTGCCGTCGTTTCCCTCATCATTTTGGCTGTTGGGAGACATAGGGAAACCCATTTTGTAGTTGAATGGCATACTAATACCGGTGATGGCGGTCTCTTCGTGATGTACGGTATTCATACTAGGTGCCGTTTGATGGCAGAATCTGCCACCCTAGCACGTATTAGAGAGATAGGCATCACCAGTTAAGGCAATGGCTTAGTAGGATAATTAGAAGGGTGGTTAAATTATCGAACAAGGTAATTCACTTGTATGGGTTTTGTTCTGCGGCGGCAAGACCTGGTATCTGGCTGAAATGGGTACTCGGGTTCGATGCCTGGAAACCCAGGGACTTCACGCGGGGACTAAGGTCGGCGGTGGCGTCTAGCAGTCCTCCGGTCGAGATCCCACGCCAAGATGGGTTCGGGCTATACCGCACGGGCCATAGCCCGGCCTTTATAAACCACCAGCATAGATTCTGCTTCTACAGGAAACTTTCCCATTTGTGTGGCATAGTAATGACCATTTCCGGCATCGCCAGCAATTAGAACCGTGACGCGAGACGTAGGGCAATAAATGTAAGAAGTTTAGTTCGATTGTGTTCACAGTGCTAGCCCTCAGAAGGATTTCCCATTCCGGTTCGAAGACCAGGGAGAAAGAATGAAGAACCTACGTAATAGCGTTTCTCGCTCCTTATTACGTATCCCAGGATAGTAAACCAGTCTCCCTACCATTTTCCATCTCGACAACCGTAGGAGCAAATTCGCCCCTCTCATCCTCGTCTTCGAAATCGGAAAGTTCCGCCTGCACCATCTCACCATCTTCGAGCATGACATTGCCCGACCTAACATACTCGCCGCTGAGATCCCACCCCAGCTGCCGTAACCAAGATTCCAGAGACGAAAAGGCCATGCCAACAGCCTGCTGGTCGGGAGTACAAAGACCACCAAGTGCCAAAAGCTTCTCATCTAAATGAGTTTTGTATGTAGTGAGTGCTAGCCGGAGTTTACGCGCATGTTCTGGCATCAGCTCGAGGACATCTCCTTGCAAGTATCGATCGTTATACAGTAACTGAGCGTGAAATGTCTGGATAAGATTACGGACTTGACGTGGCCTGTCGACTGCTAAATTGTAGGAACGAAAGATGAGTTTAGTAGCTAAGAAAAACCACTGCTCGAGACAGGAAAAATTCCCAAGGTGCATGCCGACAAGGAAAGCGAATTGGAGCTCCCCAATCAAATCTTCCGGGTTGTTTTCACCGCTGGAGCTCTCAAGTTTGTCGATTATCCATCCGGTTGGGTCTAGCGCCTGGCGCGTTCTCTCCGCGCCCCTAGCCTCGGGATTAATTAGACGCGCATCCATGGGAAATATAAACCGCAAGTGGGACGTTCCCGAAGCATATAGTTGAGCCTCCTCGGCCAAGATTGTTTCCCCGGCTACACTGTCTGACGTTGTCACATGCCAGATATCTTGTGCCTGACCTGTGACTCTATTTAATAGATCTGGCCGTATTGCAAATGTGAGTTGATACCAGATATTTTGGTCACCAAGCAGATCTGGAGGATTGTCGTCTCCTTGGGTCAAGGCAAGTTTATGCGAGGATTCTGTGCTGGCTGCACGAAGGTGATACGGAGAGAGTTGGGCAAATATTTGCTGGAGGCTCTGGGTCTGAAACTGCTCATTCGCTCGGCTGGTGGGATCACGATCACGTAGGACTTCATTGAATTTGTCCCATTGCTTTACGTAGACACGCCCTGGTTGCGTATCGTCTCGGTCGGGGGTGCATATCCAATAGCCACTCCTCGAAGACGTCGACTCAGACGGTGCGACCCATATCAGATGAACACCAGGAGGAATATCCCGAAATCCCGCGAATGGTTGTGTGCTATTGAAAGATGTCGTGTCGCAGCCAATGGTAAAGTTGGCCGGTAGATCATCTAGAATGAAGGCATCTCCGCCACTCGAAAGGGCAGGGTTTGGGCTGAGGTTAAGGTCTTCCATGGGACAAAAAATCTGAGGCTGTCAACGGAGGGGCGGACCTGTCGGTTTCGTTCCTGGAGGGTAAGGACTAATTAGGCGATGGATCTGACTCTGGCCGGTCTAGCGAGCCTGAGAGAAGAAATCCAAAGGCGGCCCGCGCGGACTGTGGCGGCTTATTGGGAAGGAAAGGAAAAAAGGATGCAGGGGCAACGGGAGGAGTGCTGATCGGGAGGTGTATGTTCTGGATAGCGAGTGGATGGATGTTCAACCTTCACTGTTTTCACCCCACTATTCATTCCCACTATTACCCGCTGATGCAGCCATCCCGGCACGTAGATAAGCGCAACACGGCCCACTACCTACTTACCTACCTACTTACATACCTTTTCGTCAACAATTCTTACGCTATGTTAGTGATCTTGGCTTTCGCTTTCGTTTTTTTTTTTTTTTTTTTGTAGAAACGCCCTAGATGGGTATGTACTAAAGAGCCGGAGGCGGGATGTCGGGGGCGTGTCTCGCGGTAGATGCTAGTTTAAAATGGGACACGTGCGACGGCGATTGCGCTCACTTACACGTCAAAATAGAGAGTACCCTTTCAAATAACGTTAGAGACAACAGGACGTGTCCGGTGGGACGAGCGATGACCATAATGGACGATTAAGGAACTGAGAAGGTTGCGGATTTGTTTTAGAATGCGCTGTTTATGCTGTTGGAGAGACCATGAATATTACTATGTAGATTAAAGCCAAGAAAAACCAGTAGTCTAAGCCCACCCATCACCTCAACACTGCTGAAATACGAGAGTCAAATCAATTTTGGTTATGTCGGGAGAATGGCAACATTGCCTGTGTCTATGTTCTATTCTCTGTTTCCTCGTTGTTGTGTATTAGCATACGGATAATCAGAGTGTCGGTCGCGTCCATGTGTCTGGATATTTTAAGAACACTTAGCTTAGGCCCAGTTTGAATAAAGCTAATAGTACTGTATCACTGTTGAATCTAAGTATGCCGCTCTGCCGAGCTTCCCCTTGCCCCTTGTCCTCCATCTACATCATATGTAGATGCTTGACGGTAAGCGAATGATGTACGGCGGCCGCGGGAAGCACACAGATGCATCCGACCAGGCCGGGCATTGGCGGAAACCGTTGCACCTGCATTCGGGTTCCTCAATCCTTATTTGAACCTCGAGAGTTGCCCTCGAGCAAGGGGCTACCCTGTTCCCCCGCAGCCGTTGGATGACGGACATGTTTCGCCAACGACCAACCTACCTCCGACGTCTTCGACTACACACGTACGACGTTATCTAGAAAGAGAATGAAATCATCCCTTCGTCGTGCCTCGCTGCTATTATGACGATTTGGCGATTCCGATTACGCTTGCTCTCGACGTATATAAGAGCCAATTGGACAAAATTGACGTTGCTACATGGGTGTTTCGGCTGTACACACTTACGCACAAACATAGAAAGGGGAAAAACACAGCTGAAAAAACTAAAAATCTGCCAAATGATGACAGCCCTTATCCTAAATGGAGATTCATGTTGCACACAGCAAAGGTTGAATCGACGCTAGGATCGAAGGAGTACATATGTATTCGCCTGCTTAAGTACCGGGTACAATAGCTAAGTACCTAAATTAATTCGCTTCATGTTGGTGAAAGCCGTCATTCCAACCCGATCTAGTCTTTTCCTGGGCGATGCCACGAGGCGAAGGCATGGTGGATGGCACCGGTGCATCCCAGGCTGCATAGAGCTAGGCACGCTGCTGCTTGCTAGTGCCGATCGAAAAGATAAAATAATAAAATAATAAAATAAATAATAGAAAAGATTAATGCTCGAAAATAAGCTACGGCAGCTTCTAGTGTAAGACATACGTACATGATGCACCCCGGATGAAACTACACTAAGAAGGGGGAGGGGGAGGGGGGTGGGAAGCGTTGGAACCGGGTTTTGGGTCTGGCTAGTGACCAAGAGGCACGAGATGTATGTGTACATCGCCATCCCGCCATCCATGGCGGCAGTAGTGAGGCATGGGCGCGCAAATAAGAAGCTTGGCCCAGCACCCGAGAGAGTGGACGGGCGTTGACGTGGGCGTGGCCATGGATTCTCCCGCCCGCAGTGCCGGCGTGCTGTGCTACGCTACGCATACCTAGCTAGACCACATAAGGGGGGACCGTTTTTAATTTTTATTTTTATTTTATTTTTTTCCCTTTTATTTTAGCTTCCAGGTTCCCTCCCTCTCTTCCTTCCTTCGGGAAGCTGCAGAATGCAGATATATGCATCTATGCAGATGAGATGCAGCCTGCAGTAGTGCGTACGTACATACATACATACATCGCCTTGCCTTACACGCAGGAGCACCTAGTACCTACCTAAGCAGCACGCGGGCGGCGTCGAAAAGGGTATATATGTATATATAACTATGCTGTATATGTATGTAGGTAACAAGATCGGGGGCTTGGCCAGGACCTTGTCTAGCGCTGCCGTAGCGTTGGCGCCGGACTGCTTGTCGGCGCGCGAGCACCCCTTGTCTAGTTCGTGGCCTGTCTGCCACACCACCAAAACCGCCCAAAAACCGCACGCCATCCACACATCATCACCACCACAGCGCCCGTCGACCGTCCCCAACGCCCCAACGACGCCCACCCCCTTGTCCCTCGACCGACCCGACACGTCCTGTCTCCTGCCCTCTTCTACCCCGGATCTCCCACTTGCGAGGATCCGGCTGCTTCGGCTGGACGTGCCAAGGAGCTTGAGGGCCAGCCCGCGCGCGCGCTATGCCTGGTAATGGCTGATCTACCTGCCGACCTGCCCTACCGCCCTCCTCCCCTCGCTGCTGCTGCCGCTGCTGCTGCCGCTGCCAGCAGGGCAAGGCAAGGCGAGACGCATTGCCCGAATGCCTTGCAACCTCGCTAAAATAGATCGGGCACGCCCAAACCCAGAAAGAACCTTAGACTACTGTCCCTTGTCCCCCATGTCCTGTGGTGTATCTCCTTCGTATAGTCGAAGTACTGGCACTAAGGACAGAGAGGTACAGCCTAAGTATATACTTCGACCTTGCATTGCATGCAGTACAAGTAGAGTATAAACCAGGACCCAGGAACCAAAGTCAGATCCTTAGGAGGGCCAAAAAAAATAAAAAATATTACACAGAGGAGCTGTAGTGTATAAGGCAAACGACACTGTTTCACGCATCTCGGAGAATTTTTTTTTCCTTCAGGTGCAAGGAAACCATGTATGTAGGCTCCCGACGCCGCTTCTGCGACACAAACCTTCGGCAGTTCCGCCCAAGTGAAACGAGTGCAATCTGCGTAAGGGCGCACCGTCGGAAGCCTGGCCGATTGCGTCGTTCGGGCCCCTACAATCAATCAATTATATACACACTCACTTCCGTTTTAGCTCTTAATTTTCCCTCTGTCAACGTGCACAAACCCGCTTTGAATAACTTTGTGCATAGGACTTGCATAGAAACTGCTATCACCTCTGCAGGTGTCGCATCTTACTAGCAGCCAATCGTCTCCGCTGGCTTCCTAAAGTCATATCAAAGATTCCCTGATCTAAAAAAAGAGTGGCTAATAGAGCAGGCATTATCTTATCGATATCTGACGGGAAATGATAACCGTAACCTTTTTTTGGCTGCCTTGTCTATCTGGGTAGGTCGTGTGTCTCCTTCGGGACTGGAGCGACATTGGTCTGCCATCGGGGCCGGCCCCTACCTAGTTTAAACGACAAGACTGCCCGGCGCGGCCCCGGTCTAGAGTCCGGGGCAAAAAAAGGAGGGGCGAAGCTAGCAAGAATAGGGAGGAGGAAAAGTGTCGCGTGCGCGGGCATACTGGGCTACGTGGTAGTGTGTGGTCCGGCGCAGACATGGGCTATTCTGGGCAAATTTGGCATGGAAAACGGCTATGTATCCTTCCGTACCACGCGGCTCGAATGAAGGGGTTTCAATCCGTCTCGCCCGGCGTCGCACCGGTTGGATGGATGGGGAGGGGGTAGGATCGCACCGCGGTCCGAACCGCCAAAGAAGAAACGCCAACCTTGTTCGCCATGAGAAGGACCAATAAGCAGACAATTGTGTTTGCGGAAGAAAAGAGAAGACAAATCCATCCTTGATTGCTTGTCTAATTAGGTGCCCAGCTAGCTTATTCCCATCCAAACCACAAACCCATCATCTATCATTAACTATCGCATATGATAATCTCTCTAGTTATACCAACTTATATTTATCTGATCGGCAATCCAGTCTCAGATCACCTTACACTGCCTATCATATAGCCAGCGCGACCGAACACCAAGGATCGATCCCCTTATGCACTGTTAGCTCCCCTTTCCCTTTTCCATCTGTCCCAGGGTCCTGGAGTCCGTCTAATGCTGTGTAACCACACTAGAGGGAACGAAAAAAGAACAAGGGGCATACCACCCATCATCACCTCCCCGATGTACCTCTCCCTCCTAGCTAGTTCGTCGGTTTTGGCCCTAAGGTTAGATCCTCCCACCCCCCATCCTGTCCCCCTTGCTCGATCGATCCCACATTCCAGAAAAAATAAGAAGGGAACGAACTGCCGCTGCCGCCGCCGCCGCCGCCGCCTCGTGGCTACCGTAGCACAGAACCGAGCGCCGGCCTAAAATTTAGTCCTTTCCTTGGGTTTCTCGCTTAGGCCACCCTACATATAGGCTACATCATACTTGCTAGTAGGTTTTAGGTGCAGAAGTCGGCCATGCATGGCGCAAACCACACGTCTCGTACCCGTAACCAGGTCCTCGGGAATCGGTCTCGGCTTAGTAACCGACGACCATATACTTAGATAAATCACAATTCGCATCGCGTAAAACACTGTCTCTCGCTAACAAAACAAACGTTGGGTGATTTAATTCATATAGCTATTTCTGAGTGCTTTGCCACATTTGGACTCTTCCTAGCTATGCAGATCGAGGTCAACAGGCCGCTAATAACAGCAACGTCATCGCATCGCGGTAGGTCTTATTCCAACATCCTTTTCTCCAGACCTTCCCATACCGTGAACTGACAGTAGCGCAAAGGTAGCTAGTTAAACGTATCGTGACTTTCTCAGCTCGCATTCCCCCCCTTGAGTCAAAGAGGGCAATCAGCTCATTCGACCTGCATGTGCATGGTATATCTGCTAATGGTCATGAGTGATTGCCGCAAACAATCAATTAAAGCGCCAGTCTAATTATGCGCCAGTTGACGGCGCGCAAGACGTGCACAAATACCATACAATAAGTTAACCTGAGAATGAACCGGAGTAGCCTGTGGTTTTTGGAATCAGTTGTCTGAAGCATGCATATCGAATAAGGGCGACTCAAATACCTTATTCTCGATTGTACATCTGGGGTCCCTGGCCCCCGTATGGTGGAGAGGCCTGGTAATTTTCCGCATACATATGGCCACCATTGCTGTATTGGGTAATTGGTTGTTGGGGCATTGTTCCTGTTGACGGTGGATAGTTAGGTGTATAGGCAATAGGAGGTAATTGCCTGCTTGCGTAGGACGATGCAGGCTGCCCGGCTTCGGTTCCTTGGGGATCGGCGCCTCCGTTTTGAGCCTGAGCAGCAGCGGCTGCTTGTGCATGACGTTGACGGTCTTGTTCTTCTGCAGCCTTGCGTTGCTGTTCCTCCTCCTTCTTGCGAGCCTTCCACTCTTTGCGGATCTCTTTGAATTCTACACAAAAGTTAGCTAATGCGCGCGCTTGGCTCCTCTATACTGATGACTGTGATGGCCTCTAGAAGAAAACAGAGAACGGCTTAATTTTTAAGCGTATTCAGGGCTATCCTGGCTTGGAATCCTCTAGTGTATATTCCATGCACGTGGCCACGCAACCCCATATTTAGCCCATCCTAAACTGGGGGGAAAAATTGTTGTCTTCTTACCTTCGGGTGTCCGTTTTTGGCCATGGCTCTGCATTGTGACGTGAGCGTTGAGATGATTTAGTGTACCATAGGCCTTTTCGCAACCGTTCCAACCACACTTATACATCCTTTCAATTTCCTCATATCGCCTACGAGGTCGCTTGTGCTGCTGTGCCCCGGGGATGGGCACAAAGGAATAAACCTGTTGCACACCATACTGTCAATATTATCAGCCATCTCATGCGTGTATTAAGGAAACACAGCGCCCGATTGCAGATCAGCTCAAACAAGGGGGTCGACAACAAAACCACTGTATTGGGTACCGCAATTGAAACAAGGCATTCTTCAAAAGATACTCCTGCTGTGAATAGTTCTTTACCTACCTGAGTTGGTCGTCCTGGAGGGGCCGAGGTGGGCTGATGCGAGTATGGGACAGCGTGATGTGGCATCTGTCCTGCCGGATGGCCGTAGTTGGCCCAGTCGGGGCGAGGCTGGGCGTACATGCCGGCGGAGCCTTGTGGATAGCTGTGCGCCATGTCTTGCGGCGGCGGCGCGTATTGCGCGTATTGACTGTGAGGGTACGTAGGGCTGGGTGCCGCGATGGTCGGATCTATGGGTACATCGCTGTCAGACTTGACCTGCTGGGGTTGATGGTTACGTCCATCTTGCAAAGGCATTGACGGACTTGTTGTTGGTTGTTGCGCCATACCTCCGCTGCTGCCGTTGTGGTTGCTTGCTGGATGGTACTGGCGCAGACTATGTTCTGGGAAAGAACTCGTAGACCTCGCGGATTGCGGGTAGGCACCGTATTCCGAGTTGGGCGTTGCAGAGGCTGAGTAACTGGCAGGACGCGCCTCCTGATTGCTCGGGTACTGGGCAGCAGATGGATGATCTGCAGAGGAGGCTTCAGACTGATTGTCGCCGGAGACGCTTGGATAGGGCGAAGGCAAACCTGACTGCGAATAATCGTGGACGTTTCGTTCCATAGGGCTGTCGGAGGCGTTCAGGAGCTTGCCGAGTTTCGCTCCTGGACTCGAACTTCTCAGCTGCTGCTTGGGCGCACGCGGTAGCGATGCACAATTGCTAACCAATGTGTGATGCTGTGTCGGTTGTGGTGTTGGCACTAATAACATGCTACGACAACCAAGAGTGGACGGGAAAGTAAACGGCCCAAGTTTTTAGTACTCGAGCCAGGTCTAAAAAAGAGATGTAGGCCAGCGAACAGACGGCGTGTTTGATCGAGATAGTAGTACAACTCAAAAGAGAGAAGAGTAGAGTTGTACCAACAATTCGAGGCTGCGGCTGCGTATTTAGTTCCGTGGTAGGTAGTCTGCTCTCTGACTGATGGATGAGCGATGTAGATCGTATTACGGGTCCAGTTGGTCAGGACGAGATACTAGTGAAGTAGTGTTGTACCCGGTCCACACAGTAGTCCAGAGCTTGACAGCCACCAGAAGTTGTTGTTGAAGATGCCAGGAAAGAAAGTGGCTCCAGAGACGATTTAAAGGAAAGTGAACAAGGATGGGATCCTCCTTGGTAGCTTTTGAGAAGACCGGCACCACCCCCCTCACGGTGATCCTGACTCTGCGACGACCGGCAGAGGGGGACTCCTATCTCTGTGTACGCCACACTCAAAAGATACAAATGTCGTCAACCTCAACAGCGGCTGAGTGAAGATTGCAATCTTATTAACAAGTATCTCAGGCAAACGCGTGCTTGGATTTGAGGTCAAGGGCTAAAGAGCGTAAGCACGGACGGCTTCTGGCGTCAGGACACAAGAGCACTTGTATGGTGATGCGATCAGCCTAACCTAGCTGTACAGTACTGGTCCGGCTGCTCCAAAGGTATTGGGCGAATCTCCTCAATAGTGTAGATTCGAGAAAAGATACTCGACTAGTAGTAGGTGGGGAGGTTGCTGGTCTAAAATGGCGCCGAAATTGGGGGTGCAAATAAATTTTTTTTGGGAAAATAGAAGCGATGCCCAAAGCTGACTAGGCCGAGAGGGCTAGTGACTATACCTGGGCGCTGTCAGGGGTTGGGGGGGGATTAACGACAGGGAGGCAAGAAAAGGTTCAGGAATCTGGCCAGGTTATGACTAGTGTAGTCGACTGGTTCTCGGGAGGTCCAAGGCGACCCAGTTGTGCTGAGGCGTAGCGCCACTAGCCTTCAAGCAGAGCTAGACTGACTCTTATTTGCCTCGCCGTCAATGATGGCGAGTTGCGCGATGGCCACGGCGGCGAACGAAGCCAGCGGTGACGTGCAGCAGGTAGTGCGCGCGACTCGTTTTTGGGTAGGTAAGCTAGCTAGGACCAGGATGTCTTGGCGGCGTCCCGACACACAAGACCAGAACGAACTACGCGGAGTTCTGAGCAGCGTTGCAGCGTCGCAGCGGCTCTACGTGCTGTGCGCTGTGTGCTGCGGATGCTGGGTTAAAAACCTCGGCGCAGGCTCTCTAGAATCACCAATTGACCACGAAATAGCCGGTGCTCTGGTCTGGTATGGCCTGGTCTGGTCCGGTTCGGTCCTTGGTTGAGGTAGTGAGGTATCCTGCCAGTGGGAGTCGAGGAGGTAGTATGGCTGGTGGTTTTTGGCTTTGTGGTTGTTCTCTAGTGCCGTACTGCTACTGGCAAAGTCCTGGAACACAATGTGAAGATGCGCGCGTGTGCACCGCCGGCGCCTTCAAAATAGTTAGTCTGGGCTAAGTGAGGTTTAGCGAGGTTGGCTAGCGCAAGTCGTAGGCGGCGGAACGCGTTGAATTTTTATGCAGGTGAACACGCACCAAAGGGGCGCAAACAACAAGCGTATAGAAATGTCAACCGAGTGTGATCCAATTGTAAGAATGTCATAGGCTTGATCAATCGACTGGCGAAGCTGATTCAATTGACTGCTTGCAGACACCTGATCGGGGGAGAATTTTGAAAAGGGGAGGGAAGAGGGATGGAAACCAAGCACTCAAAAAAGATTGATTTATCAGAAATACAAGGTGGGTTTGTCGGTGTGTGTACCGATTTTATGGTAAGTGGCTGCAACTACCTTCCGGGTACTTTGAAGGTTCCCCAGTACAGATGTACACCTTTAGTAGGTACAATGGATGGTACATGCTCCAGGTACCTACACTAGTGTACAGATGCATGAATGTCACTAGGTACCTACATGTAGTGAATACGCCCCACAGTACAGCACAGGTATACTGGCAACCCTGAAGCGTCAGGGCAGAGCTGCTTGGCGAGTAGTTGGCTCTTTCTTTACATTACCAAATGCTCATCCTTCAACCTTATAATAGGTATATTAGGTAGGCGCAAACTCTCGGGGTGAACCTCAGCTAGTGATATATTCATATTTGCGAATCATCAATTCATTAGATTAATTCTTGCGTCTCTGAATCCCACCGAATAGCTAGCTATAGGTTCTAGTTTTAGCCTTCGTAAAGATAAGCCTTTGTAGTTTAAACTCGTCATTGCTAAACTTAGCCTTTTTACGTTAGCACTTTTCCAATGGACTGATGCCCCCCACACACCATCCTGTAGTTACAAGTACCTACTCCCGACTGATGCCTCTCCTTTGCACATGGTTTCGAGAGTCTCCGCTCCTCACATGGTTAAACTGACATATGTAGCTACTTATATACTTATAGTCACGACAACTTCTGCTATAATCTGTAACCTACAGTAGCTATATAGTAGAGGCTCTCAAGGCGTAGTGTATAGCAGGGGTCAAAGGCTGGGGAGTTGACGGCTTCTATGTAGCTTCCATTTCTCAGAAGCCCTATATTTTTCTGTATTGGCGCTGTCGATCATATTAGTGGTAATGTGGTACAGAATGAAAGCCTCCGTTTCAAAGCTGTGCACGAATAGAAACCGTTTTACAATGCCAGCTCGCAGGGCTCAGGTTGAAAAATATTCAGGCATACCGCCTAGAGATGCATTGTGGCAACGGCCCGAATTCCAACTGCTGAACCGGGCATCAGCGAGCCGTAACTGTGAGCTGGCCGAGGAGAGAAGCGTTTCACGATCCACTATGTACTGAACAGTAAGAATATCAGACGCGCTGTTGTAGAGTACAACACGGAGATATCCATGGAAAGAAACCACCAACAGACAGACCCATACAGCAGCACGGAATGAGATAAAACTAGCAAGGCCTATGATGAAGACAAGCTCAACACCCATGAGCGCAAAGTACTGTAGAAGCCCGCCGACGAGCCCATGTCCCTGGACAATACACACCACGGAGTATATGAGAGGGGGGCTTACAGAGAGCGCGTTGGTGGGGGTGGGTTGGAGCCGGAGCTGGACCATGGTCGCAAAGTATCGCTGTACTAGGTAGGATAGCATGCTGTCTATGTAGCTTTCGAGAATATGTCCTTGCAGATCCACCATGTATGTACATTGTAGGGGGAACATTGCCATTCGTTAACTGGTGGACTGAAATCTCTGGCTGATCCCATGAGCTCCCCCCTGGCTATTGCCAGCTCTAATCCACGCCAAGGTCGCACAACGCCAGCACCTAACGAAGTGTGACTAGTATATATCTGGGGAAACGAGAAACAGACCTTTATCGCAATGTGGTAGAAATACCGGTAACTTGGTTCAAAAAGCCTTAAATACGCACCATCTATCTAGAATCGCGAAGAGTACTAACGACACGCATCCATCTTGTTGTGTCACTTGGACTCCGAGGTCGCCCGCCCCGGGCTGACATCAGGATCCTGGAATTCTCCAGTTTGCATACGGATTGGAAATTCATGTAGGTATTTACTTTCACGCGAATGGTATAGGTACCATACGCACCACTCGACATAGGTAGTTTTCGTTGGCGCGTTCATTGATTGGCTTTGCCGGTCAAGGTGCCGGGAGATTGGTGAATGACTCGCTATGCATATAGCCCCTGTCAAATATCGTACGTAATAATGTCAGTGCATACGAATAATGTGGCCCAGCTGTTGCGTTCTTGCATTGGCTGTGTGTGCTGCCGTGCGGTTGTGGTGCTTGGTGCTCGGTTGCACGACCAACTCGAAATACCTACGCCATGCAAGCCAAGTGCTTAGCTATCAAGGAGGGAGGCAGGCATCTTGTCTGCGATTTGCGATATGGCTAGCGTGTTTTAGACTGGGCGATGACAACGCCCGTTTCGGACTCGGTATATCGAGTCTTGGGACCAGTTTTCGGGATCGGGGCCGCGACACTGGAAATAGTATCATTTCGCAAAATAGGCACTGGTCCAGAGCCCTTCATGCTCAGACCTAACCTAAGTAGATGCTCAGGGCCGCCCAAGTTTGCCGCTATTCATGTACGGAGACCAATTCGAGCGATCGAAGTAGGTACCGTGATCCTCCAGACCGACGACGAAACAATTGCCTTCTTCCATCGGATCCATTTTTTTGCTCTCAAAGGATTGATGGGCTGGAGTCTGGTAATGTTGGATCAGATAGAATTAGATATTGGACCATTTGTGGAGATATGGTAAATATGCATGACGCTCCGTTGCGTCACCTCACTTATCCATCATCGCACTCTGCGCTGTTGATGACTGTTTATAATAATAGGCAGTCGCCGATGGCCACACCAGGTCGTCGACATGAGTTGTGAGATCGTGAAATGGACATGGACTGTCGAATCATCCAAGCGACAAGGTCTGAGGCGAGCCACTGGTATTGGGATTGGGAGCTTTAGCCACGGAGAAAGCAGGTGATCAGTCGCGTGGCAGCAAGCCAAGCGATGCCATACATGACGTGTGGCGGCCTATGTCCATCGGCACGGGCTTATGAAAGACGGTGTGTCGTGGAGGGTACAGTATACCTACTGTAGCCATGCCTGTTGTACATATACCGTGGATACTTGGTGTCCGAGAACCCCTGTCGCTGGGCGCCGGGGTCAGATATTACCTGGGTACAGTATTAGTCAGGTATCGGCTCACGAACCTCTTCTGTTGCTGCTCTTATCACCTTGGAAGACAACGTAGGTACAAGCTTGCAGTGCCGCGTACCAGAGCGCTCTCCCACGATTTAGACCATTATATACATATACATATATGTATACAATTTTCGTCAGGGTATGTGATATGATGAGTAAGGTAATGAATATATCTACATCGGTAGAATAAACCGGAGGTTTTAAAACACTCCTGGGTAAGCCATATCATCCTTTTATTTCTATTCGATATTATGCCCAGACTTCAAGTTGAACTGCCATATCGATCAGAAAGGCTAGCTCGGCCGCCTCCGTCAGTCACACTTGATAGGTACCTTGCTGTAGCTTCTTCCGGGAAGGGGGGAGAGGGAAGAGGGGGAACCCGACGCTTGCCATGTGAAAATTATGTGAAAAAAACCAATGCGGTAACCCGCCGGCGAGAAGAGTTGGAAAACATGCATATGCGTATGCGTATTATAAATTTGTGGAGACCAGAACAATCGGGAGACTTTACCTTGTTGACATCTCGAAGCTGATGGCAGGAATACATGCCATAGGCACGCATATTCAAAAAGTTACTCCACACGCAACCCGTGCATGGATGTACCTATATGCGCATGTATAGGTAATATAGTGTACCACGACCTTGGAGTTGAAGCCTGCAGCTAGAATCGCCTACAATACCACCTATATCAGAGAGATCAGGATCTCACAATCCCCCCCAGAGCCGGGTTAGCGCTGGAGGATATTGTACATAGTACATATGTACCTACAGGCGCTGTATGCGTATGTACACTATCTACCTTAGGTAATTGTTGGAGTCGGGTGCTGGCCAGGTTCTCGGGGCCTTGGTCCTCGATCATTGGTTAATAATGCCCCCTTCGCAGGTACCTAACTGAGAGGTTATAGGCTCAAGGTGGGTACGTGCCGGCGTGGATCCGAGCAAGACCGAGGATAGGGGTAAAAGAATTTCAGCTCAATCAATACTTCCCTCGCCCTCATCTTACGCATACTTGTACATATTATATGGTTCTCCAAGGTGTGGTACATGGGAATCATTGTGATGATGATGATGATGAAGATTCTGCAATGTTCAAGCGAGGCAAACAAAGGAAGGGAATACGTAAACACGCAACGGATCGCATAGGTAGCCGGAATATGTGAGCCGAGGTCTTATGATTGATTACCTATCCTTCTGCATTTTTTTAACTATTATTTTTTCCAAATCTCGCCATCAAGGTCGATCATCGTCATCGGGTCAGTCTCAAAAGTTCAGCTGCCCCGAGATGACTAAGACGCATGGGAGATAAAATCAGCAACAATGACAGGATGTCGGCAGGGCTCGGAAATGAGTGATCAATCGGTCGTTGCAGTGCGGTGCAGCATGTCTCCTCGTGATCTTGGCCCAGACAAACTCGGCACCCTGCCCGGCAACAGTAGGGTACTGTTACGTATGCATACGTAAAAGGTATGTACACTCGCTATCTTACCAGTACTATGTATAGTAGGTAGTCTGTATGTACATACATACATACATAAGTACAGCATCTATACCTACCTCCCCAAGACCCAAGACAGGCCTCAAGACAACATCCAAATCAATCACAGCCAGGTGGCAGGGCCTATACTGTTCTAGCCTGGGTAAGGTAGCGCGACTATACTTGTCCGTCCCTATGCGACACCGCAGCTGGCTGGCTGGCTGACAGACAGGCTGGGCTGGGCAGACTTAGTACTCACCTACTGACCTAGGTACCCCGGAATGATTTCCCGCTAAAGACATTGGTATACGCGATCTGTCAGGGCCCTGGAATGGCGTCGGCAGCAGGATACAGTAGCACGGTACGCGTAGTGTGCGCGTAGGGTGTTAGTCTGTCCAGGTGTCGGTAGGGTGAGAGATAGTTAGATCTCCTTCGACCCGAACGTCTGGGAGGCACTAAACAAGCGCGAGTCTGATGCTGAGGCGAGGCAAAGCACAGAGCTAGAGCTAGGTAGAGTAGCTTGACTCTTTGCCGGTTCGAGCTAATAATAACGAACGAACCATTGCCGTCGTCGTTGTTGGTATAACATACACATACGTAGTGTATGTTTGTATTACATATCTATATACACTTACATAGATAGGTAATAGGGAAGTGGCTACTTTAATTTTTTCGAGGGTTTTTTCACTATCATTAACATTATTACCAAATTATGGTCATTATGACAATAGCATTTTTCGTCATTGACAACAACGGCGACAACCACGTATCATCCAATAGTCAATATACATACCCAACTGTTACCACTACATACTAAAGCACTCACTCACCATGCCATGTGATTCTTACAGCTCGCCACATCATTATTTATTTTATTTTACTTCTATTATTATTTCCTTAACATGGTACAGTAGTCGTGACTGACCGCCACGCCAAAACATCACCGCATCGCTGCCAATGTGATGTAACAACCAATACACACAGCTCACCATCCATATTCTCTGTCTCCCTCCCTCCCTCCACCACCACCACGCCACCACCACCGCAACCACCACTACCTAACCACAATGCCGTTCCGCTCACCCGCTCCATTTGGTTTCGACAGCATCCCCACCACCTCGCACACCGCCATCTACATACATAGTATTATCGTCGGAAGAACGAATACGACAGTTCACGTAGTCTACAGATGTCCCCCTCGCCTCTCCCTCTCGTGCCATGATTCATTTTTTTTCCTCTTTTTTTCTCCTTCTCCCTCCTCTTCGCTTGCTCTTCCTCTACTATACTTTTGCCATTTCGCCTATCTCACGAAAAGCAGACGATCGTGGCGAAGGCGCTCGCAAGCTGTTGATGCAGGATGAGCTTCATAGGACGTGAGTCCACGACCGTAGGTTTTGCTGTGATGAGCTGCGTCGCTTCGTCAGCATACATACCCAATATATCATCACGATATGCGACGTCCTATCAACATGGAATGGCCGTGAGAGACTGGTGGGAACGGGATATGATTGCTCGGATCCTATTTTTCCTGGGTTGAACAAGGTTCTCCTCTCAATAGACACATGCCGCCACGACAGGCTTACATGGCTGTCGAATGGTCACATGCTGGTCACCTAGCATCACAGCAGCAGCAAAAGAGAGCCAAGGAGCAGCCCGAAAACCGCAACCCGGCCGGGACCAGGCTCGGGACCATGCCTAAATCCATAATCTTACCATTGTGGTGGAGGCCGGGTGCCGTTATTGATCATGTCGAATTCCTAATTTGGAGCATCATGACTATGAGTAGGTATGAATGATGAGGATAGATCGTAGAGTTGCCTCGTATCGATGCCTAATAGATCGTAGGGTATACGAATCAGACAAGCGAGCATGTATGCCGCACAAATGCCTCTCGGGTCGCCGTGCTTCGACCTATGCAAGTGCAAAAGCCCAGTGCAACATTCGTGACAATATCCAACGACGACATCTACTCATAGCATCACATCACATCACATCTAAGCTATGATTATAAGTCGTTCGTGTACTACCGTACCTTTAGCTTTATGTGTCTCCCGTTCCTTAGTCCAGCTAGCTAGCTAGCTCGCAAACTAGTCCAATCAATAAAACGCATGCTTTGGGTTCTCTGGTTTAGGGGAATATATAGATGTTTCCGTCACCAAAAGGACCCTTGCTTCTTCGATCTCACTTCACGGATGCTAAAAGCCGATTTGGGATATATGAAATACTTGGGTGGAATCGCCCAATATGATGATACACATATGATACACACCGATACGTCAACAGACCGCCTTCGCCAAGGGCGCTGAATGGCATATTTCCCACGATATAAAAGAGTCCCGAGACTGCATGTATGTGCGTTCTCATTCGCCAGCGAGGCGAACCCAGAGAAAAAAAGGCGCTCGTCGTTGCATCTAAGACCCACCGGGTGCCAGATAGTCTGTGCATCTATCTGTCTAACTATACATACATACATATGTATGCGTACATCACAACCTCACCTACCTTAACCTTAACGATGTTAGGATGATGATGACCTCGAGTCATGTCCACGAACGCCTCGACGTCGGCACTTTGACACACCAGTATTACCCCGAACCCATAATTCCGCGATCCTACTCATGACCCGATGTCCCAAGTCTTATCAGTAGCCCCAGGTACCTATGCGTACTTACACACAAGGAGACGCGAGTCGCTCCATTCGCTATGGAGAGACCACACTAACATTGGGGATGGCACCTGACATGTTCTCGCTAATAGGCGCAGTGGTAGACTCGCTAGCTGCGGGATCGAATGCAGCATAGGCATAGGGGAGGTAGCATAGGTTGGGTAGTCCCCTGGAGGAGCCTAGAAAACTCTCGTGGGACGAGTCCGCGGATTACGTAGTACGCATGACGGTCAGGCATCTTCAGCTGATTTTCCTCTCCACCAATTCGGCGCGCAGTCATTCGCCCACTCACTCACTCACTCACTTCACTCATTCGTCACCGCGGCCTTTGCGATTCGATTCGACGGGGGGGTTCCTTGTCTGGGAACCGTCGTTCTCAATACGGCAATTTGGAGACATTTGGAGAGAGAAGAAAAGTCCTGCATCCGTCGAGGCCGGCGACAAATACAGATACAGCACCAGAGGGGCAGGCGGAACGTGAGGATGTTTCTGGGCAAATGTAATTCCTATCCTATCCATATCTCTGCGATCCCTGGACCATTACCCACTTGCCTGGATCTACACAAAGGACCCCTGCCGCCAAGTAGCTGCAGTGGCGATCATGCACACAACACTACCTACCATCCCTTTTTTGACTTGACTCTATCACACTAGCTCCCCAGCCATTCTCTGGATACAGAGCCCAGCTATACACGTGTACGTGGTAGGGGTAGGTAAGGTATGCTGGGCTGGGCTGGGCTGGCGCTTGGCCGCCAGCCTACCTAACCTACTTACACAAGACGCATATTATACTGTATTTACATTGCATACCTATTCTCACGACAGGAGTCTGAAACTCGACAAAAAGAAGAAAAGGAAGAAGAAAGAAAGGGACGCTTCAGCTCCCGCAATTCCCGCCATTGACGTCAACGAAGACAGTTTCATATCCGCAGGTCGCCCGCCATTTTTATTGATGAGTTTTTTTTTTTTTCTTTCTTGCCGTTCACTGTGTAGCCGAAAATCGAATCTCGAGGAAGATACGGTATTGGGCAATTTCCCCGAAGCCCTCACATATGCAGTGAGGTGGGGGGTTCTTGGTTTACTTTTTTATTTTTTTTTATTTTTTTTTCCTTCTCCTCTTCCCAGCCTGCGGGGAGGCAGAGGCTTTCTCCGGGTAAGGGTTGATGTAATGTGCAGTACAGTGTCACCTCGTCCAAGAAACGTCAATGGTTCGCACTAAGGGGAAATGAAGTCTTGCTTGCCTCGGTCGACCGTTCGGCAGTAGTGCGTGCTTGATCTTCATATGCACGATACTAATGTCTCCCACAAACGCGACCCACGATCCAGCCACAATTCCATCGTGTCCCTCCGACGCGACAGGGAATAGGCCTCTTGATCGGGATTGAGACCGTGGCCACCCGGCTGTGTCTTCTCTTTTTTTTTTGTTTTTTTTTTTTTTGTGCTCACTCTCAAAAATTTCTATTTCGCCCTCTTTGTTCGGCCCGTTGGTCTTCGGCACGCCCGACACGCGACAGGAGGTCATTATGACATCTAACCATATACGAATTTAGTTCGAATGAGGTAGTATTCTTCAACCTGCCAAACTCTTGTCAAAATATGCGGGTTGTTCTGTTTTCGATCATCAATGCGTTAGACTGGTGGGCCGGATTATCTGAGAATGTCAAGGCAGGGAAGAGGGAGGGAGGCATAAGCATTGGGAGAGCTTAGAACATGTCAATGCACGCATTTCCATGGTTCCTAGTGTAGTTTCGGATGGCCTGCCGTAACGCCAAAGACCGGCGGTACCAGCAAGGTGTACACTACAGCAACACTAGCGGTGTCTGTCGGTTCTCCTGGGTCGCTCTTGGGTACACTACCTTGCGCCTACGTTTGCAGAGATCGGTCTAAGGTAGGAACCAGAGGGATCTGACAGCTATTAGGTCAGATAAGTGCGCGCTGTCGCTTGTCACTAAACCTGCTAGATCCCGTTACACATTGTAAAATCGATAGAGTTGCTTGTTATAGTAGGTGTCTACGGTTTAGGCAGGTTTCACAATGCCCTGTTCTTTGTAAAATATCGCTACCATGGCCATCATCAAGCTGCCACATTTGTCTGTTTGTGCAATTGGTAGCCAGCGGCGAGTGTCACCACCAATCTCAGTATAATTTCAGCTGTATACGCAGTAATTGGCCGAGGGCTATAGACCAACCATCCAGTGAAGCCCTATAGGAAGCAGGGGTGGCTTGCATACCGCCCAGCCCGTGTTCTCAAGAGTCCTGATAGGAATTCCAGGTGCCGCGTGTTTGCCATGGGTCTTTACCGCCTGGCTGGAATGTGTGTTAATAAAGTGGCTTGCTGCTGGGAAGCGCGGGACGACGGGAGCCTTTTCGTTGGTTATCCAAGCCACCGGGCTGGATAATATGAGCACGATGCACCTACGTGGGAAATCAAAAGCAACAAAGCAGGCGATCAATACAGACAGTCTCAATCGATTCGCTCCAAATATCGTATTTGAGGAGAGGGGGGCAATCAAACAGAAGAGAAATTCCGACGCTCCCGCGGCATCGCAGAATCAGGAAGGTTTCTCTTCAGGGACAGCTGAGCCATGCAGCTAACTTTGGAGCTGAAATGCTTGGCTGGTGTTGAAAACTCAGTTACACGAGTCCCTTGCTTCCGCTTCTATCTCGACGATTCGCCAGTGGAAAGAACGTATCAATGAAAGAAAAAAAAAGGATTTTTTGATTGCCTTCTCATAATCATTAATTTACAGATTCCAGTACTCTGGCGACATCGGAAGCGGCTTGTTTTGACATGTCATATACGACTAGCTGTAAGCTGGCGCCGGTATTCACCGTTTTACATGTCTTGTAGTTTCCAAGGAAACTTTGAGGCGTTTGCTAGGACTATCCCCGCCCATAGCTAGCACTGGGTTTGGAGTGGACGGGTACGTAGCAAACTTGGCCAATGCTCCTAAGACACATGCCGGATTACAGTTACCAGCAGCAGCTTTGGTAAGCACTGGTGTTCGTTAGCCTACGCCTTACCAGCAGCTTAAGTCGAAACGTAGTATAGTATAGTAACAAAGTACAGCAAAATCTATCTATAGATAGTCTATAACGCTTAACTATAGTTCCCGTCCAGTAGTGACGTTATAATTATGATAGAAGTGATTTATTTTATTAAGGTCATTACGTGGCATTGTTTTAAAGCGTGAGGCTGTCCAGAGCGCTTAGCTGAGACAATGCTTAAAACCCTCTCGTACGAAGGAATCTGGGAAGCGGCCGGCTCTTCGAGACTATGGCTGAGGTAATTCGGCTGTGCCTCGAGAGGGGATGACCACATACTGTGGATTTCCGATGCGTAGATCCCGGGCTCAAACATACATCGATGTCCCACATAATCATCCTGCCCAATGTCTCTGCCGTCATATTCATCGCATCGAAGGTAGACAGACAGGCTGCTGACTTGTAAAAGTTTCCTGCAGTCATCCCGCGGTACAGCACTGTACGTGTGGGTACTTTGAAATCTAAGGCTCGATGTACCAGCAGTCGACCAGGAGACAAAATACACCCCGCGAATCCGAGATAATGTCCGGGGTTTTAGTGAGGTTGTCGTATGAGGAAAACTTTAACCGGGGGCTTCGGGGGTGCCGTATAGAGGCATAATATGTCAATTCATGTCTAGACCCTTCGATTAACTATATGGCATTCAAATCTCCGGCAAGGCTGAGTCATGGGAATCAGAGAACAGGAATGGCAAAGAAACGATATGATCTCCATGAGTCAATATTGGCGATCCAGAACATATACTCTAATGTTGCTAATAGAAGCTGATGATAATCGACACATTATCTCGTATACCCCAGGTATCATCAATACAACAAATTAGCCTTGCATGATCGATTCTCCAGTCAAACTGACCCTGCATCATGGTAACACTGAGATCCTTGAACTGCCGCGAAAGATGCACCATGTACCCATATGCTAACTCTTTGTTTGACTGGTAAGCTAGTTGTTGTCTTCAGCTTCATGCCATGTATAGGTACCCTGACCAGGAGAGCCCTAAGGCTCCACCCTATTCAAAGGCCTTCCGCCAGTTGTACGTACTCCTGCTCAGCCTACAGAGGGTGATATTTGCTGTTCCCTTGTCTACATGTAAAACCATGCTAGAGCGCAAGGCATATTACGAAGACGGCAAGCAAAATAACGCCCCATGACCCTCCGCCACAACCTTCATGTTTCTCCCTTCTCTGGCCCATACGTTCTAATTTCGGACCTCGTGGGTCTCGGGGGCATAAGAAAATCTCGCCTTCAGCACCTTTATGGAAGTAGAAGTTAAAAGCATCGGGCTCTAGGGTACCAAACTATACTTGCCGCATGAACCAACAATACCAGGGGACGTAAAACATTGAATTACGAGACACGGCCCCCAAATCGGCAACTTCTCTCTGTAAGGTTAATAATGGACTGGCGATGAATTACTACGACTCTTGGTTTCGGATTGTACGACAATGAACGCTACAGGCTGAATCTAGCCCACATGAAATATACAAATCATTGTTTTATCTTCGTGGAATATACCATGTAGATAGACATCTCACTCCTACCGGAAATCTTCATCCACACTGAGAGTTGTGTAGTAATTGGGGTTACAACCAGCCACCAAACCCGACAGACCTGACTCGTGATATGAAACTCAAACCCCCAACGGTCCTATCAGCCGCATCTCGATTGGTCTAGTGGTAAGGATACCTGCTTGTCATTCCTTGATTGAATCGGTTTCCACGATAGTGGATACTAGTAATGTCAAAGAGCAAGCCGCAGGTGGCCGGGGTTCGATTACCCGATCGAGAGTTGTATCTGTAATCTTTTGCTCCCCTTGAAACCAACGCGTCTCTTTTCATTAGGGGGACGAAACCTAATTAATAGTGCTTGTCCCTAGGCAAGATTTACTTTTTAGTGTGGAGGAACGTAAGCGCTACAAAATCGTAAAATCTTGCCGGTACAAAGACCAACAACTAACTATGTGTGTGTTTGCGTAGATTATATGTCGGAATTAGAGCGCCCAGAACCACGTGGCATTATATATCATAGCGAAACTTTCCCGTCTCTAGACTAAATGATCGATGATCAAACTCTAGTGGCAGAACAATGAAGACAATAGAGACCTAAGGAGAATGCCTGCCGTGAGACACCGTGTATGGATGGATCCGGATGGCTAACTACTAGTAGCCTAGAGAAGATTTGGCACGAAAGGAGTACGTTATTTAGCGCTTTGCATCGAAAGCACATTAGCAAGACCCCCCACCGATCCGGACCCGAGGATAGTGATCTTGACACGCAAATTGGCATAGAATAGAGCTACAACATTATATATACCGTCACACTATCAAAAGTAGAACATTGCCAAGTCGGGAACTTGGACATCTAGGCTGGGTTCACAGTCGATATCTGACGCGAATCCTTCATCCTTCTCACAAGCAAACCTCTCCCTCCTTCTCTGCTATGTCTCCTTAACAAGTGAAAACAGGCGGGCCGGCAGGCTGGTAGGTCTTGCCACCATTGTTGTAGATATTGATGAGAAGGCCAGGATCAGTACTCTTGTAGGCACCAGGGAATGAGACGAGGTTCGACGGCGTCTTTGAACCCGAACCACCGGAGACCGTGATCTGAGCACACGAGATGTAAAACTGTGCACCATTCGTCGAACTCGCGCTATATGTAGTATGCTCGTTAGCTACCTGTGGAGATTTTACAAACAATACCATATATCGCGGGGAATGCGGCAAGCCATGGGAAACAAGTAGGAAGAGAAACAGTGATACTCGGGAAGTGGAAGATTATTCATATGGGGTTGGGAGATAAAACTCCTTCGTTTTGTAACTTCAAGAAAGGATTGTTCGAGTTGCTAATGATAAATGATGGGAAGCTCAATGAACTATCCCGCCATATCACGAATACCCGTTCACCGTCCCACGGAACGGAAATATACACTCTGGGATAGATAGGCGTAGCACTCTCAAAAGAACTAGAATAAACTGACCTGTGGAGAGCAACGTGTTCGATGCGGAACAGATAATCGCCGTTCGCAATGCACTGGGGGACAGTAAAAGCGATCGATGATTTCCCTGGGGCGACAAGTTACACATTAGTAAACATCTCATGCCATGCCATGCCATAATTCCCTCTTAAAGATGATCTATCCATCTCGGCCTCCGAGATCCGGGATGCATTACCGGCTTCCACAGAACACAGACAGGAAGAGCACTCACCGTTAGAAGGCCAGGTATACTGCCCACCACTGGTAGACGGCATGTCCTGGAAGACCTTGAACCAGACAGCCCCTTTGCCGTCCCATGTGGCAGCCGTCTCGCCGCTGGGGACCTTGGCCATGTACGCGGACAAGGCGCCGGGGTGGTAGATGTTCGGGGCCGCGGTCCAGGTGATCTGGCCACCGGCGTTCACCTTCGTGATGTCGGGTGCGCCGCCCGCCGCCCGCTGGTAGCATCGGATGGCGTCGCTCGACACATCCGTTACGGGCCCATTGCTCTGGAAATTAGCCGTCTATAGACGGATATACTGTTAGTGACTAGCATCGCTAATAGAAATACGTACAAAAGATTTCGAGAATTTTCCGTAGAGATAGAGGTATAAATAAATTTCCCTCAAGAAGCAACGTGTGCTCTTAAGATACATCAAGATGAAAAGGGAGAATAAATGAGACCCGGATACTGACCTGGCGCACCGATGACCAGTCCGCTGTCCCGGCGAGCTTTGGAAATGTATCTGAATGACTTGTTAACTCGACGAATAATACTGATATGTAACGAGGACGGTCAAGTTGATAATCCAGGAAGAGAAAGAACAAAAGCAGATTAAATATTGATGAGACATCAGACAATATATGACGCTCTGAGTCCAACATGAATATGATAATACATATCGGAAGCAACAGAAAGAAAACGACCAAAAAATTTATATGCATACTTACAGTGAGGAGCTGCCTGTGCAGCCGCAACAAAGAACGCAAGTGCTGCCGTCGCCTTCATCTTCGGAGCGATTCAACGATAATGACTAGCTGTGAACTCTCGGTCTGACAGGCCTCCTATGGTCGTCAATAGGTCACTTGTGTAGATGGCGGCGTTTGTTTACGATATCAATTAGGGACTGTTCAACTAAAATAGTTCCTCTCGACGACCGAGAACATACTCATCACTATCATGACGACGGGACAATAAACCCCGGACGCAGGAGCCGAGAGGTAACAAGTAAGCGAGCCGCCACGTACAACCGACAAACATCATAGTAGCAGATGACGCCAAAACGGAGTGATAATATAAGCGGAATGTGAGTTGCGAGGACCGGGTAAATAGCTGCGTCGGATATATCGCTTGACCATTCATGGGGGATCGTCTAATAAAAATTTACCCACCGCAGACTGCCCGTGGCTACCTAGGACACGGCAAAGCAAGCACCAGCAAAATGAATACAAGTATTATGTGCTTCCGTAATGACCATGAAGCTTGACGCCGTGCTGGGTAGTGGATCGTCGTTGATTACGTAGTTTGTGTACAATAAAGGCCAACGTCACTCATTCTAAGACACCAAATTCAGGAAATTATTTAAATGCTACTTAGTCTGTCTGATCTGCCTCCTAGTGAGTATAACTCAGACGAGTGTATCTATTTGAACATGAGACTTTTGGAAGTCAATATGTGGCTTACAGTTCCAATCTAGAAACGGGTCAGCAAGTTCCACAGCCAGTGTTCCGCATCGTAACAGGCAAGGCTGCCAGTTGACTACTCGGAAAAGGCCCTGTAAGATACACCGAATCCTGTGTCCGGTCTCAAGCTCGAGTAACCGTGTTGCTTCTTGATGACCTGAACTTCGTCGTACCTCCGAATGAAATCAAAAGAAGAATGACACGTGCGGATCCCAATGAAGAGATGCACGACTTGAAGAAAGCCGATATTACCATGTCTAATCAGCCAAGCCCTCTAGAAAACGCCGTTTGTGCTTTTTGGGAAAATATGATGCCAACGATCCCATCACTGTTTGACTGGTATCAATGGGTTAGGTTTGCGTAGGCGCCTATAACAGTTTTCAATCACCACCGTCGATTACCGAGCGGCATGGCATTGGCACCGCCACCACCACCACCACCGCCACCTAGTGGATCAGTTAGTTTTCGACCATAACATGAACGAATGGAATATAACTTACCACGATGGCCACCACGACCGTAGCCACGACCGCCGTATCGGCCTCCGCCACCGCCGCCACCGTATCGCGCCATCTCGGCTAATCTTGGGTCAACTTGTTGCTTAGCTTCCTGAAGAACTCCAACGAGATCACGAGCCTGCTTCGAGTCTAGTGGTATGGGTTAGTCTGGCTTCATGTTATGAATAGGGTGGTGAGGCATACTGTCAGTAGTAAAGAATGTGATAGCGGTACCCTTGGCGCCAGCACGACCGGTACGACCAATACGGTGAATGTAGTCTTCCGAGTTGTTTGGATAATCATAGTTGATCACATGAGTGATGTTGCGCACATCTTTATCACGAAAGGTTAGCTCTAGAAAACGAGTTGCTATGAAGCAATTCCCAGCGGCGGACATAGGTGTCATAAGCATATTGTTCCGTGCTCTCTCCATCGAGAATGAAGCTGTGGGGGCTGTCTGTTGCATCAACACTGCCAATCTGGAATTGATCCCAATAGTCTGGTCCGGGTCCTCAGGATTCGGGAATCTTAGAGACAGCTTGACATGATCAAGAAATGCTCAACTTCGCCTGCTTGCACCACAGAGAATAGGTGTAAGGCAAAACATCGACACGGCCCTTGGGCCGTGCCATACCAGAGATCCCGATCATCCGGGGAGAGGGAGAACCACGAGACACGATTAGGCCAGACATATGTGCGCAATCAAGAAAGCCCCTAGACATCACAGTCAAGCACATCGGATATAACTCTGCTGGAAGTTGTGGGGACGGGACGGGGTTGGGGGAGTTTTAATCATACCAATACCACGAGAAGCCACATCGGTGGCAACCATGATGGGACTCTTGTTGGTCTTGAATTGATCAAGAACCCAATCACGCTCATTTTGTTGCTTGTCGCCATGGATTGCTGCAAACATGTTAGTGATGAGAAATCAATGTCGTGAGGGTTGTAACATACAAAGCGCGGGCCAGCCATCTTGGCGGAGGAATCTTGTAATCTCATCGGCAACACGTTTCGTGCCAACGAAAAGAAGGCATTTATTCTCCTTGTTATCCATGATCTTCTCCAGGTGCTTGATCATGCGATCACGCTTCTCACCTTCGGAAACTACTTCGACAATTTGGGTAATACGGTGGTTTGCAGAGAGATCCATTGAACCGATGTTGACCTGGATGAAGTCGGTCTGGAATTCGGAAGCAAGAGCTCGAACCTCCTTAGGCCAGGTAGCAGACCACATCAGTGTCTGACGGTCCGGTCGAATCTGGCTGATAATCTTTCGAATTTGCGGCTCGAAACCCATATCAAGCATACGGTCAGCCTCATCAAGAACTAAATAGGTTACCCGACGAAGGTTCGTCTTGCCACCCTCGAGCATGTCGATCAAGCGTCCCGGTGTGGCGATGCAGACCTCGACGCCCTTAGACAGGTCTCGGATCTGAGGGCCACGAGGAACACCTCCATAAACACACGTGTTGCGAATTCGGGACGATTTGCCGAATTTTGTGATTTCCTGTTGAATCTGAACGGCCAACTCTCTTGTAGGAGCTAGAACGAGAACGATGGGGCCATCACCAGGAGCGAGCAAGGGTTGGGCGTTGATGTGGACGATGGCGGGAAGACAGTACGTAAGCGTCTTTCCAGAGCCTGTCTCGGCAATACCGACAACATCGCGACCGGAAAGAGCCATGGGCCAACCCTGTGACTGAATGGCGGTAGGAGCGGGAAAGCCTTGGGCCTTGACCTCATCCATGACGTATCTAGGGAAACCAGCTTCGTCGAAAGTCTCGACGGGCTTGGGGACATCCCGGCCTGCGATCGTAATCTGGTGATCGCGTCGGAATCGCTCAACCTCGCTGCTAGGTCGTTGGGCAACGGCTTCATCCTCTTTGTAGAAGGACTTCTCGAACTTCGGGAGCGTGCTAATATCTATCCGCGGAGGTCAGTATGGCCTGATTAATCGCGTCTTGTGAAAGGAACATACCCCATTGTGGTTTACTGAGGCCGGCGCCGAGGTTGCTCATCCGGTCACCGCCGCCGCCACCGCCGCCGTAACCACCGCCATAGCCGTTGGAGTGTCCGTTGCTTCTATTCGGAAATAGTCAGTACCATGTACATCAAGAACTGAGATAGCGGCGCAAATTGTTTAGATGGATTGTTGCGACCCAGGAAATAGTGTGCTACGTGTAGCTAGCCAATGGGTAAAGGATCTTAGCTGAGGAAGAAAGTAGCGCGTGTTGCTTACCCCCGACTGTCATAACCACCGTGACGGCCGCCAGAACGATAGCCATCGTTTCCATAACCACCGCCGCCGCCGCGCGAGCCGTAGCCACCACCGCCGTAAGACATGGTGTTGTTTATGTGGGAAGTCTTAGATGTTGCTGGGAGGAGACACGCGAAGTACAATCCAGTACTCAGAGAGCGCGGTAGAAATTGAGCAGGTTGATGGTCGGAAAGGAGGCCTTGTGTTGGGTTTGCGAGAAACAAGTGCAGGAGTGCGACCTGCAGAAATGAGCGGGATAGGAGGGAGATAGATGATGGGGGCGAAGATGGAAGTTGTTGAGAAGGGTGTGATTGATTAAGAAGACAGATGGGATTGTCTCTCCGGGTCAGATTGAATAGGATACTCAATGGAGGCAAAAAAATTCCCTTAAGACAATTTTTTTGGCACTAGGTAGGCGCGCCCCACATCAGATGCCACATAGGTACCTGCTGCAGTAGGTAGATACCTCAGGTTCCCACTGGAGTACCGCAGTAGTCTGTGTACCTACCTAGCGGCCGTAGTACTACAACCTAACAACCTGCTCTAGCCAACATTCACTACTAAGTACATAAGGTACCATTGCCATATGGTCTGTGCGTTCTTATCGATAAGTCGTTCTCGGGTATCTAGATGGTGCCTTCCCACCATCAGCTTTGTAGGTTACACTGTGAGCAAAAGGAGATGTCATTGAAAGTCAGAACCTACCTCCTACAGGAGAAACCAGTTGTCTAAATAAATGCCTATTACATATATACATTGTCTAAACTGGATCTTGGCCACCCTCTAAGTCTTCTCCTTCGTTTCCTCCTACTACCATAGGACCAAGGTATTACTAGGTACTACTAGGTACTCGATTCATCACGCAGACGGGAACATCTCCCAGAATCCAATTTCCATCTATGTCTTATGTTAGTCTAGTTGCTCTAGACAAATGGATATTCTAACCTGCGGATCCGGCTGGGCTATCTGGGGATTTGATATCGCTTACCTTTGTAGCGTGAATGAATATCTTAACGAGCTCCTCGATTCTGGAAGGAGAGTGTAAGACCGCGTTTCTTTCTATCAGCTCTATATCACGGTCAGGCCACACGTGTCAACTATAGCTACCCATTTCCATAGAGTGGAATAGGAGATCCTTCGGCAGGGAGTGAGAGGACCGAGGTAACTTACCACATCCTGTCTGCACAGCCTGTACGTAGTCATCCGCGACGTAATTCAGGATCCAAGGCCAATACTACAACATTCATAATCAGCACTTACTCCTCATGTCCATTCTATTATGCCTATGGAGAGTTGGGGGCTGGTTAAGGGGCCTCAGGCACGGAGCAAAACGCCCTAGAAGTTATTTTATCATAGTATTGGCTGGCTCAGGATGAGAGAGGTATGAATGAAAAGGCACTTACCGTATTGCCCTCCGTCTTAGTCCGTACATCGGCATGTAGCATCTTTGCAATGGCACCATAGCCCAGTAGACAAGGCGCCAGCGAGATCTGGAGACCGAGCCAGTCCTCCGACTGCCCGATATCCAGAACGTATCGCGTGTAAGCCGTACATGCTATTAGGCAAGCGAATCCATCTGTCAGCGAGTTGCTCTACTGACTAGAACGGGATATTCCATGCTCATTAAACAAATAAATAGCTAGAAATTTGTCACTTATCACGTACCTTGATGCTCCTCGGTAGCCTCGATTTCCTCCATCTCGATGCCAAAACTCTTGCAATAGTCGATATGTAATTTCATCTCCGTGTTGATGTGTTGGACGATCTTTGCTCCCTGTATTGGAGTGCGGAAAAGATAAGAATCAGCACCATTTCCCCGATACTTTTCTTAAGTATTCATATTCAGGGGTATCTTTGAGAACATACAGCAGCGATATCCCGCATATTCTTCGCCTTGTACGATGCGAGGGCGTTCGCGCGCGCAAAGTGCACGAGGTACAGGTAGTCTTGGATGAGGTACTTCTTGAATGAGTCCAACGGCAGCTCGCCGTTACCGAGTGCTAGCACAAATGGGTGGTTGATGAAGCGGTGCCACACGGGGGCGACGTCCGGGCGGGAAAGCAGCCATTCTACGAACCGTCCTCTTGACGTAACAAGAATTAGCCCGCGCCTAGATGGTCGAAAGGGGTATTTTGGATCGATCAAAATATATGCATTAGGGGCGAGATAGATAGATAGAAACTCACGGCGCAAACGGCAACATATACGTCGAGTGGAAATGGTTCAGCGGCCCATGGCCGCTCCCATAACCCGGCGCTGTGCGAATCCCCGCCTCGACATACCGACATGCGGCTCGCACCGCATCGGCAGCTTCGATCCCCCTTGCTAGGTTCGCCGCTATTGCCGACGCGAGCGAGCATCCCGTGCCATGCGTGTTCTTGGAATCGACGTAGGGGTTTTCGATCCTCGTCGCGTCTCCATCGGGGCCGAGGAGAACGTCGACGACAATCTCTCTCTGCTCTGGCGACGTAGCAGCGGTGCCGTCCTTTTTGAAGGGGACATGTCCGCCTTTGACAAGCACCCACCTCGGACCAAGCGCCCGGAGCTGCCTCGCTAGATCTACTAAATCTTCGACGCGCTGGATGTCCCTCGGCGTCTCAGCATTGTTCGTGAGCAGTAACTTGGCCTCCGGTATATTCGGCGTCAGGATGAACGTGAGAGGCAGCAGTAGCGCGCGTAATTCATTCACGGCGTTTGCGGGCAAGAGTTCGGCGCCCGTTGTAGCCACCATAACCTTTGAAGAACAATGTTCAGACGTATTGCTTGAGATGTATTTGTCATGGCTCGAATACTTTTCACTTACCGGGTCTAAAACAAGCTTTTTGACCTCGTAATCGGCCAATGCTTGGGCGAGCATTTTGATGGTGGCCGCAGAGCCCAACATTCCTGCATCCATCAGTACATCACCCCCATGCAGAGCCGGAGTCAAAGCCGACGGGACGGGACGGTTTAACACACCAGTCTTGACCACGCTGGGAGGTATGTCTTTGAACACAGCATCGATCTGCTTCCTCGTAAACTCAGGCGGGACCTGATGAATGTCATCAACGCCCATGGTATTCTGGGCCGTCAGCGCCGTCGTCGCCGTCATGGCATAGCAACCATGGGCGGCGATGACTTTCTGGTCTGCTTCGAGGCCACTATTCAGGAGGCGGCTTGTTAGCTGAAAATAAATTTTTGGGGGTCTGGTATAGGCGTGTCTTCTTTTTCTCAACCAAGATAAAATACCTCATGGGGGTTCGCAACTTACGCACCACCTGATGAGTCGCTCCCCGCGACAACGAGTACCACTTTGTCGGTCATTTTTGTTATTGTCCCGTAGTACCTACTTAATTGATAGGCTACGGAATTGTGGTATTTCGGCTTAGGGGTCGCCTAGTTTGGTGAAGAATTAAAGACGGAATCAAAAATATTCAAGCACAGCTATCATGAACGAAGTGGGGTTGAATGGTAACGTCACTCAACTGTCTAATTATTATGATTCAACAAAACTACAGCTTGCGTCTGCACCAAAAAAATAAGCGCTGCTTACATAGGCATACTTAATACTGATTATGGGAACTCATTCGGTTTCCTTAGAATTACCTTAGCTTACCTATGACAGACGCGGCGGCGAGGGCATTATGCATTCGACATCGTTCTTGGTCTAGTCAATCAAAACAGATGGCGGTACCAGGAGCTATTGAAGGCTCCAAAAACTCATCGCCAAAGCACCCGGTAGAATTTAATGAGTTTTTATATTGTCAATGCGATTGGTATAGTGCGTCCGACCAAATCCTCTTAGGCAACTCCCTAGCTCCCAACGACTAACTGAGTGTTCGGCCGAGCCCCCCTTTGGGGATTGATGGTTCCTGAACGCCGCGTTATTCCAATGGAATACTGACTATAATCATGCTGCAAAATATAAGCCACCTATGCAAACCCCATGGTGTAGCATGACCAAACTGTGGCGTGTTTGGTATCATACAAAGGATCTCGGGAGATCCTTAACTGGTATCCAAGTGATATGTTCCCAACCAGTTATGGACCGTCCCACTATATCGAGGATTGATAGCCCCTCCTTGTTGGCATCTCTAAGTCGCTGATACTCCTCTTCTTTCTGTTCGTTGCTCGTCTCCTGAGTTGCTCTCTCCATCGTCACTACCGTCTTCTCCGTAAACGATATGTCGTAACACGCTCTTGTCAAATAGCTCTATGATTAAGTGCCGGTCTGCAAGCTTGTAATGGTGGCCCTCCAAAAGCCCTAGGACACGCCTAAACATGGCAGGATGCCGGAAGCCGGGAACCTTCTGATGCCTCATCTGATGTAATTCCACTCTAGCCTTCTTGTAGAGAACCATGTCACCTAGCTCCACCTCAATAAGCTCTAGGGCTCGCTTATTCGTATCGTTAGTCTCATCAACTACAATTGACTTAGGCTCGGGGATTGTAGTCTGAGTATCTGGCAATCTAATCGACAATGGCGTTTCATGCTTCCAAGGTTGGTAGGATAAAAACTTGGAAAGGTCATTAGGAATGCATAGCCCTAAAGATGTTCCGAGTAAAGTGGTGTTGGATAGCCAACCGTGCTCGGAGAGAATCTCTAGCCCATGTATAGATCTTGAGATCAAACCCAAGACGAAAAAGGCAGTACCCCGAAGGCTCATCACATGATGTGTCTCTGCAATCTGAATGATTCTTTCAACAACATCAGTCGACTCAAGGAATGGAGCTCCTAGCTCCATGGAACCGACGTTGCCCACGGCCCACAGACAACCCTTCACCTTTGTAATAAGCTCTTGATCGTCTGATTGCATGCCATGTTCGCGAATAATAGAAGCGAACTCTAGGAAATGGCCCTTGTCTTCGAGCAATTGACATCCTTCTTTCGTGCGCGTTAGTTCACGATAAAAGTGTGGCGGTATATGACTGTCATGGTCCCCATCTACGTCCACTTCGTCATACATGCTCAAGCGATTCGAGTGATCATCAGGACTCTCAAAGGAGGGCCGTGCAAGACTCGCCTCGATGAGACTGACGTATGTGTCGTTGCGACCTAGGAACCAATCATCCATCTCATTGCTGATATAATCCAACCCGTCGAGGTAATGGTACCCAATGGAGGTCGATAGAAAGCGTAGGAGTAACGGGGCGCCAATCTCTCCAAGATGATCAAGTCCTGGACGGCATTCCACAATGTACTCTAGCAATGGTTTGCTATTGCAAGCTTTCTCTAAGATTTTGACAGCAGTAGCACATACTTCAACCTCCGGGTCATAGAGCTGGGTTACTAGTAACTGAATTGCCCATTTGGCGTCTGAAATGACTTGCCCCGAAGGGCCGATTCGCTGGGATATGGCGTATTTCCGAAGGACATTAGTAGCGTGAATTCGCATATCCTTAGTGCCGGCTGTGAGGGCTTTTGATAGTAGAATCCGAGGATGCCCTTGGAGACTGTAGTCGAGATTGGAGAGAATCAACCTGGTAAGATCAGGACGTTGCTTAGAGTCGATGATATGATACATCATGTTGAATATACGCCATCGTTCGAGCATTTGAACACCTTTGGGGTCACTACTTAGAACACCTAGCATCGGAAAGTAACCCGCAGAAAGCGTATCTGTCAAACGGTCTCTCGAAAACACTGGATACTGGGCAGTAAGACCGCTCGTCTGGTTCGATCAGTAAAAGTTTAACGGTAGGGCACAGTGAAACGGAGATTCTTACCGGATCGCATTGAGCTAAGCATTCAGCGATCTGTCTGAGCAGCTTGTTGTCCGTGAGATATTTTACGCCCTCTGGTGTTTGCAAGAGCGTATGCATCAGAGCACAGCCGACTCTCACGTACTTTTGCATGTTGCGTGTGCTTGGCACATCGGAGAACCTGTACTTGAATGGACGGTAGAACCCCATGACGCTCTTAATAAATTTCGAAGCTTTGATCGCCTCTTCTAAGCGTTTGCTGTTCGTCAAAGGACCTTCAATGATCTTGAGCATGATGTCCCACTTCCATTTTACGGGATTGGAGCTACTGAGGACGCCGGAGTCGATCAACAGCTGGCGAAATGTAGCATCATCGGTGTTGACCGAACTAGTGTGCTTGTGTGCTTCATCCAAGGAGCTAGCCATTTCCATGGCACCAACGGAAGGCAGACCGGTGGGAGTGTATCCCGAGGCGGATGACCGATGAAGCGTCCGACTAACGCTGCTAATCTGATATACAATGCTAGTAGCATTGAAGCGACTCTCGTCACCAAATTTAGTAGCGGCCGAGAAGAGCTCTGGTAGCAGTTGGAGCTCACTACTCCACGAAGGTGGGAGGATCCGACTGGCGAGTTTCAATGTCTCCCCAATCAAAAGAGTAGCCTTGCGCTTCAACATAGGATCCTCCGCGTGTTGCGCTACTCCTAGTAAGTTTGGCATTAAGCCTGATTTAATGAAGATAGCCAAAAGAAGCGCGGTGTAGTGCTCAACGAAATTCTGCTCCATGCCTTCCTCCTCGTAAGCTATTTCACCTTTATTTGGAGCGTCTGATTTTAGGGTTGCAACTCTTCCATAAGTGGTTAGACGACGTCCCGCAAGATATGAAGTTGCCCAGGATGGTGGCTTGATCCTCAAAAGAGAGTAGAGCAAATCAAGGACGGTATCTCGGATTGTATTATTTGATAGCATTAAGCATGAGACCAAAGATCTTATTGATCGAAGATTAAACATGGTTAGACTCATGAGACCGGACCAAGTCTTCAGCGCTAATGAGATGGCCTTAATATTCTGTTTGACGACCGCTTCGTATGAGAATAGAACATCCGTGAGCGCGGTGAATACCACTTCCAAGTCATACCCTGCTCGGAGGAATTTGCGTGTTTGTGGAGCATCTAGGAGAAAGAGAAGGACTGAAGATAGAGACTCGGGTGACTTGTAGGTGCCCTCAGCAAGAGCTTCCGATATAGGCCCAAGGCCGCCGGATGCAATGAGCAGCGCGGGATCTCGAAGGAGAACCTCGGCCAGTGTTTCGATGCATATTGGACGCAGTCTATCCTCAGAATACTCGGCTACTGAGACGATGGCTCGAATGACTGCTCGTGATATTTCACGGACGCCATCCTTAACATCTAAGAAAGCACGAACAAATTTGAGTGCTTGCTCGCGTTCGACGTCGGCTTTCCGATCTTTAGCGAGCGAAACTACGACCATGTAGTCGGTATTTAATGCACGAATATTCCTCAGAGACGTCAGATCAGAGATGGCGTATCGAAGCATTCGATAGCCTGCCGCAACAACCTCACGGCTGCCACTAAGTAGCATCAATTGCATGCGATCGCCGAAGACTGACCATACCAGATCATACTTCAGTATCGGATACCTCTTGAACAGGTCGACAAGATTGTTTGCCCGTCCAACATAGTATTCCGGAGTCATGCCCTCGATCTCTAGGGCCTGTAATATCTCAGCAAGAGCAAAGGTGGGAGACTCGGCCGGCTCGTCCGCATCGGAACCAACACCACTTCTCGACGCACTAGGAGGAGATCGTAGGCCACTCTGGTGAAGACCGTCGGTCCGACTTCTCGCGGGTGTACTAGGCGTTGCCTTGGGCCTTTGCGCATCATTGATCTTTTGCCTCAGCTCCTTGATCCTCTGGGTGGAAGCTGCAAGCTCGGCCTCGGCCCTATTGCGTTGTTCCTTGGTTTGCTTTGCCTTCTTAGTGTTCAACGCCTCAAGCAGGTTCTCACTCCCTTCTTTGATCTTCAACTCGCGGTTCAAGGAGTCCTTGAGTGCACTGAGGGTATGCTCTGCCACAGACTCATCGTCCTCGTCCAGCTTCTCTAGGTTGTAAACATCGGCTCTCGAGCCAGCTCGAGATTGGGTCATCTGACTACGTAACTCTGAGCTGAAGGAGCCCGGGGCAACGGAGGACGGATTGAGAGACGCACCGCGGGGCGCAAAGGACACGGACGAGGTGGACAAATTGCGCCCCGCAGCGGCATTCGAAGCCGGAGGCTGGAGGCTGCCATCTCGTTCAAGTCGGTCGAGGCTCGGTCGCGAGGGCGTTACAGAGGGATTCAGAGAGACAGCGGACTGGCTATTCAACGACTTCTGGGTGGGAGTCGCTGAGGTGCTCAACATGGTGGCAATCCCAACCAAATGCCCGCCGGGGACTGCAGTGCTGAGCGTGGTTGCATAGATGGTTGTCGCAGGCGCAAGGCAATGTGGTATCGCATAGAGGGGACCGTTACTTGGGTAGCATGGGCAAGATGCAGGTGTGTCGGTCGCAAAGCGTCGGTGTGTTGAAGACTAGGCTCTGATGAGATGAAGCGTGGAATTTGCAGTCGCAGGAATGGGAGGAACGAGCGAGCGATCGATCAATCAATCAATCATTCAATCAGGGTCGGCGTGCAACGAACGGCTGGGTACGAAGACGCCAGGCCAGGCCTTTCAAAGGACTTCGTATATATGTAGATGGATACCTCTTGGGTAGTATGAACTCGCCGAAAGATGACCAGCAGATCTGTAACCTGTGTCACAAAGCTATGAGAGACACAACAAGCGATTCTAAACGACTGGGAAGTGAGAGACAGGCTAAGACGTGTCTGTCCAAGTGCTCAGCACCGCTATCTGGACTGCAGCGTCGAGATGATGATAAGTGAAGGTAGGCAGGTATGCATGTAGATAGTCGAATCTACCTATAGATACGCAGGTAGCCTAGGCTGGCGAGGTTGGTGGATCAGATCCCTTCAACGGAAGGGACCCATGGTAGTACTGCACGCACATAGGTACGCTGTACGGTGGTATTGGCCCACTTAGTTATGCTGTGGCTGGTCCAGTCAAGGTCAGCCAGCATCTGGACTTACTTAGTAAATCTACAGCACAGAAGGTCTAGAATGCATCTCTGATTGTCGCATTTTAGATAATGGATAAAGCTTCAACACAATTGGGTATCATGTCTTCACAGCATTTCTTGTTGATACTAGTAAAAAACACAACAATACATGGCTCCCATTTAAATATTCTGTTTTGGTGGTACTGGTGTCTTAGATGTGAAATGCTACTACTTGCCTAACTCTAAGGACCCGTACCTATAATGAATAGCAATGACTTCTCATGTAGCAAATATCAACACAACCGCATAACGCTTACTGGTTTTCTCATAGAAGACTTCACTACTCAGCTACCTCGAGGAAATGTGCAGAAATTTAATAAACTCAACGTTTTTATTAACGTGAAGTACTATCTAATAATACTACCGGTAACAGCATATATAAAAAACAAACCGAACGCATTAGCTAGGCAGATACCAGATTCCCTTTAACCAGCTCTAAGAACCAAAAAAGCAAATCGCTACGTATTTTTTTCTTCGAAACAACACTGGCTATGCCCTTTATCTATCTAAACTTCGTATCCCTAGAAGGCAGGAAGGTTTTTGTAATGACGTGTTGATTCTTCAACTGTCTAGATTGGGGACCGCGAATAGATTGTTCTCTCTTTTTTCTCTTCCGTTTTCCCCCATTATGGCACACAACGATTTGACTAACTGCCATGTGTTTCGTCTCGCCGGGATGAAATGAATTGGTAGATTGATAGAAATAGAATCATTTTCGGGTTTTAAATGCCAGAAAAAAACCAAATGTATAAAATTGCGTAAGATAAAAATAACCAAAAATATCAGAATGCACCCAGGATTATGAGAGTGGGTTTTGCTCTGTCATTACATCGTATGAAGCCGAGTTCGCAATGCTTGGGTATCGTTGGTTTGGTATGTAGTAGTACTAGTAGTCGTTGCCGGTGCCGTCATCCAAATGCGTGAGAGTGCCGTCTATACCTCCTGAATCCATATCTAAAGGGAGTGAATTAGCTTGAGCCGCGAAGAGAAAAGGGGAAATGCGTGTGAGATATATGATAATGGCAGTGCTAGTGATAGTAGTGCAATCAAACTTACCTCCATTTTCCCAATGTCTTCTCGCTTTTTCCGCGCCATAGACTTAACGCTCATCATCACCATATCTAGGTCGTCCTGATCGCCCATCGTGATCATATCGGACTGCGGCGCATCCTCATCACGCACTTTGATCTTGAAGCGGCGTTTCCCCAAGGTGAACTTCTCGCGGACTTTATCCTGCAGGTCCACGAACTCGATGGCCGCACCAACCATTATATACCGAACATCATCGGCGTGCACCTTGACCCTAACCTTGCGAATGTCCGGGCGCCTTGATCCACCGCGTATCGAACCAGTTGATGAGGCGCCGGGCCGTCGATTTGACACCATTTCAAAGTCGCCTTCGTCAAAGGAATCGTACTCACTACCCTCCTCTTCTTCCTCGATGTATTTTTGTTGAGTCCGTCTGCTGCCTTGTGACCTACGCCCTCCACCACCGTTACTACCGCCACTGTACATATCATAGACATCATCTGGATAACCAGCATCCTCGTCGTTTCGTGAACCTCGGTTCCTGGGTGGCTCGGCCCTTGAGTAACTCCTCTGAGGGGGCGACCGCGCTTCCGACGCTGCTCTCGCGGGCATTCGACGGTCGCTCTGTGGCGAGCTCGTCTTCTCGTATTTATTACTTCGTCCGTTTGAATCGGGAATGTTAAGCTTCGCAGGCATGGGTTTGGGTCCATTGCGAACCGAGGCACCTCGGCTCATACCCGACGGCTTGTCATTCTCAGGAGGTGGTGTCGGAGGGAAGGCGTTGCGGCCGTTGGGTGGCTCCGACTGTTGTCTTCTACTCTGCAGCCCAGGTTTGACGAGGTTCGTGGCCGCGAACGAGATGTTATCCGTAGGACGGTCGTCCTTCTCTACACCTCTTCCTGCGTTCTTAATCTCGGATCCAGCGAAGCCTGTGAAGGCATTGGATCTGTCTGAGGCAGCTACCAGACGAGCTTTCCCGAGGTAGTCCTTCGTCTTCAAATTCCGGACCTTGGCTTCGTTGGGCCGGTACACTACTCCCACCGGTATCGAAAATACTGTATAGCCCTAGATGACTGTCAGAGCTGCACTGACTAAACAAGTGGATATCGCCTACCTCTGCCTCCTCTCTTATAGCCTCATCAATGACGTTGTGATCCTCAACCACCTTCTCCTTCACTGCATAGTTGAGATCCTGCATACCAGACTCCTTCTGCTGCAGATATATGTAGCAGAGACCCCGATTGAACAACACCTCGCATGAGTACAATTTGAATAGTAGACCCAGTTGTGCATAATCGATCATGGTGTTTCCTCTCAGGTATAGTAGCGTATCGTTGAAGTTCGCTAGGGCTTCTTCGAAGTCGCCGAGCAAAAAGTTGGATACTCCTTGCTGAAAGTACGCAACGGCGAGATATGAATCCAATCGAATGGCTCTCTGGTAGCACTCGACCTGTATCTCAGTGTTAGTAGGTTGTAGTTAAAGATCAGGATTATCTACTAACAGCTTTCTCATGTTCGCCGAGCGTTGCGTGAATTACACCCATATTAAATAAGATCTTGGATGTGTCCGAGATTGCTTCGAATTCTCTCAGCGCATCCTCGAACTCATTGTTGTCGTACCGGCCGAGGGCCGATACCCACGTTTCTATCTCCTATAGTGGCACACGAATTAGCATGTGACACAATTCCCCGGTTCGAGGAGCTTGACAAAATACTCACCTGCTTCAAAGACATTATGACTTAATGGCGGCTAACGTAAGTTATGCGGGCAGCTTTATCCAGAAAGCAGTGGCGCAAAGCCGCTACGGCGACTGCAGATGCTAAAATACCAGTGTCGTCTGGTCGTCAATGCCGTGGGATTTTGATTCTAGTGCTCGCTGAATTGCTATTTCGCTTGTTGCTCGAAGAAAAAAAAAGGACCCCGCGTTTACACGTGTCTGTGTCGTTATCCCTTGCTTAAATAGCCTACCAGATAAATTCGTAGGAGATATGATAAGAGGGACTAGTAGTTTCCCCCGCTTCTCGTGCTTCTTGGCTTGGTCGATTGATATAAGGTAGTCTGCGAAAGCCCAATACTCCAAAGTTCGTCTTGTCGTCGGATTTACGAAACAAAGGCGAGTTTTGTATTCGCGAGTCGAGGTGTATTATAAACGTCAGCGCGGCTAGAAATGGATGAGTGGTTGGTTGGTTGCGCAGGGCTGTGCAGGTACAAAATGCACAACGGCCGCGACCCAACAGGGAAACTCGTTCGTAGCGGGAACCAAGACACTGGGTTCAAAACTCTAATTCCGTGTCAAAAGAGAAGTGTCGAGCACGTTGGACCGATTAATTGGGCGTAATAGTGTTGTGGATAATAGGCAATTGTATGCAAATGTGTAGCTGGTCCCAAAGAGTGAATTGTTGGAAGAACGACGACAACGGTGAAAAGGCCAGCGCCTACACAGAGGCGGGAAAGTGGACGGGGGCGGAAAGGACAGTAATAGTTTAAGAGGGTTAAGAAAGGCAAGTCTGTGCCGAGCGGGATAGGTACACTACATTAGTAGGTTGATAGAGGTAGGGAGATGCAGAGGCAGGGTATAGGGTTGTACTATGTAGACAGACGGGATGGATTATCTGGCTCATCAAAGCTGGGACTGGCCGAATGTCATGCAGTGCGCTACGTACACACTATGTATGCCGTGACCTGCCAGCAAGCCGGCGAATAGTGCAGTCCACTAGCTGCTGCAACGCTAATTAAGGGTACGGGGTACCTGAGCCTGGCAGTCGAGGAGGAGGACTCGAGGACTCAAAACGAAGTTGATGCCAGCCAGGGTCAAATCGGGAAGCGGACAGGGGGCAGGGTGCAGGGGCCGCCTTGCTGAACTCCCCTCGTCCAAAACTCCAAGATACATACTTAGGTACCCGTGTACAGGGTCTATAGGTATGCGTACAGGGTATTAATGGACTCGGTACCTAATGGACTAATGGAAGCACCAGCACGTGCTGTCGTTGATGTTGATGTTGCTAATGCTGAGATGGGGTTTGATTTGTTGCTATACATAATTTCTCGGGCACGCACAAGGAAGACCTATTGCTTCCTTCGTGTTCCACGTTGGCTCGCCAGATCTCTACGAGTATTCTATTCTTAAACAGAAACAGAACAACTCAGCAAACTTGTCTTTGCCTCAGACATCTTGCTTCAGCCACAGGAGGATGATGATAGCCGCCATGTTATACCTACAGCTCCCATTCGGCCCCTAACCCGTATCAAGTTGAAAGGAAGAGACAAAATAGAGAGAGCAAGCGAAGTGGTTGTTGTTGATAGGTCCAAGCAGTGTTTTGCTCCGTTCAGTTCATGACCACTCTAGCAGGTCATTCGACCTCTGGCCACATTCCATATTGCCCTATGAGCGCCATGATTTGATCAACGCCCCTGTGATGGATAGATAGAATCTTGACTGTCGAAAACTTGAATATCTACCTCCTCAGATGCAACCCAGGTAGGTATCCGTATGTATTGTAGAATCGAGAGGATCGCCTTTGCGTCCTAGACTAGTAGTAGATCTCTGGCGAGAGGAATAGTGCATGACTTCTTCCTCATCGCGAAATGTGACATGGAACAGCAACGAACTAGGCCCTGTCATTCTCCGGCGGTAAGTGTTCCAGGATGGTCGACGGATGGCGGTGATTGGGTGGCAGGCCTCGGCACGATGCGCTGGTCTGGGACGCCAGGCGTTCCAGGGCGCGTAAATTACTAGCCAATTGGCGGGCGCCAGGGGCTAGTCCAACAATGTACTTGGCTACCTTATTTCCCCTCCCCCCACTCATTAATTGGGCACTCTGGTGGGATGCGGGAGTGCTAAGGAGATAGCTATTCGTGCATCGTGATAGTGATGATAGTGAAGCTAGTTCAGTCTCCTTCATCATGAGAACTTTCTTCTTCTGGCGGGTGGTATTAATGTTGGGCCGTAGGATATGAACGCCATCACGAACAATTGGTTGTTATCATCTCCACTACTTTGCTTCTCTCGATCCTGTTCGGTGATGCCCAGAAACCCAGAGTTTAAAATAGAAACTACTAAGTCTATTATTCACTTAGACCCAGCGTGATAGAATAGGGTATCGTGGGCTTCTCCAGCTTCAATTGGTCTCTCCAAGAATCTAAGCGCCGACGACGTCAATAGTTCTCATGTGACTTGCCAATGTGACTACATATGCGAAGTGATGGTGCTATTAGTACAAGAAGTGATAGGTATCCTAACGATGAGCTATTTACGGTGAGGATAATGGTAATCGGGCCATCGAGTGTGACGAAATACCATCACTTATAGATAGCACTCGGAGTCGTTCTATACTAGGTAACTCGGCCACGTTGCTGCCATGCGCTCTTGAGCTATGCTTCATAGGCGATATATACCTACTACCTACCCATTGGTAGCGCCTGGATAGGATTGATAGCCAACAAATGGAGGATTCGCATGATCCTCCCGGAAACCAACTTCTGGTTTGTCGGGTCTGTCGGCTTTCGGAGGCGAGAAGGCAAGCAGAGCTAGACACGGATACGAATATGTGTTCTCTTCTTTCATCTCCAGCTACCTATCTACATATGTAAGGTATTTGAGAATATCCAGGATTATAGTTGCAGCGTCGTACGGCGGTAACTATGTCGCTGTGATGCACTTCCATGCATCCGTAGCGTACAGTACCCATCGTTGCATGCGCCAGGCGACAAGGTTGCAATCTCCCGTCGTCGCCGTCGATCAGCTACCACGCAAAGCTGCAAGATACACGACGCACAACCGGTTGAGACGAAAGAAAGACAGACAGAGAATAAGCAATCCAGGGTCCGAGGCGTGATATGAGGGTGCATCCCGTCGTCCGCGTCCGGTTGCCCATTATTGATGAAGCTTGCCAGCCTATGCAAGTGCTGTATGGAAGAATGGGACAAGACCCCCCCTGTGACCACAATGCATATTGATCGAATTTGGAGCTATGCAAAGCTAACACGCGGCTCTCCGGCATGTCAATGCATAATAGCTACCGTAGGTTCGTCCCAGGTCAGACTGCCACTTATGTCACTGCGGACGTGAGAACCATATCAGGTATGTAAGTACGTGGATATCGAGCCAGGGATTGAGTAGTCTCCCATGCAAGAGAATAACCTAGGATTGCTGCAGAACAAATCACCACCCCTAAGCGAAGCAAACTGCAGCTAGTTAAGCAGTAAGCAGTCCATGTTATACTGCAGCAGTAACCTAACTAGAACGTCTATCCATTATGTAGGTACCCAGAATCCAATCTCAGTCTATCGCATACCTATCTATTGAGAGCGCTCTGGGCGTTAACTAGTTAACTCAGAGGGTTCCTAATGGGCTTTCATTATGTCATGTAAAGTGGACTTCGGCAGGATCCGGTCCATGGGTATGTCTCCTCGAATGTCTGATGATGGCGGTTCCGGTCGCTGATGGGTGGGCCGTTTGAAGATGTTTCGTCCCCCTAGGGAACGGTTTTGCTTCGAACCAAATTCGTCATCTCTACTAGCTACACAGTCTAGCTAGGTTAGCTTATCTACGTATATAGAACTTGCAGAAGTTGAGAGAAGCTTATACATTCCTCCTACCCGCTACCGGGGCTCGCCTCACATGTCATTCCTTATTAAGACGTATGCTGGCTCAGCATGCAGTCTTGATGGGACATGGGCACCGTTTCGAACGCTTGGCCGACTTGGGCTTGGACGCTTGTTTTCCCAAACAGATCTTCCTACGACGTTCTCGGTTCTCGCGAAGGATTATCTAAAGCGCCGCCTCCCTCGTGGTGGCCCCACGCAAATGGCGTGGTAGAGAGCGTGGTGCCATTATTATAAGATATCGCATGACGCCGAAGAATACCAAGAGCGGTGCCGGAGTTGGCTGACAGCTTGGTTTTCTGCGTCCTTGCGTTCCTGCGTTCAGATGTATATGGTTGCCTGTTGTCAAGTGTACCGTATTTTGTAGCGTACCTTCACATTCGGCAAGACGAGCTGCAGAATCTCCAACAATGATCTGGGTATGTATCCTAATCTCCAATCTACCAGGTAGATACAATGTCTAGATGGGGCCTGCTATCCTGAGATTGATGATCGCAAGGCTGAGGTGCGTTCTTCATCCCACGTAGCGCCACTTTCGCCCTGTTCTGTCTGGATGGCGAATAGGATCCATTAGCGAAGTTTCCTACTCGTTAGATCATTCCCTTCTTCACTTCGTCTCTTCTCTCCTCCCATAGTGTTTTACCAGTGCAGGAACAGACCGTCTTGTCATTATCCCACATGCCCGCGCTCCGAGCGATAACACCGACGACGGTATTTTCGTTGTTCTTTAGCTCCCCCTGACCTTCTTCTTGGCTCGAAAGGACCATGGCATGACCAATAACCTCCCAGATCTGAAAGGGGTGGTCGAAGAAGACGGCCCCGCGGCCATCTTGGCCTACTTCCACAGAACCCAGGATACCTCGGGGCTGTGTCTTGTCATTACCGCCGGCCCATATGGGACCTGTAGAAGCTGCGCCGAATTTCAGATCGCCATACTCTCGTATGCTGGCGTTGTATTTCCCAGGCACGACCCCCCGCACGGTCAAATCTACCAGCGTGGTCGTGGGGGACACCTGCACCATGCGAGCTAAGCCCCTGACTTCTCTCTCGCTGACTGCCGAATCCTTCGTTGAGGCTTCGGGGTCCGAGGCGGGCACCAATGCATCACCACCTCTCTCGTTTCGATGATATGTCTCAAGGATACAGACAGCTGCGCCTGTTGATCATGATCCGAAGTGATTTCCAGTCAGTCGGTTGCTCATAAACACCAAACGTTCATCTCGTTTCAAAAGTGTACATAGTAGGATAGCACTCCAAACCAGGGCGAGCAACAAGACTCTGGTAGGCAAAAGAGACGCCCATGTCGCATAACGACGTCATGGGGCTCCCATGCTGTAATTGGCCGGCTTGGGGTAAAATCATTTGCAAGGGGAAATAACAGGCTTAACTCACTGTTTGATGCTCCTGATCCCCGTAGAATGGCGTCTCGACCCGTTGCCTCGATGGCGCTAACGATGGCAGATGGCGCAGCTGTGGTTGGGACGAAAAGATCAGATGTTAGTCACCGCATTACTGGTTCATCTTCTGGTTCGTCTTCAGATGATATGATCCTTTGAAGAAGGGAAGAACAGCAAAAGGGGAACATGTAGGTAATACGAAAAATGTAACATTAATAATATTAGTATACTTGATTTCGCTCCTCATGCGAACAAGCAACTAGGTGCCAGCCTTAAGACGGGGATCTTTACCGGTTCCCTTGACGGCGACTAGCTGGTCCTTAAGATTGGCGTCAACATTGGTGATCCCGTCCAGGCTGAATAAAGCATCTGAAACCGACTTGACACATGAGTCGCATGTCATGTGCACGGCAAATAAGGTCTAGAATTGTAGTGTGCAGTGTTTCGTTAGCCTCTCACTTCTGATAACGCAATGCAAGTGGAAATAATAACTGTTTGGGGGAGCTTAAACATGATTTCTGTCGGATGAGGAGATTGAGTGAATGAGACTACATTAGAAAGTTGTGAGATGAGGATAGTTTGGATCCGAACAAACCTCAAATGGCGTTTTGACTTTATTCTGCGTCATGGTGTTGGCGGGTTGGGGAGTCGGAGTTGGGGAGTGGCAATTATGAGGCTGCTTCTTTGACTGTTCCTCAACCGTGTGTCCTGTCCGTCACGATGCGCTGCGCTGCGAAGAGTGAAAATGATGGCGCTACGAAGCTGAGAGTGATGCAATTGGTGGATGTCACAAAATACAACGGATAAATAGTGAGTATCTTTTTTTTTAATATTACATGTCTGCATCGGGACGAAATAGTCGCAAATTTCAAGGCGTACATAATAGTCACTTACACGATAGCCCATCTACTCATCTTATTGGATGCTCACTAGATGCTTTGAAATCGAGTTGGACCAACCTGATGGGTCCGTCGAAGTCGGAGGCAACTTGAGGATGTTTGGTCGGCCCTCGGGGTTAAAACCTGCACCTACCCTACTGTATGCTGTAGCTTGGTGTAATGCTACCCCTGTTAGTTACAGGTGCCGTGGTACCTAGACCGCCGCTGTGCTACGTTATCGATAAGAAGCCCCACGTGATGTACAGTGAAGCGTAGGGTCTAAATTCTCCCATGCCAGCTATCTCTTGGCATCAGAACCTCCAGCCGACTAGATCACGATAAGACGAATTAAAACGCCTGCCAGATCCCAATTGACCTGTTTGAACCGTCACACCCGAGCGACGAGATCCCCAGAACACCATAGCGACTGACTGATCGATAAGGAGGGAGCAGCTCCCTCGAGAGCCGCCAACATGTCACAAACCATAGGGCTAGTAGGTCACCATCGATCGATCCGCCCGGCCCAGGGACAATGATATATATATACATACATACTCACACGCATTACTCTTCACCTCTAGACGAAGCTCGCCTACTCGCGCGCCTGGCACCAGATCTCCGCGTCGGCCCCGCACCCGACGCTCTCGACACAGCCGAACGTGACGCCGCCGTCGCTGGGGCGGCTGGCGTCGCGCATCGCCACGATCCTGATGGGCAAGCACAAGCCGATCTGGGACCCGTCGACGGACTGCGGCGACTACGTGGTCGTGACCAACTGCGCCGCGCTGCACGTCACGGGTCGCAAGAAGTGGCAGAAGACGTACTACCGCCACAACACGCGCCCCGGCTCCCTGCGCGCCGTCACCATGGACGTCCTCATGGCCAAGCACGGCGGCGCCGAGGTCCTGCGCAAGGCCGTCTCCGGCATGCTCCCCAAGAACCGCCTCCGCGACAAACGCCTCGCGCGCCTCAAGGCCTTCGAGGGCGACGCCCACCCGTATAAGCAGAATCTGGTGCGGTTTGGTGGTGTCCAGGTCGGACACGAGGGTTGGACTGAGGCCGTGAAGGCTATCCGGGAGGCGGATATGCAGAGGTTATAGCCATGGGAAGCTTTTTTGTCAAAACAGTGCGAAGAAGCTGGGAAGGGGCGAGGCTATCTAGCTGCCAGGGCGAGCTGGCCGTGTATATATGCTTTGTACCACATTGTGTACGCCTATAATGAAATCCCTCATGATGTATTCGGCAAGGTAATCGATCTCCTAAGGTTTAAAGAGCAGGGAACTCGTGAAGAAGAGAAAGAGGAGATGCATTAAGTATTAGAGCCATGAACCGATCGGGAGAAATATAACCAAAACTTGTCCAATCAACAATATCTAATGATGAATCATTCAATTTTATCAATTTTTATTTATTTGTCTGTTATCTAATAGGGATAATGCCGTGATGGCCAGCGATGCAGCAGATATCTGTCGTAATCTGTTCTCGTATCACTGATCGAGCCAAAGCAGCTCCCAAGAACCATTACCTAGATGAATGCAAATCCAGAGAGCGAAAACAGTGCAACAAACTGACGATGGCCACCCCCATATACGCCGTTTAGTCATAATTGGATGTTGAGTTGAGACAAGATACAGCGGATTAGTAGCTTTAAGAACGCGATACTTCGCACTTGATGAGGCCGTTAGGCCCGGATTGGGGGGCATACACCTCGGCGTCCTTGCCGGTGTTTTCGATGCCCTTATGCCACGATAGATCTATAATAAGGCCGGGTTAGCACACTATTCATTGTTCGTGCACAAATTGCTTTCCACATCTAACAAGATGAAGAGCAAGAGGGGGAAACTCACCGATCTCGAAATAGTGCTTGTTGGGTAGCGCATAAGTGACGGAGGCAACTTCGGGTGCGGCCTCAAGGATCTTCTCGCACATCTTGTACATAGTGTTCTGGACCGAGGGGCTGTCCTCCTCGGCAAAAGTCTTCATGGTGATGTTGCGGGCGTCGTCGAAGGCCTTGTCGAAAACGGCGACATTGTCGCGCAGCGCCTGGAGCGAGGGGATCGTGTTCCACTTCCAGGTAGCATCGATCTCAGTCGACAAGATGCGGTCCCATGTTTCAGGGAGCGTAGTGAATTCATCGCGCACAAAGCCGTGGAACTGCGACCCCGTGCTTTTCAGCACGAGGAGGCCGGCAATGGAGCTGCGGACGTCTATCCCGTCGGCACGCGACACCCGCACCTCAACGTTACGAGTCTCATCACCGTCCCGGTAGAAGCTGTGGGGGTGCGGCTTGCCGTCAATAATCATCCGCGTCCACCGCTTGACCGAGACGTTGACGTTAGCCACGTCGATATGTGGGTATGTGTCCAGGAAGTGCTGCCCCACGATGCTGGCGTACAGCTCAGGTGGGTTTACTGGGTGTTCCTTCGCCTTGATGTAGATGGTGTTCTTCATGGAGTCTGTCGCCACTACGGGGCCATTATCTGCCTTTGTGTACGACTCCTCGATCTTGCCCTCTAGCAAGCAGCACACGGTCATCTCCGTCACCGTGTGTGTCCCCGCCGCCTCGTCCCGGTGCACCTTGTAGACGCGGACATTGTCCTTGCCGTATCGCGCTGAGGTGAGAACAGGCATGTTGACAACAAGATGGTTGGGAAGTTTTACAAGAGCAATGGAGCGTATTCTGTGGACCCCTGAGATGAGATGAGGTGAGGTGAGATACTCCTTAAAAACGCTTCACGAGAAGATGAGCTCTTATAGGCTAATGTCTTGCCCACGATGGCACCTGTAGTAAAGAGTGAATGGCCGGCGACTATGTGTGTGCGTGTGCGTGTATTTATGTATGTGTTGATGGGCGAGAAGGGTACAGAAGGGCGATCTGGTGTGACGTGCTCCAAGACTGAGGGAGAAGCGGCGCTATCTGGTGGTGTACAGGGAAGCAAGGGAAGTAACGCTACGATAATATAGATAGTTATCTATATATGTGTACAGTATGTAAGTCCGAATGGATGGCGGAAGGCGCAGAGGCGGAGTGACGAGTGCAGCTGCAGATATCCGACGTGATTCACCCGGGAAACAAGAATAGAAACGAATCAAGAACAAGAGTCAAGGAAGAGCGGGTAAGTTAAAGAGTTGAGAGTTGAGTTGTCAAGTCAAAGTCAAGTCAGTAGGTGTTAGAATTGCGGCGGCGTCACGGTTAGTCTTATATCACTTACGTACTTGCGGACAATACAATGGCGAGGTGTACAGTAGGGACTGACTGTACTGTAGATCTCACTAAGAAGTAGGCAGGTATCCAACAGCCGATGGATTTCCTGTCTAGCTCTTAATTGCCTCAGTTTGTCCCGAGATGGGATCACCTGCAATCCAGTCGACGTCGGGAGCCGCGCCCAGGACCGTGTCAGGAATCGTCTCTTCTCCAGCTGCTGCTCCAGAAGCCGCAAGGTAGGAACTAAAGTAGACCCCTGGCAGGCCAGACGGCCAGACAGACAGACAGATCAGATAGAACATCGACTTGCCTCTCGCCTCGGCGAATGGGATGGGGACCTTGGCGGGCGAATCGGCAGCACGCGTTCGGTACCGCTGCATTGATCCACTCACTTAATCGAAAACTGCTTGCCTGCGTTGGTGCTGTTGCCGTATCTTTTGCTGGTGCTGGTGCTGTTTCCTCGCAAATCGGCCCTGGAAACGCTGTATGCTTATTATCGGAGAGCTCCTTGGACAGTGCCATCGAGTGCCTGAGAGCAGCCGGAACAAGCCTGGCTGCTTCTTCTCCGCAGTGGGTTTTTCTAAGACAGGGCCCGGAAGACGCCGCCTCCCAGGATATCCCAGCGCCTTCCCAGCGGTATCCCAGCAGGTCCCAGCACCCGCATGGCCCTTTCCGGCCGGTGGTAGCGCCATTTGCATTTGGCCTGATAGAATCCATTAGTCGTCGAAACTCGATGGCGACCACATGCAAAAGCCTTCTTTTCCCCATTTCGCGGTTTTCCAATCACTGACCTCCGCTGGTTATGCTTTCCCATTGGCTGTGCACCCTGCTATTGAACTCTTTGGGACATCTCTGCATTCGTTCGTACATATCTTGGCGTTAAATATACGTCTTGCACCACACCACCTACCTATCTAACTGTCCATCTATCAATCTATTTAGTAAATATGTAGATAGATAGATCACCATGGTTTAGGTGGTTTAGGTATGTAGTTTCGTGGGTAGGTGTATTACGCGGTGCTGAGGGGCTCCTGCTACAGTGCGGAAAGCATAGGTACACTCAAACACTCCGGCTCCGGCCCCGTCCGGACGGTACAGCAAAGTAGGTACCTTAGCCTCGTGTCGCCTCCGCCTAGGTAATCTATTCCACGACATCTTTCATCTTTCTCGTGTACCTACAAGGAGGTACCTACTCAAAACGTGCTTACACTGCGTACAGTAACATGTGTCCCATCTCGGCCGGCGCTTCCTACCTACTACGTAATCAAAAGTGTGACAAGTGACCCAGAATATCACAAATCAGCCCAAGCTCTCTTCTAGGCATGGAAAATCAAAACACGACATATCGACTATCATCCTCTGCGACTTTTAGCTCTGTTTGTTTGTTTGTTTGTTTATAAACTTACGCCATCGTATGTTCGATTTATAGATACGCATATTGCCCCTGAAAAGCTATGGGTCTGCGAGGTTGCAATCACGTATCGTCGCCTTCGGGATTAACTGGACCGAGGTGAACCGAAGCTGGAAAGCAAGACAACTTTTATCATTAAGTAAGAGCCCGACAGAAAATGCAGTATTAGAGATTAATGCCAGAAACATGCCAAACCGCTGGATTACCTCGCCCTTCCCAAGACTTACGAAACAATAACAACAACAGCAGCCAATCGTCCTATCAACGGTCTACCCGAGCAGGCATTCGCCATAGGCCGGTAGACAGTCTCCAATCAAGCACAGAAGTCCATCACAACGGTTGGTCAAGCCGTTGCAGCAAGTACCAAATCGTGAGCCAGTGCAGGTATAGCCGAACCTTGGCCCACACGTTCCATCTGGCGAGATTGGCTTGGCAGTCGAGGTTGGGCTCGATGTAGTAGTACGAGTCGTAGTGCGAGTGGTTGTTGTGGTAGTGGTGCGAGTCGTCGATGTGGAAGTACTGCGAGACGACGACGTGGAAGTACTGCGAGTTGTCGATGTAGTAGTGGTGCTGGTGGTGGTCCCCGCCCCCTACATTCCTATTAGCTCCGTACACCATGGAGTCAATGGATCCAGCCCGGTGCCTGAAGTGCTCCGATGGCATACTAGTGCTGGCGAGGGGCTCTCATTACAGTATTGAGTTTATACGAGGCGCATTTGAGGTGTGCACAAGAAATCATACCTGACAGCCGCTACCGAACGCGGGTTGACAGCCAACTGAGCAATAATCATCAGTGTTTCCACAGAATCCGTATCTGCATCGACGTCAGTACCTTATCCTCTGTACGTTGGCGTGGCTGGTGAATAGCCGAAGACAGAAGGGTGAGGTCTATGATGAGAAAGAGAGCACCTAAAAAAAGCGCTGACGAACCATCAAACCTTACCTAATAGGCAAGGTAGACACTTACTGGGAGCAGCAGTTCCCAAACTCAGAGCCGTCGCACGTGAATCCGTTGCCGCAGCTTCCATCGATCGAGGTTTGGAGAGAGCCGGTCGGTGCTGGCCCCGAGGTGGTCGAAGAAGGAAGCGGGCTATCGGATCCAGACGGCAGCGGAGTGTCACTATCCAGAGCACATATTAGCCCCCCTTCATTTGTAAACCTGCCAACCGTTTCTCCCCACGGTTATGAAGTATCTTTGTGGCATCTAGGGAATGTGAGTAGTTTTATACTGACCTAGGTAGGGGGCTATCGCCGGCAGAGCAACTACCGAACAGGACATTACAACCTACGCCGCAGTAATCGATGGAAGAACCGCAATAACCATTGACAGAGCAGCCTGGAATTTCCGTTGAGCAAAGGGTCAATCTCAAGCGTCAAAGAAGACTTACAGTTGCCAAACCTCGACCCCTGGCAAGTAATGCCGGAGCCACAGTTACCCTCTGTACTCACTATCAACGTGCTCGTTGGACCAGCTGGGCTGGTCGGGCTAGTCGATGTTTGTGCCAAACAGGAGAACGTCCCAGTTGGTGCACGAGTAGAGAAGGTATAGCTGGGCACTGCTTTGCTACCAGCTCGGTACCAGTTCTCCGGGGGGTCGCCCAGACACTGGCCCACGGTCACAGACCTATATCCGCTCTCAAACAGTGATGTGAGAATATAGTCTGTGAGGTTATAGACAGTTTGATAATGAATGTCGTGCTCGATCTGCAGGAAACTATTTCGGCATGGGTTGGTACCGGGAACAGTATCATCCCAGATATCTTTACTAGTCTGAATATCAATGGGATCATCATTCAGGTAGCCCTCAGTATCCAGGTCAAAGTATACAACATGGTAGCCCATGCTAGCCAACTGGGATCCACAAGTACTCGTCGGGCAGATCGAATAAGGGGGTCTACCCACGTATTAGCAAGCGATCTTCGAAGAGGGGGCATTACAGCTCATACCGCATATAAGTTGGAAAGTATCCAAGAATGTCGTTCAAGGCAATCTCATTCCAGTAAATCTGATTCTGGAATTGAGTTGTAGTCAATTGGCTGTAGTTCTCGTGAGACCATGTATGGCTCGCGATTTGGTGGCCTTCGGCAGCCATACGCTATTCTCTGTGAGTAAACTTTCAAGATGTCCCCGTTGTTGGAACTCTCACCTGAATAACAGAAGGCCAGGGCGTGTCAGGGTCGTTAATCATCCCCTTGTGCAAATTGGTACCGGTAATAAAGAACGTGGCCTTTGCTTGGTATTTCTGCGTCCCAATGTCAGTGCTGTGTTGGGATCATAAGGGAAGATTCCTGCGGACCGCAAGCTTATCCAAAAGGTCGTCCGTATAGTTCCACGGGCCATCGTCGAATGTGACTGCGATATCCCCATCGTTTACACAATCATAGATACCAACACCTCCGTACGCGACTTTCCCGAATTTAGTTCGTGCGATTTTCGACGTGTCCGTACCCGAGGGCTTCTGGTTTCCGTCACATCCGCTACCGTAATTGAGTTGACAGTCAGGCGATTCGCAGTAGTCGGCACCCCGGCCACAATAACTTAAAAGCCAGTTAGCGCAGATAGAGAGACTACTCTACATTTGGAGAGACTCACCCTTCATATGAACAGCAGTACCCTGTCGCACAGGAGCCATAGCGGGAGCCGCATCTCCCGTTTGTATTCTGCCTCTGTTCAATCTCCCCTCGTTCCTCTAAGCCATCTACGTGCCGGGCCTCTCTCGAGTGAGCCGTAGATGCTGAGCGAACACCCTGGTCCCATCTTCTTTCACCCTTAAAATCCCTTAGGAATCTTCGAGCGCCGGCGAGCTTCGGTATGGGGAGATCGCCATCTGGGCCAGGATGAGCAATAGTCTGCCCAGCGCATAGCGCCAGGGAAATAGCACTAAGTAACCGCATTGCTATAAAACAAGGAACCCACGACGGGATAGATGCTAGAGCTTGATTATATTTGGCAGTTGACCTATACCATCACCGAGTCTTAGCGGATCCGAATCACAGACTTGAAGGGAGACACAAGGCGCTATCAAAGAGAAGCGAAATGACTCGAGCCAAGACATCTTGAGCAGAGGACATCACGAAAATATAAATGCACGATGATCAATACGCAGGTTTAAACCGCTGCAGCCAAATAATAATTTTGTAGGGATAAATTAGCCCCCCTTGCCCTGCAGCTCCGGTTTCTCATAGGGGATGCGATATACCCGGATACTACCGTCACGGCAGCGCGCCCACACTACGGAGCCAACGATTCACTGAGACGTGTGTTGGGTGACATGTACCAATTGGAGTACCGTCGCAGTGTAAGTGGTTAGCTAAGGGGCCTGTCAATGGTCGGGCACGGATCCCAAGCGAGATCGCAAGATTCTAGAGGCGCCTTTTGGGGGCTAGTAGTTGCTCGCGCGTCTGCTGAAGGGAAATACGATGACATATAAGCGATCTAGACTGCTTCCTTTGGTTGGCAGCGCCATCTCATCGCTCGAACCCTTGGCCGAACAACCGCAGCTGTGCAGGAAGCATGGAATATGGCATGAAGTACGGCGTGCCGTGGAGAGTGGACCATCTTTGGCAATATTGCAAGTCGATCATGAAAAAAACACGATGTGGTATACAGATATTACGTGTCCCCTCAACTTATCCACGACCCGGCTCAAACAAGCACTCAAAGAAAGCACGTGTTCTCGTTGGGCAAGCCACTCGGAAACAGTATCGACGAAAATCACATTAAGAGCATCGTCTTAAGACTTAGCCCTAACCGTCGGCAGATCGAGTCCCGAGATGCCCACCGCCACATAGAAACGTGACAACCGACAACCCAAGTATGGGGAAGATTATTGCTCGTGTGGAGTCGATGGTCCCCAAGCATTAACGCAATATCACCCAATCGAGATCAATATTGCTACGTATTGCCAAGATCCGCCTCGCTTTCCAGCCCACTCTGCCCGTCCAGCGGAGGGTTGGAGACACGGTACGTAAATGCAGGTCGGGGAAGCTCACTAGTTTTTCTAAAATATCCTAAAAGCAACAGCCCTGCTCGTGCATGGCATATCGTCCCACTCTTCGTACCTGTCCGGGCACTGAGGCTTGCAGGAAAACGTCTCCTGCTGCTACTGATGCTGCTGCAGTCATGACGGCAGGAAATTAAATTAATTGAAATGGATTGTTACGTCCTCGGAAAACTGCACTGCAACTCGGCGCCCTCGCTTGCCCTCATCCTGCGCACTAGAAATCCCTTCATTTTGCGAGCTGACGAGTCACACTCAATACGGTCCTGCCAAGAAAAGCGAGGGCCGCTGCAAAGCACGACGAACTCAAGCAACGAACTTGAGATCCAAAAAGCAGTCGTATTCTGCGCTCGGTTTCCGGCGGGCTGAAGCATCTTCGTCTTGGCGGGCATCTGGTAATGGAAGGTAGCAAAGAACTTTAACCGACATGTAAGTCATACATATTCTCGACAATATCTACCGTGTGGTTGATATATTAAACGTTAACCAGAAATAAAATTAGAATCAGACATACATCTAACCGATCTTTTATACGTCAGCAAGTGATCTGGAATAAATACTATTACGTTATTTCATCGTGTCAACATTGATTCTCTCGCAAACCTCATTGCATTTCGGTATGCCGTGATCACCCACTAATGGTATAATACCATTCTTGAAGCGTAGGTCAGTATGCCGCGTATACATAATAGCGAAATATGGAGATTTCTTATATTTTTAGTTTTTCTTTAAAGCATTCGATATAGTGTTCCAATAAACGGGAACTATTGCAATTTTAACCGATAGTTACTGTACATACTATACAACAGCTGCCCGAAAACTCCGAAAAATCAAACTAGAACAGGTCGGTACCATGAAATTTACGAAATCTCAAGGCAAAGTCATCTCTAGCGATATATGTTACACTGCCGTTGCTATCCTGAGCTGACCGGCAACATTCCCTCAACGGCTTTCTACAACAATAAGCCAGTCCACATCATGCATGGCACGCCATTCCCCCTTTCCTCCCCTCCTCTCCCATTCCATTCAATTCTCGGGAGTATACTATTTCCTCCCCACTAGCTTACGCGTGTCCCTCCTCAATCGTCCCGTCTAGACGATCGCCCGGACAGCGCTCGCGCTCCAGCTTCATGTCCATGATGAGGCTAAGCTCTGGGCAGTAGTCGAATATGGCCCTTCGCCGACCTGGATCCTTCCACACCGCATCCGCGAGCCCGTGGCCTCCATCCCTGACGTGGAATCCCATCGCATTCGGGATGTAGTGGTCTTCGACGGCCAGCTGACCCGCCTTACTGGAAGCCACCTTCGCGCCGGGCAAGACCCATACGCGGGTGCCGAACCACTCATCCTCCGGAGATGTGTCATTATAGCGCTCTTGAAACTTCAGGACGCGCCTGATCGTGGAGACTCGGCGGATAGACAGGCCACCGTTCCCCGAGAAGCGATCGTCTTCCCATCTGTGAGACACGGGAGTATAGCCGTCAGTAAGGGATTGAAGAGAAAGGGGAGAACTAAACAAACAACCTTGAAAAAAGGAAAACAACACGAGTTTAAGAAGCTGATATGTTTCAGTTTTCATACCTTGGCGCCCCGGCCCAATCCCAATCAAGCCATTCATTGAGGCTCGTAGCCGAGTTCGCACACAGTATGCTGTCATATTCATACTTAAGTAACCATTCGACGCCGGGGAGGAACTCGTCGTAGAAGCGAATGTCGGTAAGCAGACGATAAACCTTTTCCTTGCTATCGATCTCCCATGGCGCGGGCAGGACCATGAGATCGAGTTTCCCGACTGCTTGCTGGTGCTTGGTCGCGTAGCTACGACCCACGCTCGCTACAGACTGGTTTGTGCCGATGAGAATGAAGCGCCAATCCGGCGGCACTACGGATATCATGTGCAAGACCTGCGGCACGAGATGCGGGATAGGGCGAGGCTCAATCACTGCGACATTCGGCGTCAGTTATGGTCACGTTACGCTTCTAAATCATAATCGTTGGTCTCAAAGGCAAAATGAAGCTTTCATACTCCGAATTGGCCAGACCAAGGGGGAATGACTTCTGAATGAGATGCTTACGAAGCGCCACTTTGGATGTGTTAAAACGGCTCGTCGGGTCTTCGTTTGGCCATAGTGGCTGCCAGTCGATTTTGATCTTGGGTATCCTCTGCCTCGCCTCGCTTAATCTCGACTTGACGTGCTCTTTGATTGTAGGTGTATAATGCGGTACAAGACTCGCGATTGCCCACCTGGTGGTCGCTCATCAGTCACTTCTAGACATGCCTAGCTTTGGATAAACTGAAAAGTTACGTGTGAATGAGTGAGTTGGTGGTGGCCTACGTAATGATTAGAGAGAGGACGGCAAGAAATCGCATCCGCGTGACCGCAACTGGCGCTGAAGTTGGCGATGCTTGGCTCGCCATGGCTACCTTTGCAGCTGCTCCACGGGCTAAGAGTAACGTTACCAGATTTTGCCAATAATAGTAGTAGAAGTGAGCCGCAGGACTTGGTCTGGCAGCAGTTACATTTACATGTTCGCTTACGAATTTAGCAGTATATTAGAAATGCCGCCGGCTTGCAGACCTCAGTAGTGCTTTTAATGGGGAATTTGGGCAGATGCCATAGTAACCGTCAAAGACGGATGTGGCAAAATGTGAGGCATCAGTAGCGAGAAACATATTCAGTATGCTCGCCTTTGGGGCCTATAGGAAGGATAGTACCTAAGATGAGTCAGGTATCGACTCACAATTGAAACCCGTCGCAGATGGATGACGACGCCGAAGTTGGAAGTTGTCGTCGATAACGTGTAATTACTTTCAGACATGGTCTTACGGCACACTGATTCCCACGCACTATTCTCAAAGCTGCGTACAACTCATCATAAGTGCCTTTATGTGGCTCATTATTAAGCATGGGCGGGCTGGAAGCGCTATGCTTCGCCTTACCAAACCTCAGAACCTCAGGCGGATAAGCAGTTAAGTATCCGAGAAGCTACTTGCAAACTCTAGATCTAACAAATGGAGATCGCGTTACTTTAGAAATCCTCGGTGTTACTAACACAAGGACACAATGTGCAACCCTCGTGGCAATTCCCATTCCCAGAGCAGATTATCAGGGTTCCCGTTCTACACGACGACCTTATGATCGTAGACCATAGGCCTTACCGTACTAGGATCCTAGGAGACATAAGGGTATTCGGGCCGCCTCATAAGGCCAAGTATCCCATGTACCGCGCCATCGCTGCGTGTTCTATCGTGTTTCTGAGGAAGCCTAATTTGACTCATCTTATGCTTGGGCTTTTCTCGCACCGAATGACCCGAACTACAATATCAGCAATCCGGTACGCTCAGCTAAATATAATGGGATAATGCCCTTTCAATGGCGGGGCAGCTGATCAAGACTGAAATATCAGACTATTTGAGGGACTGTGCTCTTTTCAATCTAAATCTCGTACGTACTCGCTGAGGATGATAATTGAGTTTTAAAATGTAGCACGTCGGGTCACATCTGTCGACTACTAAGAAGGGCAACTCCGTGTTCTCTTGTCCTACGTGCCATAGAACACAATGATGGCTCGCTCCAAACGTGGCAAAGAGTTTGTTTGATTGGTACTCGTGTGCTTGATAGGATAAAGAGCACGCTCCATAGGTAGCAGCCAGGGAGTTACCACTCGAGAACTTATACGGACTATGGCGAGTGAGCTGAATGAAACGAAGAATAGACCTGCCGGGCAAGGTGCAACTTGGAAGTCCAAATACCGCAGAGATGCAAGCCAAAGACCTAGGGCACGTCTGGGGGAAGAGCAGAGCGGCAGTGGCGGCAACATGGGCGCAGACGGGCCGGCGTTGGCGGATAGTATTTCTTCTTTTCGTCGCCGCCGTAACCATGATAGTAACATATTCGAGTCTTCACCGCGTCCCCGTGCCGCATCTACGACTAGAATACGGACATGAACCGTCTTCCCAGAGCGCGGCCTCGTCTCTAACTTCCACAATCCCATCCTCATTCAGACCGCAGAACGCCCGGTTCAACGCCTCAAAGGTAGCACTGCTGATCGAGGACCGGCCGCTTCCTGTCCTCGCGCCGCTCCTCCTTCACTTCATCGCCGTGGTGCCGCCAGATTGGCGCTTCCGCTTCAGTGAGTGATTCTCGGGGCTATTCCTTTTTATACGAGCGAGCTTGAGAGCATAATGACTTCTTTTCAAACCAAGATCATGTTTTCGAAGCGTCTTTTTATCCCAAAACATCCACAGATCACGTTCATCAAGATGGTGATAACTAACCTCGAGTGTTCCAGTGGGCTCGCCAGAGTCCGTGTCGTGGGTGAACAGCTCGCACGCGGTGCGGTCGCAGGTCGACTCCGGCAAGCTAGATCTAACGTACATCTCAACAAACATGAGCACAAACGGGCAGGAGATGATCTCGCGGTTCCTGACGACCTTGTGGCTATACGAGACCGTGCTGCGCCCTGCCGAGTGGCTGCTCATCTTCCAGACCGACAGCATTCTCTGCGCCAACTCGCGGCAGAACCCCAATGACTTCCTCGACTACGACTGGGTCGGCGCCCCCTGGAACCCAAGCGGCCGGTTCGGCGGGAACGGGGGCTTGTCCTTGAGGCGAGTAAGTGCCATTAGTGAGTCAATCTCTGATAGAATAAATGTCTTCTTATTCGGCGTTGGACGGACTTCTTGTGTAGCAAATAGGGGGAACCAAAGCAAACTGACATCACTTCCCCGGCCACAGTCGAAGTCCTCCGCGACCAAGTGCGTGCGAACGACTCCGAGCCCGAAGACGTGTGGCTGACAGAGCGCCTCGCGCACCGGCCCGGCGCCCGGATGGCCAACGGGTCGCTCTCATTGACCTTCAGCGGCGAGATGCACGCCGGCGAGAACGTGCAAGCTCATCATCAGCCAGCAAGCCCACCACCAGAAGGCGTAGTGGCCGCAAGTTCCCCATCTCTGTCCGCGTCTATACCGACTACGACCACGACACCGCTAAAGACAGAGACAGAGACAAGGGAAGAAGAATACTACATGGAGGGCGTAGACGACTGGCGTGACGGCTTCTACGAGCCCATGGGCTACCGTGAGTAATTCTCGGGGCTACTTTCTTCTTGTTTTGGCTACTTTTGAAGCAGAAGCTTTCCTTTTGGGCTAATACAGTGCCTGGGAGCTTCTGGATTCCCCATAAACCCCTTCGAAGATAACTGACTTCGAGTGTTCTAGACACCGGCAGCAGCGGCACGATGCTGCACGCAGGTATTTGGGGGGATCCACGTCGACGCCAGCATATCTGGCAGTACTGCCCGGAGGTGAAGATGACGCTGGTCATGGATGTGGCTAAATACGTGCCAGGAGACTGCGCGTCGAGCTGGAAGCGAGAGGGAGAGGGCTCGAATGGTGGATCCCTCGGCATTGAAGATCTGGGATACGGAACTGAGATCATTAATGGAGTCACGTATCCAATGCTGCCACCGAACCTCGTACCTTGGTAAGTGAATAGACGCACGCTATCGAGATAGATCGGCGTCATACCGGTTGGTCATTGGGGCTAGTGTAAAATGCGAGTGAGATAGATTCTGATATATGCTTGTATTTTTCTCCAACCTGTTTTATCTTAGTAAATGGGTATGCTGATGCTATATCGTACACGATTAATCGTACAAATAAACGAAATCGTGTGAAATATCTACTTCTGAAGTTGAGCATTTAGCTGTAAATGGCCACTTATATAGCCTTCTATATCGCTGGGGTATTCTGTATTCAAAGCGCCTCGCCCACGATGTTGCCAATAGCGCCGCCAATTTCGCCAAATAGAACGCCTTTGAATATGCTTTCACCCATGTCTTCCATCCAATGACCTGACTTCTTCAGTCTTTGCTTCCAGAGGTCTTGGTCTTTTTTTTCTAGATTTTCCCATGAGGTGGCTGGTCCGTGAACTTCCTCGTTATGGATATCGACATGCAGAGCTGGGAGTCCGTCTGGCCCAATAGCTCCTAGGTCGTCGTGCTTAATGACCATCGGTTGCGAATGATGCGCGTTGACATCCGCCAGTAGGTTTTCGATAGTTTTTGGCTCACTTGCTAGCTCTTGTATCCTCGGAACTTTCCGTAGCGGTGTTGTCCATGAGGCGGGAAGGATTTTCCTAACTCCAAGTATAGGCTCGCCAATATGTTTGGCTTCTATTACAACCTGGCCGACCAGTACTAAAATGAGGAACACAAGCGACACTAGGGTGATGACAGTGGCTGGTGATTCGCCCTTAGACTTTAGGGCAACAACGTAGCGCGAAGGCTTTGGAGGTCTCCCCGTCTTACTAGGCGTCGATTTGTCGACGTGCTTTTTGATAGGTATATTGTGAACAACAGTCGAGCAGCCAACCGATACGCTCGCGAGCTTCACGCACAGTTCCGAAGACGATTTCGCCGATCCCTTTGGTGGCGCAAACGTAGAGATGGCGAGGTTCGTGATGCTCGAGGGGTGAACGGACTTGAGGACTTGGAATGGCGCGAGATCGGACAGCACTTCTGAGTCGAAGGCGCTCTTATGTTCTAGAGTGTAGAGAGATATTGATGAGTCATTTCCGGCGACTGCGATGACGAATTGAGCTTCGCCCTGTTTATCGGATGGTGATGCGACGGGGGAGAGGTTCCGCACCGCCAAGCTCGTGGCCTTAGATACGGTGCTGGGAAGTTTGGCGCGAATGGCCAACCGAGCGTCCTCGTCCTCGTTTTTAGGTAGTCTTAGGCCGTGTAGAGCGACACCACGGGACTTGGGATTGTTTACGACGGTGACGAGAAAACCGGGTGTCAAGTAACGCAGCGACTTGAAGGAGGCCTTGACGGTCTCTCCCTCTTCGGGCTCGATAGTGTATACGGACCTGGGCTCCGAGACCTCGGCCTTGGAGACTTCGACGGTGAAGACCTCATGGTCGTCGCAATAGGCAAGCTGGTAGGTGTCGGGGCCGGTCTGAATCACGTCGAGATCCATGGCTTCCACGGCAGGGTCCAGCCTGCCCCTCGTTTTCCACCGCGGGCTGTTAGTGCTGGGTACATCGAACAAAGCAATCTGAGGGTGCTTGGATAGGCCAGTGGCGGCAGCGCCTAAACGCGGGGAGGATGTGAGGCCCTCGTGAGGGGGCGAGAGCCTAAGGATCCGCTGGTAAGTATCTTTGTCCTTATGCACGAACAGCGCATTGCGGGCGACCTCGGAGATTTTCACACCGCTAATCTTGGCCGACTTGCCCGGTTGGGAGATGGTTAGCGCGCGCAAGTGCTCGTTTTTGCCCTTGTTGACGTCCTCGGGGCTCGAGTTGACGCCAGCCAGGACGGTCGTCGCGTTGTGTTTCTCCTTCTGTGGACCGACGACGACGAGGGACATGACATTGTCCTCGTTGGGGCTCAGCTCAAGCTCGGTGGTCTCGGTCAGCTGCGAAGCATCCGACGTGTCGAGGAGGGTCTGCAGAATAAAGCGGAGCAGGAAGCCCAACTGTTAGCTAGCTGACCTGACCCGACCCGATCCATCGGCCTGCCCTGACTGACTGACACGACAAGCAGAGGAGGAGTGGGAAAGGGGCATGAGAAATAGACAAGAAATAAAACGCAGGGAAGACAAGACAAGACAAAGAAAGAGACAACAAAGACATTGCAGAGGGAGGCGGGCTCGTACGTACGATCTTGTTGCCGACTCCATTGCGACCCGGTCCGCCACCGCCAGCAACGACAAGGTGGTCGGGATCTGCAAAGTCGCAGCAGTACAGCGGATAAGTGAGCTGGATGCTGGCACTGGGTATTTGTTTCACCATGGTCGCTGTCGTGGGATTGATGGTGGTTGGACCGAGGTCGACAGACAATTTGATTTAGGGAGAGTGAAAGTGTCTCTTCAGCTATGCGACACCACCATTATTCCTTAGACATCTTTAAGAATGACATACGCTGCAGCAGGTAAACTAAGATCAATGTTAGGTAAGGTAGGGCACGCAGTAGACTAGTAGATGGAAGATTGGTAGGTAGGTAGGTATTCGCAGGATTGACTGATTGAGTTCAGCCTCTAAAAGCTACCTAAAAGTTAGAGGTACATGCTTGTAGGTAGGTACAGTAAATAAGTAGGTGAGGCTAGGTGCATCAGGTAGTACACATACAGCAGTAGATACTTGGTCAGTACTGCTGTAGGTAGTTAGTGAAGCGCCAAATCGATAGGCAGGCCTTAGCTTTAGTTAGATATGCTGTAGCTTTCCTCGGAAAAGGAGAAGCCACATAGCACGATCGGAGTGGCTACTAGTGCAGACACACGCATACTCAGCTACCTACCTAATAAACCTGGCTGACTTAGTAGACGACCTGTAACAGCCCGCCTCGTGAGTACCTGACGACGCCCCTGATAAGAAAGTCTAATTGGAAGAATTTGCTCGCTGGAATAATCTGCCGCTTCTGGCTTGCATGGCCGAGGCTCAGCCAATCATAGCTGCAAAATTTTGTTCAGCTGTTTTCCCCTGCTTACAGTATATATCCTTATTTTGGTACTGTGCGCGAACATACAGCAAGAGTCTGCTCATTACAACGAGTGTAAGCCATGTCTTCCTCTGTTTCGCCTCCCCCTTTCCAGTTGATCCGTTCGGAAACATGAGTAACTAACTACAACGCCGAAAGTAAAAGAACCAGAAGGAGAAAAAGAAGAAGAAAGCGGCTTGCTTTTCTGCTAGCAACAAGCTACATGAATGGCCTCCATCCCAGCCTATAAGTACATGCCAACAGACATATTGTACCGTACATGTATCCGGGTGTTAAAAAGCGATTGGTGACACCTTCACTATTCTCCTGAACACGTGATTCAAAGCCGAGAGTCACGGCGGGCTTCGCTACGAACCGCCTTATTATGCTTGTGTCTAGGTATCTATTCCCACTTATCATCAAGCCTCACGAAGGAGGAAATCATACGTGAGCTGCCACTTGGCCTTGTCATCGTCTTTCCTTTCCTCGAACCCGACGAGAAGCTCCTCCTTGACCGCAAATACGGCATCGTCTCCCGTATGCGGGCCGTCGCGGTCAAAGATCTGTGTGGTGAGCGCCCCGTGTCCGTCCGCCGTGACGATGAAATGGATGTGCGCCGGCCGGTATGCCCCGCGATCGAGCAGCTTCAGCAACCGGCCTGCCGGCCCATCGAATGGAATTGGGTATGCTGTAGGGCGCACTATAGTATTCCAGGTCAGTTATTGCCAGCACTTCTGAGCGATGCCCTGGAAATGTGCGAAGCTTCTGAGAGGTTTCTACACTGTAAAAATTATGAAAAGAAGAGGGAGGTAAATAACCTGGGAAATTTCTCACAAGCATAGATCTCGTATCGGCCATCTTCATCCGTACGGAACTGTCCGCGTAGGTTCATGTCCGGTTGATCTGGGTCCTGCTGCTCGTATAGTCCGTTGGGACCGGCTAGCCATATCTCGACAAGGGCGTTAGGAATGGGTTTGTGCGTCGAAGCCGATACCACCCGGCCTGATATGTGTGCTAAGAGATGTGCTGCGTCTTTGTACCACGGTGTGTTCCGCGCCGAAGCCGAGATGATGCTACTCCCATTGGCCAATAATGGTGCATTGGCACGGTAGAAGGGCCCTAGCACGGCAGACGGCGTTGTCGTGTCTTTACCACTGGTGGTGCGCGACAGAAGCTTTGAGGTGATCTCGTCGACCAGTGATTCGAGACCGAGAATGTCACATATGAGCTGGGTTTCGTTGCGCTTGTCCGTCGACATCCGGCCCGCTTCGTTGATCTGGATGGTTACGTGAATATATATTCATACACTAATACACTAAGGGAACAACGGCAGACGACTTATCCAACCTTTCGAATCCTTATTTTTTCTTTCGATTTTACATGGGCATGGGGGAAAAAGTTTCCTCGGAGAGGAAAATAGTGAGACTTGAAAGCAACATGTGTATATATGTGTACTCACCATCTCGACGCCAGCCATCCACTCTGCAACGGTGAGGTCGACCTCTCGCGCAAAATCATGCATGTGCCGGATCAACGCCGGCATGATTTGCTTCAGTCGCGGGTTGGCATCTCGACCAGTGGCAGCGATGACGCGATCCGTAAAATGCGGGTCGTACTCTGTGCTGTCTTCATCTTTGCCGTTAATTTCCATCCTTTTGTCAGTACCCCAGATCCATCCAGACATCACACCCGCTTTTCTGTACCACTGAAACATGGCTTAATTGTAACAGCTTGGGCTCGTGATAAACTTTAAGGTATGACAAATTAGTTTGTAATGAAATTGCCTGGGCGGCTGGGCTATTTCTGGTATAAAGAATAAGCACCGTAGAAACATTTTAACGGCGACTATATAAACAGCCATAGCTAGTAGTTATATGAATGCCGCCGTCCCTACTCTATACCTACAATATATTAGATAGATATATCACTAAACTTTTTTTTCATGGAAACTTAGCTATCATAACGATAGACCGACCGAGGAACGGGAAATGACATATAGGCAAACACAGAGCACAGAGGCTTCTTGCATGTCTGAGAGCTGATTTGAACCTACTCAAAGGAGGCCGCATCCTAGGAAACACGGATTAGCTTCCGCGGATGCGTGTGTATGCATATGTTTGCTGAATAAGATGGATGGGAGGTGGCAGCAACTTACTTTAAGCAGTTGTATATTAGTTTGTCATAATTTCCCCAGGGTAGCTGTCTGTGCCTCGTCTGTTGCTACGGCCAAACTATGAGACGGGTAGGCAGGCCGGCGCAGAGCATAGGTATAGAAAGATCACAACATCTGGGGCCGGTAACAAGCCGACGGTCCGTTAATCCGCCTCGGACAGCAGGCGTATTACTTTCGGTCGGTCTTGTTTGGCCTACGGCGGCAAAAGGTTCCTTCGGCGATGTGATGTATGTATTGAAGGTAGATGATGGACGAATTAGGAAGAGCCCTTACGTGCGTAGATAGGTAGGACGAATTGACCTGAGTAGCCAGCCTTATTGTGCTCCTCTCACAAAGCTGCGAGCTGCCAGCTACGAGGCTGTTTAGCATGACACAACGTCAGATCACTCCACTTCAAAAAGGCGATTAGTCAAATACCGTCGTTCGCCGCCCAACACAAACGAAAACTAGAGTCCGAGGCCGGGAGGCGCTTGTGTTTCTGCTTGTGTTCAAAGCGTTTGATCGTTTCCGCGAGTAATAGTAATCAAACAGAAACAGTTTGCAATATCAAAGTTCTAACTAGGGCTCTACCGTGCCGTACTTTGCGTAGTATGCTGTTTTCTACTCTTCCTAAGTACTCTCAACCGAGTCGTGAAAACTGCTATCAATAACCGCTTCATCATTTTCGGCCTCCGTTGTCTCCTCGTCTGTAACACTAGTGCGTAGAAGACTACGCAAATCTTCCTCACTGATGATACTCTCGATACTCCCTCGCCTAACTCCTATCCGGGTCTCACGTCTCCCCTGTTCTATTAAACGCTCTATCTTTAATCGGTTTGCGATGAACTTTAGTTTTGGAAAAGTGCTCTGCTGCCCTTCATGCAGCATACGCGCCAGGCGATCTGGATCGGGATCTGCTAAAACTTTCCAAAGGTCGGACAGCTGCGCCTGTGGCCAAATTGTAATTGTACCACTGAACTGCTGCAGCCACAGCTGAGACCAATCCTGGCCAAGTGGGCGAGGCAATAGTTCGAGATGCCTTAGCACCTTTAGCCATTTGTTAAGATCTAATTTGATGAATTGCTCTGCAGCAGAACCCAGAAATCCTCCCCGCCACCCGCGGCCTCTTCGGTGCGTAACCGGAGAGCCCACCGTACCTCTCGATGAGAAAAAGAACAACGAGATGTGCGGGTTTACTTGGCTGACAATAGTGAAATTGACGTTGAAATGGAGATTTAGAGCTTTAATTGGAATGTCTGTCCTTAGGCTTCCATCTTTCCACTGTGGGTTGTGTTAATAATGCCCTACAAACTGATGTATGCGTGTGCAATTGGCTATTAAGTAGAAGGGAATCGCGTACCTTGTGGCCAAAAGAATATGGAACCAGGGATCCATCTAGAGTCTTCATCATTAGCACCACAGGATTCAGGATCCCCGGTACAGCAGCGCTCGCTAGCACGGCGGACCAAATCACACAGTCCGGCGATGTCAGATAATTGCAGAGAATAGTGGGCGAGTGGGGATCGGCCGGAACGCATGAAACGTTCAGAATACGACCAGTTCTTTCATATGCCTATAGTAATGGAATCAGTTAGCTTGGAAATATTACCTAGCTGTTTAGAAAATTCATACCTCTCTGAATGTCATGGAACCACGTGACCACCAACTGGCCTGTCTAGCCCAGTCAATAGAATCGAATCTTGCCCCCGTCTTCCACCATCTCGGGAACCATGTCGTGATAGGTTCGGAACAAGCGTTGATATTATGCGCAAGAGCCGGGACTAGTAACTGCTTAAGCTCCTCGTTCGTTCGGGTCGCCACGAGAGCGGCTACAAGAGCGCCTCCACTAGTGCCAGTGATAACGTCAGGGAGAAGGTCTGCTTCAAGTAGCGCTTTGACGACGCCAAAATGATAATATGCGAATGACTTCCACGTTATTAGTTAACGGTCTCCCTCCTGCGCTAATCTATAGAGATTTTAAGGGACTAGAATTAGAAGGGAGAGGGAGAGAGGCTTATAAAAAAACACTCACAGCTCCTCCGGAGAGACACAAGGCTGTTCGGCCAAAGTTGGCATGCATTCTTTTAAATAAAGATCGTTTCTCATCAAAGGGTAATTGTCGTGAATTCATCAGGAACCGAGTACTTCTCTCAACTGTTCGCCATGTTAGCTAACTAGTCTAAAACGAGTGGGTATGAAAACAAGGATTCTACCTTGATCTATGAAATGCTGCACCAAGTTCTTCGTCCCGTAGTATGTCTGGCTGTAAAGTCTTGGATTTTCTACGCCCACAAAGTTGTTTCTCACGCAAGCCTCGGTCAAGGCTTTGAGATTCTCGACAGCCTGCTTGCTACTACCACCACGTGTAGCTTGCTCCCCCTCTTCTTGCTCAGCAGCCTTACGATGCTTGCGAATCTGTTCGTAGACCCGATGTACTGTCTTAGAATCATAATAAGCGTATTCGTTCTCCTCTTTCCAATGCTCGTTTCCCAAATACGCGTCCATCTCCTTCGCAGCATGTACCCAATCGCGATAATTGCTCGACACGCGCATGGCCCGCCGTAGTCTCTCTCGCCTTCCTGTCCAGGCAATATAATGTTCATAAAGGTATATATAGAATCTCGTAGCGAGATAGGCGGCACCGAGGCCGATAATCCACAGCACGACAGAGATGAGGAAAGGCCATTTCAGTAGGCCGTATAAGTAGCCTTCACGAGTTTCGTCTATGGTCCGGCGGCCAATACTGATCTTCTTCCTTTTGCGCCGCCTATGCTTGGGCTTCTCGTTTACAGGGGCCCAGTCGTTTTGCGCCGTGATGAACATGCTGCTCTGGGCGCCATTCGACTGAGCGGTGGACTCGGGCAGCCCTTCGGTATGGACGGAGGCGGTAGAGCCCGAGCGAGTATAATCGAGACCAACCCAGGCCGGATCGGCAGGGCTGCGTATGCTGGACGGCGAGGCATCTTCTGATGAGGGCGGCGGGTCGGGCGCAGAGAGGGCCTGGGCAAAGGCGGCCAGGTGTTCTGCGGAGAGAAACTGGCGGTCTATATCGGGGAGCCGGGAGGGATCGAAGGACTCGGGAGGGTAGCCATAGTTGTGATGGCGCTTGGGGGTGATGAAGGACAGCAGTGATCGTTTAACCTCTGTCATGGTGGTTGAGCTGAGGCAAGACGGCGCATGTCATCAGATAGATCATGGTTGATTGAAGGGGACTTTGCAACTGATTGACCAGAAGTCAATACAAGGGGCAAATCACCACCATCAAAGAGAATTCCCGAGGGGTGCAGCCGCAGTTTGTCGTTGTCCCGTAAGTGTTGTCATGTGCCAGTCTGAGTCCAGAGTCGCTGCCCCACGACGGATGAAGAATGTGAGAGAGCTCCTGTTCATTTCATGTTGACCTGCAGGGATGCAGGGAAGTCACCTTGTTCGACGTCATTGTCGTTTCTTCTGCGGTAGGAACCGTACAGTACATAAGCACTGTGCAGAGATAGATATACTGTATTCTATAATACTACCTACTCCAGCAATCTGAGATATGAAATTGGCTTGAAACCAATCAATCCTGCATTCTGAGCTCACGAAAAGCATCGGGTCTTTCCTTCTTACATAGATGCCCCTCTAGTATACAACAGAAAAGGGGTTGTTTCAATGATCAAAGGCGTAAGAACCAACATCAGGAACGATTTACATGTCAAAGAACACGTGAACACCTGAGAGAACATATATCATAAAAAATAGAATGGGTTTTGTCAATTATTCGTAGCCCGCAGGAATCTATCTCCTTCGATCTTACTGATGAATGATCTTGGAGCTGCCGGTCCGTGCAGGTTACTCGCCGAGAGAGTCATATGGCAAGTCCAATCTATCAACGTTATGAGTATACAGCCTAATTTCTCATGTGGAAACACTCCCGCGGTATGGTGTATGTTGAAAATCATTGGCATTTGGCACGAGTGCCTCTAATCACTGACTCCATTAAAACATTCCCATAAGCCTGACTAGAGTTCGGAATCAAGCAAGCTGTCCATGAAAAAAATAAACTCCAGAATTGCGTATGACATCCGTATCTTCGTTCGTATGGTTGCTGCCTGTCAACAAGGACTACAGCATAAGTATTCATTGTCATGTACGCACTCAGACATATTGCGAGAGCCATCGGATACCTTCACCGTAACCTAAAATACGCATTAGCACGGACATGATATGACTATACCGGCGGTTAGGTGCTAGCCGACCTTGTCTCATGACCACAGAGCACATGAATACTTCAATGGGCCGAATCCCGTCCAATGGAACTTTGCCCTTGCCAGTGGTCTGGTATAGGCCCAGCTCGTGACGTAGTTGATCTTCAGACACGGCATCCGGGTGGTCGATTTTGTTTCCCAAAATAACGAAGGGGACTTTGGCAAGCTCTTCCATAGATAGGAGAGCGTCAAGCTCGGCTTTAGATTCGGCGAGGCGTTCGTGATCCTTGGCGTCGACGAGGAAAACGATACCGTTGACTTCCGGGAAGTAATCCTTCCAGAGCCGACGGGCTACGAGGCGGGGACAATTAGCGGCAAGAAAACCGAAAAGTCGAATCATCGCAACGTACCTTGCTGATGGCCACCCAGGTCGAATGTTGTGAAGCGGACGTTGCCAATAGCTAGTTCCTCGGATGCTGTAAGATGATTGTTAGTGACATGTGACTTGATAGGAGAGGATCAAGCATGCAGGCTTCGGTATCGGTAACGTACTGGGATGGAGGGTAGGCTGAAGAATCGCGACACGGTCGTTCTATACACGGGTTATTTTAGCTCTCTGTTGCTATATGTTGTCAAGAGTATGGCGCAGCGAAGCTTAGAGGAGGGCAGACGGCGCAATCGGATCACGCCAGGAGGGGACAGTTGGCTCCCGCATGATAACAGCCATCCTGTGGCGGGGTATCGAACCTTCAACATATGCAGCAAAGTCGTCTTTCCAGCGTTATCCAGACCGAGGAAGAGCAACTTGGCGTGCTTGTTCATCAAGCCAAGAGACGAGAGGACGTCGTAGACTGGTAGGCAGAGCGTCAGCGGATGTCATGCAAGAACAGCGGGAGAGACGGGAGGCGAACACCACTGAACAATCCACATCTTGGCGATATGTCCTAATTGTTGAATATCACGGCGCTGGGAATTTGTCTATGGTTGGGCACAGCAAGCTCAAGTAGGCTGCTGGGAAACTGACGTCTTTGATGTGTGAGGTAGTGGTGGACGATGAAAGATAGGTATGGGTGGTGATAAGTGCTACGGTAGGTCGTGCGCTAACTTTACCTAAATGCATACCTGGCTAGGTGTCTAGGTACGTACTTACCAGGTACTGTACCAGTGCAGGCAGCGCCATCCAATGAGAGATACCCTCGGAGAGACAAATTTGGCAGTGCTGTCCTCAACTTGAAAGCACTTGGGGCCACCTGGCCATCTGCTCCACAATTACATCGTCCAAGACGAACATTTGATAACCACACACTCACTCACTGGCGCCAAAGTTTTCAAGCATCTTCTGCGATTCGCGCTATATGGACAGAAAACGCAGAAGACACCCTGCTGGGCTACCTATACTCTGGTTCTTGAGACAACCCTAAGCTCATGTTTTGAATCATCCTCGAACATGATACACAACACGTTCACGGGGGACACAACAACTAACAATTTGTGTTCAAATCATCTTCATATGCCAAAAGTATATGCTATCACGCGCCAACCAAATGCTAAATATGCCTTTCCAGTTTGGTATCTTATACCGCCCGCTAGCCCAGACCTAGTGAGAAAACCCCTCCCAAGACAAAAGAAATTCGTAAAGTGTGAAGAGAAATTTATGTACAGCTGGCTCTATGGCAAAAATAAAAAAGATGCTAGATGCCGCTTTGCAAGAATGTGCTAGAAACGGGCCACCACCAAGATCCAATACCCGCGCGCATACGCCGAAATATGAGATTGCGCCACTCGCTTTAGATAGACAAAACATATTGATCAGGGTCCAATTTGCCAGCAGAGAGCAGTCCGATTTCTCTCATCCGCTCGGCCCCTTTGCCAGGTTGAGGCCTCTGCTGAACGAGTTGGCCCTTTCGCGCCTTGTTGTTATGTTTCTGGAGATATTTTTCTTTAAACTTCTCTCTTCGGCGTTGACGCTTTTGTTCTAACCCCTTGACGATATCGATGGCGCCCCGGACGTGAGCACCGGGTTCTAATGGCTTGCTCATTCGGCGCTGGTTCTTGATATGTTGAGGGAAGAGAGCTGAAGCCCGAGGAAGAGATTTTGTATGCGTCAGCCCAGGGCGAAAAGCCAACGCTTTCCACGGCGCGTTTTGACATTGCCCGCCTTGAACTAGAGAAGCAGGGGGAGATCGCATGACACGGCAGGGCGGGGGCGGCGAGTACAGGCGGCGAGGAGAGTGTCTGTCAAAAAGGCGTCTCGGAGAACGACCTCGAGCTTTCGGTGGTGGGGAATGGTACCGCTTAGGGGATGTGTGCTCCATCTTCCGTTTACGGTGTTCCCCATCCTGGTCTCTGATGTGATGGATATCTTCCAACTCCCCATGAAGCCACAGCTGTTCGTCACTGTCATGACCATGCCTACGGGCCTCCAACTCTTCATCTTCGGGCTCTGATGTGGGAAAACTAGGATCGATATCCTGTGGAATTAGATGGAGTTTCTCTCGACGTTTGACAGCCATGCAAGAGATATAGGCATTTTCTAGAACGCGATCTTCATCAAGAGTCCCGCATACAAAGTCGGTGGAATCAGGTAGCTCAGGAGTACCAGGACGATACTTGATCCGACGACCTCTCTCTCGAATTCTCTTCGACCTTTTGGCTCCTTCCGACGACGAAGAGTCGGATTTGTCGCCTGCTAGGGAGGGACGACGATTACTCGCCGACATGTCGTTCGACAGTCGAAGAGCCAAGCCAGGGTTAGGTGTCCAGAGTTGAAGCTCGCCGTCGTCCTCGTCTTCAGAATCTGCAAACCCGACCTCATTATCCGTGTTGTACCCGTCAGAAGCAACCTCGTCAGACTCATAATCTAATTCGGAATCAAAGGCTTCGTCTTCAGCGTCATCATCGTCGTCATCAAAATCGAAATCATTAGTCAGATCAGCGTCTTCCTCGTTTTCGAGATTGGCCTCGTCGAATTCTTCCTCTTCGAGAGCCTCTTCCTCGGCCTCCTTGCCTAGCCTACGTATCTCGTTCTCTTTCCGTAGCGTGTCATTGATAGTCAAACGCGCGCAGCCGGACGGAAGATATTGTCGAATCCAGTCCTCCTGTAGAGGTTCATCACTTGCGAACTCATGGAATCGTGATGACTCGGCGTTCAAGTCATTGGCATTGGCAGTGAGGTATTTGGAAGGCCGAATCGTTACCGGGGTTTGGTTAACAGTATGTGGGGTGAGCGATCGTTGGCGTCGACCACGGTTCGCTGAAGGAGATCGAGACTTGCGGGACATTGGAGAAGCAGTTCGGTGCTTTTTCGATGTCCCAGTTGACGATAAATCAGGACCCTGTTGTTCGCGCTGAGATGGCTCAATCCGGGAAACAGGCTTGGCAGGGCAAGCAAACTTGATACAAGTCTTCCGTGGCGGCTTCTCTACAGTCGCAGAAGGAGCCACCACAGGTTGAGGTCGATCTGGGGATTTCTTTGCTTCGGGCTTTGGACCGCAGGCAAAAGAGATACATCGCTTTTTCTGAAGCAACTCCACAGCAGTATCTCTCTTTTCACCACAGGACTGCGTCGGAATTAAGGCTGATTGTATAGACGCCACTTGTTTTCTGGAGCCATCAGGGCCAATAATTCCTCGTTGCGCGTTAAACAAATCCCTATTTAGTTCAACTAGGGAAATAACTGGCGGTGGCGGACTAGGGGTGTTTGTCCGAGCGGGGCTTGTAAGCCCAGTGTCGCTGGTAAGGTCAGCAGTGGATGCAAGGCTAACGTTACTATTCAGAGACCGCCGCCGTGTAGGCTGAGGGCGATGCAGAATATCAACGTTCTCCTCGCTGGATTGATGAAGTGCCTTCGTCAATAGAGACTCGGCATGGTCAACATTTCTCGGAACGATGGCCCTCTTAAAGTCACTGCGGGGTGATTTTGTTTCGAATCCTGGGTCCGGGGGCTCATCTACGTCGGCGGCTGCCTCATCGTCTGCGGAATGTTGTAAAGGAGTTCCATGGGAAGTACACGCCAGCACACTCGATGTAACTACGTCGTTGGCCCGCTCGTTCGTCATTTTGGTGCACTGAGTGAGGGTAAATGATGAATTGAAAGTAAATAGACGTGATAATGACTGGTATCTCGGTCTGAAGGAAATGCCACAATGTGACTTCCTTCGAGAACCGTAATTCAGGACAGCCTAGCTACAGGCTGGGGTAAGATGAGGTGGTGTGAGTCCGTATTGCTAATGCGCAGCGTGCAGGCTTCGTTTCTTAGGCGGAAGAAGCGCAGCTTCGTGTGTCCCTAGGGACCGTTTTGTTATATCATAAGAACCATGATGAGTACCTCTGGGTCTGTTGGTGGAAGAGAAGAGTTGGTAGATATGAGGCGCGGTATATAGGCCAGTAGTCCAAATAACAAGGCGTGATGACGACGAAGGATCGTTCCAGTTGAGGGAAGGCGGATGGCAGTTGGTCAGAAGGATGATGACCAACAAGCTCAGAACTGAATCAATCCAGATGCTGTGCACCTAGCTAATTAAGCAGGACACAAGAGGCGCAAGGGTCTTGGGACAGACTTGGCCCTCACTAATCCTGGCGTCGAATCAAGTGGCGCAGAGGGATCTACAGACAATCCCGAAGAGGTCAAATGCGCGCGCCGTCAGTAGCAAAGACCGGCAGCACAACTGTGCTAGGGTCCACGGAGCGACAAAACGGAAAGACACGTGCAGGTTCCCGGGAATCCAAAGGAAAGGAGTAAAGAGGAGAAAACTGAAGATGGAGGGAGGCAAACGCAGGTTTAGTATCGAAGAAATGAAGAAAAGACGCTCGGAGCGGGAGACTGAGTGAGGGTGGCGGAACCAGGGCAAAAACCTGAGAATATGAATCAAGTGCTAATAAGAATAACGGTACTAGGTGATACCAAATCAGATGAGGTCACAGTGTACCAGACAGGTGGGTTTCCTGTTTTTTTTGTGTCTTATTTTTTTCTCCGTCCCTTTCAGCGGTCAGCTTAGGTATTAGCTTTCTGCGTACAGAGAAAGTTAATACTGAGGTACCGTAGACTTATACCGCAACGTCCTCGAGCTAGGTCGTACAGTAGGCACTAATCATAATTACGGTGCAGCAGCTAAGGCTGGTATAGGACGTCGTGCTACAGTGAATAGAAAGAGAACCGTCACTGTGTGAGGCGGTATGTGACCATCGGATATCCCATGCACCTCCCCTGCCTTCCAAGGTTCTGAAGTCCTTTTGCGCTTATTGCGGCAGGCTTCGACGTTCAAACGGGAAAGTCCAGGCAGATCATATGCAATTAAAGCGTTGCTGAGGCCATCTCTATGCCTCAAAGGGAAGTGGGGCTCGTCACAGGGTTCCTTGTATACAGTATTGCAAACTCCCACACACTCTACAACTGCTACCTCGCGCAAACAACCATTAAGCTTCGACTAAGAACCAAGCGCCGCATGCAGCCTTTCCCAATAACGACAAATTGCCCAGAGCGGCTAATCAAGGCTTGGAATAGCTTGGAAAATCTTGGCCGACAAGCTACCTAGGCATATAATAAAGGGTCCAAATTCCATTTTCGTGATGGCATCCAAACATAAATGATTGGTTGAACTTGAAATTTGCATGCTATCTCGAATGCAGCTCATTTTCTAGTAGTTAGTGTAGAGCGACACGGTTATGCTCGGTATTGTACATAGGTAGTAGGTCCGAGTTTCGCTCACGATCTAATTAATTTTTTTTTCTTTCCTTTTTTTCGGTTGCATGCATAGAACGAGAGCTGGCCGGACTGTAACACTAGGAACTGTATGCGTTCGTTAATTAAATCGTGGTACCACGAAGGCCTCGGCCTCTGCCGCCGCATCGGAGCAGCATGTCAGACCGTTCGCTAAGCGACCTGGTACCTATGCACCAGTTGTCCACATGCAGTTCAGGTCAGCAGGGCACGCCAAATCGGCCAAGCCGGGATATTTACAATTCCCTAAAATCGATCGACTAGGTAATTCATTCGCTGCTTCACTTCACTTTTGTTCTCGCAATGGCGAATTTGTCGGCTAGTCGCAGGTGGGATACCTGACCAGAACCTGACCCCGTCTCAACCCCCGCCGCATCTCGATTACATACCCGAAAGTTCTAACGCTACAGAGGCACGAAATTTAAGGTCCCATCCTACCTGATGGCCGCATCGTGCTAACATGGTATATCATACTAGGTAGTGTATGCACGTGCCTACATACAGCATTCAACTAGGTAGAAGGTATAGGCGGGCAGCTCACTACACTGCTACTAGTAACCCATACAAAATACAGAGTGAGACAATTGTTGATCAGCTACCGTCGATCATTCGCGATGGATTATTTTATTTTGCTGCCTTCGTTAAATAGTAATCTATTATCATTTATACGGATTGAGTAATGTCTGGGCGGCGGTCTGGGCAGTGGTCGGGCGATTGGAGCCCCCTCTCGCTCGCCTCATACCAGTGAAATTTGCGATGTTGTGGTGCGGTACCTACTAGTTACGCATGCTTACTTACCTAATCCATCTGTGCTTATTGGTACTATGCGCGATTAAAATGCAGCAAAGCTACGCACCAACCATCGATGGGATGACTCGGGACTATTATTAGTCGGACAGTATTATTGATACTGTCGCATCATATACGGTAGTGGGTACCTCATCGTACCTATACAGCGTATACACTTACACTAGGCTGTAAATACCATCGAATTTATAATGCCGTTGGAACACCGCCGGATGATGCACATCAAACTATCCAGCGCCCTCCGCCCTCCTTGGCTAGCTACTACTTGGTACAAATCACCGCGCCCCCAACAAAGCCCGAGGATGTGATTCTAAGTACCTACACGTGTGTGGGGGTTGCGCGCTGTAAACCCACGCGGACGAGTTACTCGTGTCTGCGAGCGTCTTACCTCTTACCAATAGGCGGTAAACCAAATCATCATCAGCTACCACACGGCTTCCCTAAACAGACATATAAAAACACGCCAGAGCTTCATTCGTATGTTCTCTCGGCAGTCAGATGATTTATTAGCTTCGGTCCAGCGGACAAGGCCTTTTACTCGCCAGTTTTATTTTGACACCAGTTATATCATATTCAGGTACTTGTTGTCATTTTTTCAATCCCCAATTCTATCTTGGCATATAGAGAATTTGTCTCCAACGCGCCATTCAATGTTCTTGGCCACATTTAAAAAGGCTCGTCCCGGCTCGGTCGCGGCATCTTCAGTTTCAGTTTCGTAGTTGTTAATATCTTAATCATATCCGTCGTTTGGAGTCTGTTCGTACCCGCCAATGATCACCATAACGTTTGAGTAAGAATACCAAGACTAGCTCTCTCTTTGGAGCCTAGGGCGTCTTTTGGCCACTGGCTTGAAACAGTAGCTCACCCGTTCCCCGTAATACCCAGCTTATTACCACATTCAAGAAAGCTCAATGGTTGCGGACTGGGCACAATAGAGAGGGGAACATCGCAACACCACAACCCCGCATTCTACACGTATGTAGACTGACGTCTCTGTCGCCAGATTATCTACCTATGCAAGTGGATCACGATGATCCCAAAGGGAAGAGACCATGGTCACACGCGACGAATATGACCAGACGTGAGCCGTTAGCACGGGCGCGAAGACATGTGAAATTGATCTGTCCAGGTATTTCGTTTGTATCAACATTCCCCCGGTGGTTACAGAAGTGGCACGAGTCCTGGCACGAGTCGTCATTCTGCGCAGGTCAGCAGAGTGGCAAACAGTAGTGCAGTGCTAAACTCTGGTACCACATATAGATGTGGTATGGATAGTGTTGATATAGCAACTTGATTGTTGACAATCCCGATGAAACCTTTAGAACTTTTAATCTTGGTATCAAATGAGCTCTATCAGTGTCAACAAATACGGTACCTTGGAGCAGAGCCAAGAGGGTTTCTTGTACATAAATACAGATAACAACTGCAAGTACGAACTCTCAGTAATTGGTACCTATGCTGCCTGGCATCGACGACCGCCGTCAACCAGATCCCTGTCATGATCTACACCCCGAAATATTTCCAAACATTTTCCCAGGCAATTTCAGGGTCCTATTCGAGCAAAGGTAAGACCTGCGTCGACCCTTTTACTCCTCTACTTGTACACACTAATAATACATCAATGGGTATTGCATTGCACACGTGGTAGATCTGCAGGATAGGCGCTCTCCAGTTTCGTCTGACAACTCATCACATGTAGGGCTTGTAAAAGATGCAACTAAACCGAAGGGTTTGCCGAAGACGGACTACGTGGACCGAATAAATAGGTTTGACCATTCAGGACGCCGCTCTAGCTTCGGCCGGCAGTAAACGGCATTACATATTACCGTTAAGGAGCAGACCGGCTAAGAGCTGATTCACCGCAGAATTGCATTGCAGCTTAGAATATGTATGCACGATATTCAGCCCTAGAGCTGAGGCGATATACAATGCTGACAGCGTCACCGACTGTCAACGCCCACGCCGTCAGCTCGTCGGCGCTCGGGAAGTTTCACTTGATCGCAAAAGACGAGCATCTACATGCTTAGATGTCGCGCGCGCGAGTACAGCGCCGACCGGGCAAGAATATTAAACTCTTCGGGCTTCGCCCTTTCCAGTAAGCAGCTCGGCATCCCGTTATATCTTGTTAATTTTAGGCATATGGACCGTAGCACAATGATTCGGTATCCCGTATTCCGGGTACGTAAACGCCTGGAACCATGAAAATGTAAAATACTACAACGTGTGTAAGCTCTCCAATGGGAAGCTAGATCCTAAAATGGCTCTTCCCAACTGACGTCCAGTATCTACGTCATCATCGGATAGAACTTCCAAAGCTAGACGTCAAATTCTAGCAGGAATATACCTAATCGGGCGGTATCTTCACGTGACCTTCTGTCTATGAGCCAAGAAGTTACCTAATGGAGGTACCTGTGTAGGAACTCACCTAGAGGAGGCACCTACATACATAGTAGCTCTCTGGACAAAATGTTCATAATCACATGATAGATCACGTGCTCGTCATTGTACCGAATCGGGTTAGACCAATGATCTTCCGACCCTCTTGTCTCCAAACATCGAATCTCAATTTGCCGTTGCTTGATTATCGTGAGCTTCGCTCGTCACGCATTTCTTCAATTGACAACGCCCGTCATCATGAACGCCTTCCGCGTCGCCCGTGCGGCTCTGCGAGCTCGCCCCGCTGCCATGCGGCTCCCCATCCAGCCTCTGCAGCGAAGGGGCTACGCCGATGCGGCTCCCGACAAGGCTCGTCTCCTCCGGCAGATCTCGGGAGTTCCTCTACTGACCGTGGAAATGTAGATCAAGCTAAGCTTGTCCCTCCCTCACCAGGTACGATAGCCTCCAGCTATGCGACTACGGCCCGGAACGTCACCGATGCCGCACCCCGTCTAATTCGCCTGCCTAAGCTCGACCTCGCTGCCGGCCAGCACCGCTAATTCCCGCAATAGTCCATCTACACTTCGCAAGACGTCGTCCAGGTCAACATCCCCGCCGAGTCCGGAGATATGGGTGTCCTCGCAAACCACGTACCTTCGATCGAGCAACTGAAGCCCGGTCTCGTTGAAGTCGTCGAAGAGAACGGCTCCAGCAAGCAGTTTTTCCGTACGTACACACAAGACGAAGGTGGCATGAACATGAGCATGGGACGGTTCACTAAGGTCTACTACTAGTTTCTGGCGGTTTCGCTACTGTTCAGCCCAATTCTGTCCTGAGCATCAACGCCGTTGAGGGCTACCCCTTGGAGGACTTTAGCGCCGAAGCTGTCCGATCCCAGATCGCCGAGGCACAGAAAGTAGCCAACGGCAGTGGCAGTGAGCAGGATATTGCGGAGGCTAAGATTGAGCTAGAGGTGAGGCATACGTCCATACTATTTTTATGCTCTTATTTGCTAACGATATTTAGGTTCTGGAGAGCTTGCAGGCGGTTCTAAAATAGACTGTATAGAGGATAGTTATCGCGCAACAACTTGTACATCAGCATAAATCCCTACAATCAACGAAAGCGAATCAAGAAGGTTTTGAGCACGTTGAGGTGTGCATGCGCAGTTTCCTTCGACTGTGAATGCGCCTGCTTGTTACATGTCGCAGTTGCCGATCCAGGAACAACTAAATAGTTGCTGCCTCTACGAGCCCGATGGCGTTCTCTGTGGGCTGTGTAGACCGCTCTCTTCCGTTTTCTTGCTGTATGGTGTTAACAGTGAGTCGAACGATCAACCCAGGCTCTTATTGTAACAGATGTATTCCTTATGCCAAATTCATTATTAGGCGATGATACGCTTTGGTTCATCATAGCTTTGCGCGCACAAGAGCGCTCCTCATGTGTTAAACGAACTCACAGAGGACCAATACCCTATCATGGGGAATCCCATCTCTATTGAAACCGTTGCGTCGCGGTTGCGCCGATTGAACGCATTTTCTAGCCAAGTTAACTCATCATCCGAAGACCCTAGCTCCGCCGAACGCGAACGTGGGCACAAAGCTGTCGGTTAGAGACCCTCGCAACACCCACGGAATGTAAACTCTTCGGTTCGCTATCTCAATATCCCCGATTTTCAGACGCCTCCTGCTGCCTATTCATTTGTCATCCACAGCTGCGGTCGGAATCAACATGAATACGCCCAGAAACACGGAACTCAGCCATCATATCCGTTACAGTCGTCGCCATGCCGAAAGAGCTTTTCTATGGGCCACTTGTGCAACACATTCGGCCTCACAGAAATCCAATCTTCTAGCGGACGACTCGTCTCCGATACAATCAAAGACACTGGGTTCAAACAAACCCAGATTCACTCACCGACAGCTATTCATGGGGTACATTCCTTTGCAAATCCCTTAGCCCCTATGTCGGAGTCGCAAAACTTGCCATTAACTTCATCGATCTCACACAATACCCCGGAGAGTGAGAGATGGAGGTCAGCTCGGGACATGTTCACACAGTACGAAATTAGCAGGCCTTCTGGTTGGCTTTCGGACATATCACTGTCGGGGGATGGAAATGCCAGCCCCCGAGAATATTCCAGATACTGTCACATTTGCTCAACTCCCACATGGGTTCCAACTCATTGCTCCTCCTGTGGGCACCATCTTTGCGAAAGGTGCACATGCGAGGTGTCGGGCATTACTTCCCAGGCTTATGCCAACGTTTCCCACCATCCAGACCCTAATACCATACGAGATAGATTAGAACATGTATCTGCCTCTAGGCCAAATTTAGAATCCATAAAAAGTCACGGTCAGGAGGCAAGAACTGCCGTTTCCACACCTAGAAACCGAAATCAAGACCGTGTGGAAATCCAGCATTATCCATCACCAAGCTTTCGTTCGGATTCTAGCTGGCTAAGGACAAATGAAGACCATGGGAAAAAAACGACATTATCTAAAATAAATGCTCCGATCATAGGAAATCATCCACATATGGACAAAGGACAATTTGAACGGACGTCGAGCCGACTTACGCCGGCTATCAGGGCAAATCCATTCCTCCTCAACGACAAGAGCAAAGGAAAAGAGGCCGAGGCGAATCTCTCTGTAAGTTCTACGAGCCGAATGGATTGCAACGATCCGATGTGCAGAGCAACCCATGCCGGGCACCAACCATTTCGACACAACGTCTCTTATTCCAAACATGGGAGCGAGCATAGTAGGCGGGCTATAGACCCTAGTGATGCTTCAAATCAGCCTCTCCAGGCTGGATCATTTGAAGAGCCGCCCTCTAATACAAACTTTCCTTCAAATCAAGCCAATGACATCCACCGCCACCACTCTGTCGGCTTCCATAGCGATCATCACATTGCAGAGCACTTGTCCTCAGCAGTCGGCCACAATGCATACGACCTCCTTAAGGGGCGCAAGAAAAAAAATACCCAACCAATCTCCAAGGCAAGTATAAAGTCAGGGATCAATGGAAGCCCGTACCCTGAGCCCTTCACAATGCCTAAATCAGTTACACAGATGGGCTCATTCCAGTGGACTCAAGATGCTATTCCTCCGGGCCACCCAAGTCGGTCGGGTAGTAGGAGACAGCGACGTTCTCCGCTATCAAAAGAAGCGACGAATCCATCGGAACAGGAGCACATAATTGCGAGCAAGAGGACCACACACGATGCAATAAATACCGTGCCAGGAGAAAGTCCCCTCCACAATGAGCAAAGAGAAGTTCATAGTGATTTAGACCTATCTCGGCATGGCAATGTTCCTCCAAGACTCCGACTAGCCAGCACACCGTCGTGGTTAAGAAATCCGGCCAAGGGAGCAGCCGATGCTATTACCCCACTACATCACGTCGATACGAAGAGTCACGATATGCATGAACACGATCATGGATACCTTTCAAACATCGTCGTCCATCCTCAAGATGATCATGACGAGGATTATGTACAATCGCGGAGCGGCTATAAAACGGAATCCCGAGAGGAACGCCATATACTCTCGAAGTTGCCAGATGCGCCTTCATCAGTGCGAGAAGCACCGAAATCGGCTCACGCAACACCTAAGATACAGATTGACCCGACCCCTCCAGAGCGCAAACAGCGGAATGCCCCGGTTCCGGTGTCTAAGCGGCGTGAAATTTTTGAATTCGCTCAAGATCATACTCCTATGACTTCCCCAGCGAAGAAAGTAGCTCATGACCGCAAGGCGCGTTCCCGACAAGATCAACACCAAGGGATAACTTTTACGGGCCAGAGTGGGCTAGCGCAGTCGCTTATAGAAAGATAGGAGGCCAAGGATACGCATTTGCACTCGGACGCTCGGCTCGACCATGAAGAAAATTCCAAACCTGAACCCTTACAAACCCTTCGACCACAAGGACCTAGTAAAGCCTTAGCATCCACAGCCGATAGGTCTAAGCGAGGACGCGAGCAGAGCAAAGAAAAGCCCTCGGTTGAGCAATCACCTGAACTTGAGATTGCTAAGCCGATGCCCATCGCTCCTCCCAATCACGACTGTGCTTGGAAAGACCGATATCTGGCCCTGACGGCCGAGATTCGTCAGCTGAAGGCAGAGATATCAACTCGCGTTTCGCATAGGAGCTCAGGCTTTCTCACTGACGGGTATGAACAACATGACGACGACCTCGATCTGCTGGGGGTCACTGTCAACTTGCACTTTCGGGACAGAGGCGATGTTGTCATTAGCACCCCTGTAACCCGAGATACGGCGCCTAGCAACTAAAGGCACGTATGATCCCTATTTGTTGTAGTCAAGGAAGGAAGCTTTGAGGACATGGGTGAATGGCATTAACAATCCTAAGGCACCAGGTCTGCACCAGGTCTGCACCAGGTAATTAGGTCAATTACTTCGCTCAGTTGATTGACTGGGAAATAGTCAATACGGTTCATTAATAGATTGTATTTTTTCCCCCCCTCACAAAATGACTTATGATTGATAGCCCAATAACTTTATATAAATATAACTAAAATAAGTTGCAAAGATGATTAGATAAGATTGATATGATAGCCTTGCAAGGCAAGAGAAAAAAAACTACATGAAAAAAACACATAACCCCCATACCGCATAAATCAACTCCGAATCGGGGAATCGAACCCCGGGCTTGACGGAACTGCACCGCATCACAAGGGTGTGATGAAGATGAGAGCGTCAAATGTTAGCCACTACACCAATTCGGATTATGAAGCTAGTTGACCACTACCGGGATCGAACCCCTAATCTTGTCAGGGCATCTAGTTGGAATACCCACTTAGCCAAGCAGGCAGTTATATTGAGATGTCGAATGTATTGAATATTGGGATTGAAATCTTCAATCGTTCGTTCGAATTGCCTTGTGATATCATGCAGTCATAACGACTGTGCTGAGTCTACGTCAATAGCGTTACACTTTGTTGAATTCAACTGGCAAACTGTGTCTTAGTGCTCTATGCTCTATATTGTATGAAGCAAAGACGGGAATGAGAGGAGTTTGCTTGGGACTCAAATAGGAGGCAACCCCCTAGCAGACCAACTCGCAAAACATACCCCACAAACTAATTCAAAAATACTGTGATGAGTCGAACTTTAGTAGTCTATGCTCAGAGCTAAATCATGAATAGTCTTATGTAAGACACCAAATTTGAACTCTCTAGGGTCGATGTAGGTTCTAGTGCACAGGATTGTAAGGAAGGAAATTCTTAATGGCACATAAAGGCAAACGATCAGCAGCCATGAATGTAAATATATAATATTCAAACTATTCCCACTCACGTCCTAAATTCTATACACGTGTTCGAGGATCTAGACCAATCCAAATCGAACTGACGGAATATAATTCTCTCTTTGTTTCCGCATCCGCATTTCTAGGTTCTGGTTTCTTGTCTTCCAAATCACCAGGAGTCCTCAAAGGTTGTTGTGTACACTAGATGGGGATTGTTGTATTCGAGGAGAGTCTAGAGAAGCTAGTTTTTTTAGACTATTCAAAAATTATCTATGAGTGTTGATATTACATATTGAAAAGTTACGAGTCTGCATTCTTCTAGAGAATATTCTCAACGCCTTAGAGAAGAGATCAATGAAATAGGGCGGTGACGGTTTCGGGATAGTACCACTAATTTATATCACCTTTTAAGAATACCAAATAAGCATACGTTATTTTCCTGGCCTATACTAATGATGTACCTTGTAGCAACACAACAGCTGTAGTCCCTTTTCATTTTGAATGTAATATATAAACTATGTACGCTCTATTATCTCATATCATGCGTCATGGGCTATTAGGGGCTGACATGGTAGGCAAGGGTGGCGTCATAAGACTCATTGTACCTTGAAGCGGAACAGAAACTACCTAATCACCAAATTTATAGACAAAGAGGACTGTTCCTGTGCTGTGTATAGCTGGGTGGCATCTAGAAAGGTAGTTTAGAAGACCTTGCGCAATAACAATAGTCATTATCTACCCCTAGCGTAGGGCTCCGACAGATGGCACTCTATCCTCTCATCATTCGATAAACTCCAGGGAATACTAGTAGGTGTGATGGTGGATAAACGTGACGATGGCCGAGACACATCCGAGCCGCGTTTTCTCCGCTGAGATATGTAGCTCCCTCCGCCTTGGCACGTACGCCCCGAGCTCTGCGATGCTCCTTATGATTCCGAAGTCGCTCTTAATCCTCGCCGGCCCCTCATGCCGAAAACCGCACAACAGACTACTATCTATCTAGAGGTATCTATTCTAGACAGTAACCATTCGTAACCTTGCCGAGGGGGGAATAGTAGACCGGGCGGAGCGGGACGGGATATCCCGCTAATGTTGGCATGTTCTAAAGATTTCGCAAAAGAAATCTCCAAATGGGCGGAGTGAATTGTTCTTTGCATACGCTCGGACAGTGACGGGACCTGCGGGCGCTACCGTACCATCAAGGCTGAAAATGCGGTCGCATCTAACATATAGATATGTAACCGAATAGCCATATCCTTGTCCCGCGAATACGGGACATTACGATCTATTTCGATGATGTAGAAGGGATTCGCGATGCTTAACCGGCTTCGAGAGGCACCTAGGGTCCCTGGGCTCGCCGGCGAAACGGATACTGCGGTCTTTGTATAGAATAGCACCAAGCCAGGGCTGACTGAGCACGACGATGCAGTAGATTTCGTCTCTTACTTATCTACCAGAAATCTGGAGTCTGCATCGAAACCGCCTACGGAAATTCCCGTGGCAATACAAACGGAAAGTTATAGAATACCAACCTATGTGTTACGAAACGGAAATATGGCCGCATTCGGAAGGAAGAAGCCGATATCTCCTAGAATCAAGAATACGAACGATACGATAGAATACGAGAACCAGGGAGTTCTGGAACCGTCCCTAGTTGAGTCGCATACTCGTAGGTGGACGTTTTACTATTGAGGATTTGATATGGACTAGCTGCGAACGTAGACATGGTCATCCTCTGGTAATCGCGGTTAAGAATAAGATGAGACGATATGCGTGGGGAAAAGGAAGCGAGAGTGAAACAGTATAGATATATCTGAGTTAGTTATGCCCTTAAAGTTACTATAGAAACCAAGCCCAACGGAATGGGGCTGAGGAGGAATGAGGGCTTAAATATTTCGTCCTTTGACATGAGAAAGTATGACGGTGTTGAGCAATACGTCTAGTTGCTTGATTCGAAGATATCTACTTGAGGTTAATATTCATGAGACCATGTTGGAAAGTGCTAATTCGACGAAACTATCTGTTGTTTTTGATATATATATATATATATATATACGTAATTATTGTTGTATAATATGGTTTGGTTAGACTAATAGCAAATGAGTGACATAGCTCATCTTTGAGGGACTGGAGGATTCAAACTTGACATGAAAGGGCCTTGATCTTTAATCTTGAGGGCCTACGACAAGCCCAGATGCGTGCTTAGTATAGTTGGTATTTGCTGTCTCTCCCAACTTTCCCTCGATTGCGTGGGAATATTCGCGTGATGTTGAGTCTCTCGCATTTAATAATAGCTAATCATGCCCTTCAAATTGCCGAATAGCTTGCTTATAATATCCTACGAGAGTGGTATAGGTAAATTGTTTTGTTAATCTGTGTGATTGTCTGCCTGGCGGACGGGAGGCGCGTCTTTCCGAGTCCGGTTGACTGGATTGTTCGGATATTGGCGGGCGCGTATAAAAGACATACGAGTAGTGGTATTTCCATCGTTAAAATCACTTGTGAGCCTCCATACATTCTTTTTGGTCGTAAATACAAGCCCTGGGCCGTGGCTGCTCATCATAGGGTATATAGGCGGTCATGTTGGTTCCTAAGAAAATGCGGTCCGGGCACATCTAGTCGACGGTTGTTGATAATTATTAGTCGTGAAGGTAGGTGGGTTCGAAATCCCAATTTGACGAGCTGTTCCTGATCGATGGGGCTTTCGACATCAGTGGAATTACATGATATTAATGGCCGCTTTAGGCACTCTCGTCACATGCTAGGCTACATAGATAGTAGCCAAGCTGGTTAAATTCTACCAGCTTTTCTCTGAGATAGGTCTAACCACGTGACGTACCATTCGGACCCAGAGCTTTTATGTGCTCCAGGTGATACCTAGCGAATAGTCATCCATACTACGTTGTGTGCCTCGCAGATACTGGAACGAGTATAGACATCGACGATCATGGAGGTTTCCAGGGGTTGTACTCGGGAGGGAACAGCCAATCGAGTGAAAAAGCAAGTATCCAGCATTTGACGTTATGGTCGCACCGGCGGCCAAATGACGGGTGTGCCCGAGCGAAGAGGATGTCGTGGAACTTGGGCAGCACAGCGTATTTGTGATCTCCGACCGGAGCGGTCCCTCCTCGGCGCCTACATAGCGGGCGCCTGGTTGCTCATTTTCATTTTTCTTTTTATGACGGAATCAGCCAAGACGGGTATTGGGAGGATGCTTGTCTCGAGCGACGCCAAGGCAGCTCCCCACGGGCAACAAGCTTTGCCAAGTCAGAAACCTAGAGCAACATCAGGGCCGATGGACAGAGCTATTATAAGCTAACCTACGCATCTAGAGAGAGCACTCGTTTAAAGAGCAAGAATGCAGCTAGAATATGCCCGCGGATATTCCATTGGCGGAAAATCCAGGTGGTTAGCCACCACGTAGGCACGATGTGGTTTGCGTCTCTCCACGTCGTAATATACTGGGAGGCAGTGCACGGGGAAGTAGGGAAGAGTAGGGAAAAGTAGGGAGATGCAAGCAAGCAAAAGCATGCAGGCAAGCCACCCTACCTACCTAACCTAGGATCCGACTCGGGTCCCCAATGTTCTTGGCGATGCGGTGCACGCGCGCATTATGGTCGACAGCGATCCCCGACTTGTTGCGGGGAACGGGAAGTTTTGGCGGTCCAATAACTACCTGGACCTAGGTATCCAATGTGCGCTTTGCGATGCGATGGATGTACTACTGTATGCTGTAGGTACACACACACACTACCCAGATAACCCCAACCCCAATGCGGTGGATTGGGGACGCACTTATCAATCTCGGTACTGTGTAACTATATCTCCCGCTCGATTAAAATTGAATCAATTTCCACTTTGCCTGTAAATGCCATATTATGTATAGTACTGTACCTACATACCTAGGTAGGTAGGTGTATGGGGATGTATGAAATGCCCGAAGTGTGAGGGATCTGCTTCAACCTATTTTTTCTCTCTCATACTTAAAACAACTACGTACATACCTAGACCCTGCATATGTAAACGTATGTATGTATGTATGTCAGTGGAAAGGTTGTACCTATCGACTGATATTTCATCATGTTATTTACCATCTGTTCAACAGCTCTAACACTTACTTCCTATGTACGATGGATGTAAGCGCGCGTACTACCTAATCATCTAATGGAGATATAGGTACATCCTTTTCAGCGGTAGATTAGGTTAGGATTGGTTAGGTAGGTGGGATTTGAAATACGACACTTACTCACTCACAACAACCCTCCCACCTACTGTATTCGCGTGACTCCTATCCATCGCTCGCTTCTGTATGCCGCACAGTTCCACACTTGTTCTGGACCTTTCTTTTTCGTAGTCATTACATATGCGCATGGTCGTCTTGCTCAGCTCCCGAGTCGAATCGGGCACACTGTTGTTTATTACATAGTGCACGACGGGCGGACAAACCCAATAGATGTCGGCTTTTAGCTGCTCGCATCTTACGCATGGCTTAGGTGACTCTGTGGGATCACTGTGCACTACCTACGACGAGCAAGTAGGTGTGCTGCAGGCATTGGCTTGCCTATCAGCTTTCGTGATCGACGCGTGCCGAAACAAGTGATACGTCCATCTGTACTTCACGTAGCCGTTTCACCCGACGAGACGGCCAAACCGGATTGGGAGACGGGATGGGCTGCTGACGAAAAATACTCGGGCTTTCCGTCCTCTTCTGTTCATTATCGGGCAATGGCAGTCTGAGGGGCTTCAACCTCTTTCTTTGCGCATATCGTATTATATTGTGTGCTGTAAAACAGTTCCAAGGGCACCATTGATATGTGTGTGTGTAGGTAACTAACTATTCCTAGCGAAGATCAAATTGAAGGAGGGATTTGCCTGATGTGGTAAACTAGCACCTTAGTTTGTCCGCTGTACACTACGATTGCACCCCACCTGACCCAGTCTGACCATCCTTAGCTGATCTCCTACGAGCAGGTCCGCTACTCTTGTCTGCAGCAAGTCAAGTATCTACCTAGTGTAGGTACAGCCGGTGCAGCTAGTAGCTAGCGCTGGTAGTGTATCTGGACGGGAGGTAAGCAGCCCCACCCCGTCTGGTCAATGCCACTGCCACTGAACTCTGGCTCCCCCATACCTAAGCCAGCCCTTTTCCCCTAGCACCTCTCCCACTTTCTGTTACCCAATCTTTAACCATCTTGCTTTCTCGGCGCCCAGCCTTCAACAACCTTCTCGAACGCTCAAGTCCAGCGACGCTACGACGAATAATACGATAGGTAACAAGTACGACAATGACAACGACATAACGACGACTCGGATTCCGCTGATCCGTATAACAGTTAGACCGGTATACCCTTAGATTCCGAGGCGACATAGAAAGAGGGCAGGATTGATTGATTCAGGAGAGGAGAGAAGATACCTTCGATTCAGACATCGAGATCTGGGGATACACACACGAAGACCGAGTGTTACGACGACGCGAATCGATCACGGCTACGTGCATCCTATAGCCCTCGGGAGGGCCATCATCTATTCCATGGCGGACGTCCTCCGGTAACACGTCTTCGCTTGATTTCCTCGGGGCTCTGCGCCCGGACCGCCGTCGTTTTCTCGAACAATTTTAGAACTCCTCAATTTTGTCATTACCACGTCGTCGAGTATGTCGACGGCCTGCGCGCCACTAACACTTGCGGCAAACGGCGTGTTGTCCGTCGTGGGCGCGACGCCCACAACGCTCGCCGCCAATGTCGTCTATCTACCCCCTTGCGCTACGGTCGCCGCTTTGGCCCAGCGCGCTATTATTGTCACTGGGGGTGTAAGCACCGATGAAGCCGAACCCGAACCGATAGATTATTCCGGCTTGCGAACCAAATTTTATTCTACGATATTCCCTCAATGCTATGCCCTAGCTGCCACCACCGTCCTTGCCTACATGCTGTTGATCATGCTTGTAATTGCGCCAAGATCGTTCCTGGACGGCGGCATTGTTACTTTGGGACGCCGAGGCTTTACTAACGGCCACTCGAATGGCATTACCATTGGTGGCCGCCCATGGCTTCAGAAGGTCGCCGCGCTACTTGTCGCCGTATCGCTTACCATTGCTACCGCTGATACGTTTCGTGTGGCCGAGGAACAGTACAACCTAGGCTACCAGGACGCGCGCCAGCTACAACAGAAAGTGCTCGGTGGAACGCAACTTAAAGTCATACAGCTCATCTCCGACACCTTCCTCTGGTTAGCCCAGGCGCAAACGTTGATTCGCCTGTTTCCTCGTCAGCGCGAGAAAGTCATTATCAAATGGACCGCTTTCGCCCTCATCACCCTCGATGTTATTTTTGGAGCCTTGAATAGTTTTCGATATACAACCTCAAATAGCTTTAAACCGCGTCAGTTTACCGAAGCCGTTCCGGCACTGAGCTATTTATTTCAACTATCGTTGGGCCTCTTATACGCCGCATGGGTTCTGTACTATGCATTAATGAAGAAGCGATATGCCTTTTATCACCCTCTAATGAAGAATATTTCATTGATGGCGGCCCTTTCTATCGGCTCTCTACTAGTGCCGGTAGTATTTTTTGTTCTCGACATTGCCGAGCCGGATTTTACAGGATGGGGTGATTACGTTAGATGGGCTGGCGCGGCAGCTGCGAGCGTTGTCGTCTGGGAATGGGTAGAACGCATCGAAGCGCTGGAACGCGAAGAGAAGAAGGATGGCGTTTTAGGCCGTGAAGTATTCGATGGTGATGAGATGATAGACATGTCACCATCTGACCTTACGTGGCCTCGCCGAAGGAAGACCTTGAAAATCAATGGTGACTTGGAAGAGGGAGACAGTAGTGCGACATCCTCTTCTGGGAACCGTGATAATTCCTGGCCAGCGATGTCTTCTATTTCCCGGCGATATCGCTTAAAGTCGGATAATAACCCCAATGAAGCGCAAACGGGTACTGCTCCGCCAGCCTCGACGACAGGTAGAGAAACGGCCCGGTTTCTGCAGCCGCCGCTTTGGCCATCCCGGCCCCCACCGGCAGTTACACCGGTTAGTAGGACGGACACAGCCAGTGCTGACAGTACAATATACCGGGTCCGCTATCAACCGCTCACCGAAACAACATCGAGAACTACGGATGATAGATATCGACCACCGTCTAGGGGGGATACTATCGCTTCTTCACATTCCGATGCGGTCGTGGAAAACAACGAGTCGTCCGGTAACACGTCTACAATACAACCAACTCTCACAACTACTCTAATGGATAGAGTGAGCCCTCAGCCTCATACACGTTGGGGATCTTTAATGCTTTGGAATCCATTACATCGTAAATCCCGCGATCCTCCTGCGGAGGTCTTGCCGCATACTATGCCAAAATCGGAAAAACCTCGACAAGAGCATGAAAGCTTTTCTCGTTGGGATATTCGAAGCCGAATAGAGGATTTCGCTGCTACTCAAGCTGAGAGAGTCCTTCAACGGATACAGCCAACACCTGACACAGATAGCTTGCCGGTAACAGTCATCCCCGCCCCTCCACGGCGTGGTGCGCCTTTGGCTCGGCTGCTAGAAGAAGAGGGACTCGCCACGACTGGGTCGTCTAATCGAGGCCCGGGAGATGCGAACTCTATACCACGTAGTACGGTCTCAGCTCCCCCTCGTCGGCCTCCGAGTCACAGCGGAGCCACGCAGCCATCAAGAACGCCGTTACTTGGCCAGCCTGACTACAATACGTCTCTCCATGAGTCGGCCGATAGGCGCCATAGTGGTTCTGGCTCAGATACTGTGAACAGAAACCAATGACAAACAGTTTACGCGGAGCGACGGTCGGTGGTTGATCTAACACAGACTAATTCCAACTAATTTATCCGATATTAGAGGATTTAGTCTTTCTCTTGATTTTGGTATTCGGCTTGCTAGGCTATTCCGATGATTATGAGAGCGCGGCGTATAGGATTTATATTTCTCACAACCATTCGTGAGAGGCATTGCATGGAGTTGCTGGAATCAAAACGTGTTGTTTTTTTGTTGATCTTCCATGTCAGACGTATTGTGCTGATGGGAGAAGCGGAGCGAATTGCGAATTAGGATTGGATATATCAAATGCACGAGAGAGCAAATGTACATAATCATTTGATGATCTTGCAAAAGCGGCAACATAGCGGATTATTGTATGCATTTACTTCCTGCAGGGTGAACCACCCGGGATTTTGAAGCATGGCCTACAAGTGTCCAATAAAAGTATCTAATGCGTCTCTTTGACGTCTTCATGTTCACGGTGATGTTTTGAGCTTATCAATCAATTTGACTGGTTAGTTAATTGATTTATTTGACGTCTTTGCCAATGCCACCCCTGATCACAAGAAATAGACAACTGGAGCCAGTACCACGCTGACAATATGGAATTGCTTCGCGTTATGTTTGTTATGGCAGTGCTGAAAGGGGCTGCACCTGAGTAATGCTCATTGAACTAATGTAAGACGATGAGTGATTATAGTGAGATTGTCTACGTAGGTCCATCGCAGGTAATCGTGGACACGTGGAAGGAAGCGCCAAATGTTCACTTTTCAAGCCTGCAGATAGGATTCCGCCAAGCAAAGCTGATATAAGACAAGCACTCGACAAGTGTCTTGGGTGCCGGGAGTTAAAGAAGCGAACCGTATAATACATGCTAGATCGGGAGAACTCACCTTCCCGCTTTAGACCTACCAAGACAAATTTGCATTTAGCTAGCCATTGCAGCCAGTTCGCATCCAGTTCGCAGCGAGTGAGTTGGTTGGCTGACGTAGGTAGGTTTTCTTTACAAGCTGGTGTAGGTGGTGTGCCTCTTAGTCTAGGGCCCCGCACTGCGGCACCGAGTACCTATGAGACCCCTTTAGGCTTATGTTTGATATGGTATAAAACGAGCATACTTGGTATACTTTATTTATATACTTCTTCATTCTGATGTACAGTGATTCAGCCATGCAACCTTGTTTCTGCGTCAAGTCAGACCCTCCGTACATACATAGGTACTTGGGTACTATTAGTATTCCTATAATCATTTTTTACTTTTAATTATGGCGGGGAAAGGGTCCAATCAAGAAGCGCAATACTACCAGAATGGGCCTAGCGGACTGGATAATCGCAGTGTCCGTCGAGAAATAGCACCTGACAGTCCAATCAGATATCGGCAAGGGAGAAACCGGCGGGGACTGAAACGGGGTCTCATTCTCGCTGGCTGCACGGCCGGGGAAAAAATAATCGAAGATCAATTTCCCACCTCCTTATCAATACCTACCTGCAGTGACAATCCTCCGAGGGTTATCACCGTCTGCCCGTCTCCTTTGACACGTGCTGTCTGTTGGATCATTTTCTGACATAACCCAGAACTTGCCTAACTTTACTGCCGCATTGCCTCGTGGCTGAGCGCTCTGATCATTCCTAGATGACTTCACTCCTTTAGCATCTCTGGTCTGAAACTGCCTTACCTACCAACCATTGGAGCACTGTGTCAACAGTCTGTCTTGTGCTGTACTAGTCAATTCAATTCACCGACCTACCGCTCTCGAATAAGCCACCGACCGATCTGACGACAGACAGTATCTATCATCCTTCATTACCTCATTGCCGAGCTCCCCGGGCTGTCAAAGGAACTGCAATAGCCAAGTCCATAGGTCGATTCTACACCGCACTCGAATTGCTTTCGTATTCTTCCAGTTGTCACCATGGCATCCTCAGAGCCCTTTCCCCCCTTCAACAGCTCTGCCGAGCCGCCGCGCACTGTTACCGAGCAGACCGCGCGTCGCCGGCCTAGGAAGTCGAGCGGGCTGCCGGCCGAGATTCGCGCGGGAGACACCGGTGCTCCCAGTCTTCACACCAGTCTCGCGAGCCTCCAGAGCAACCTCTCTGCCTCGCCGCCTCGGTCCTCTGCCGCCGCCGACGGCAACGCCAAGCGAGGCTCCAAGCGCCGCAAGGCTCGCTCCCTACTCCGTCGCTTCAAGCACTTCGCCCTCAAGCATACATGGGTTCTACCGCTCATCATCCTAGCCGTCTGTGGCGCTCTTTACGCCGTCAATCCCACCGAATCGAACCCTCTCCACCACTTCATCTTCCTCTCCTACAAGCTCCCTCTCGAGGCTGGTGCCGACCCTAGCACACCGCCCCAATATGGCAAAGGACCTTGGGATATCGCTTTCGTGACGTTCTATACCGTTGTGCTTTCTTTCACCCGCGAGTTCATCATGCAAGAGTTCCTGCGACCTCTGGCCAAGAAAGCCGGGTTGAAGTCTCGGGGCAAGCAAGCGCGTTTCATGGAACAGCTATACACGGCTATCTACTTTGGCTTCTTGGGCCCTGCTGGCATGTACGTCATGAGCCACACGCCCATTTGGTACTTCAACACCCGTGCCATGTACGAGAACTTCCCCCACAAGACCCATGCTGCCGACTTCAAATTCTATTATCTCTTCCAGGCTGCGTACTGGGCCCAGCAGGCGATAGTGCTTCTGCTAGGCTTGGAGGAGCGGAGGAAAGATTTCAAGGAGCTCGTTGGACACCATATCGTCAGCTTGGCCTTGATTGGACTTAGCTATCGATTCCATTTCACATACATGGGGCTTGCCGTTTATATAACTCACGATATCAGCGATTTCTTTTTGGCGGTAAGTCGGATTTTGCCGGAAGAGTGTTGCCGGACCATCTAAAGGAGAGTGTAGGCTAATAAACTTTTGAACAGACTTCGAAGACCCTCAACTACATTGACCACTGGGCAACCGGACCTTACTTCTTCGTGTTCATGTGTGTCTGGGCTTACCTACGGCACTACCTGAATCTCCGTATTATCTGGTCACTCTTCACCGAATTCAAGACAGTTGGCCCGTATGAGCTCAACTGGGAAACCCAGCAGTACAAGTGTGATATCTCCTTTGTTATTACGCTCGCATTGCTTTCTTCGCTCCAGGCCCTCAATTTATTTTGGTGGTTCTTCATTGTTAGGATTGCCTATCGCTTTGTGGTGTACCAGACAGCCGAAGATGACCGATCCGAAGCTGAAGCGTCTGAGCCGGAAGAGATCGAACCTATCAATGAGAAGACTTCCGAAGCAAAGCCTTTGCTAAATGGTCATGCCACTGGCATCAATGGCCACGCTAATGGCTCTGTTGTGAGTCGCCCAAACGGAGCGGCCTCTAAGAAGTCAGCCCGGTAACTGACTCGGGTCTGACGATTATCACTTACGATCCTCGCCCGTCGTCCGGCTCCGCCAATCATCGAGACGAGGCAGCATGTACGACATAATACTGTTAGTTTTGGTTGTGCTCACAGTAGGGCGAGTTTACAGGGGACAAATCCAGACGCTTTTGATAAGTGCTCTGACAACTACAACTAGAACCAAAACTGATTAAAGTGGAAAATTGCGCGCCTATAAATCCATTCACTACTAGTCCCGGCCGCGCATATGAGCTCAGTTTTGGAGATAGAAACCAGACAGCTAGGAAAGTGGCAATAGTGAGCTCGTAGTATCATCTGCTGTCACTATCAATGCCCACAACCTCAAACGGCAATCACGGGACGCCTCACGACCACGCAGCTCATCTAACGATGAGCTTTACTGTAACTTAAGATATGATGATAAGCAATAATGATGAAGGGTGCATGTGAAAACGGTACGGCCGGGGGTAGGATGAGACGCGTTATGAGTTGAATTTTGAACCTTCCTGTATCATCATTGCCGCCTAGATACATAATAACTAATAGGCAAAGAGAGCCTCCATGTTTATATTGAACCGGTTTCCAGGTCGCTCCGCCATGATCATGATATAGATATAGCGTGTTTTTTGGAAATTAGTCCACTTGCTAGTGCTATTAATGCCTTGATAACACCCAGTTTCTATCACCCACCCTGACGAGGAGAGCCCTGAGGCTCTGTATCTCCGGCGGGCAACCGCTTTGTCTATTTTGAACAAAATTGTTTCATCATAGGTATGCGAAAGCCTTACAGATATGCTTGGATCAAGTAGCGCTCTTTACGAATATTGGCTCATTTATATACTTGCTGATTAGATCATTACAAAACACTTGCCCCCAGCGGTTATGCCCTTCTACTAGGACTTTTCCTAGATCCCTAACATCGCGGCCGATTTCACGGGAGAATTGACCTATCGTAATTCCGATTCCTGTTCGCTAATCCTATGTATAAAGCATTTCATTTGTTTGACACTCGGGTGTAGCCTGAGTTTCTTAACGTGATTCAACTGCAGATAGCAGTCCGGGCTCATAACCAGTAGAAGACGAAGAGGTGCAAGGTTGATAAAACTACCTAGCTAAGTCTGCTAATTCTGATCCTAGAATCTCCTCTTTGCGCCAAATAGGCCACAATTTCTACCTGTAGCCTCTACCCTCTTCCTTCCTGCAGGTCTTAGTCCGCGCAACCAACTAAGTTGTGTCAAGGATACCCGCCTGCGAACTCCCTAGGGTCGCTATCCGGCGAGGCAAAGGCTTTGGCATAGAAACATGACATTAGAGCAGCTAGCGAACCAATGTGCGTACTCTTATTCAATAGTCATTGTTATGTATATAGTATCACATACAGACATAACTTGGGGGGGAATACGGTGCTGAGGTGGTAGGTTGGCGGCTGGCAAAAGGTAACTATTGTTACAAGAGGGCACCACACGTAATCAAGAAAGGAACATTAGAGAACTTGAACTGGGTAGTCAGGAGAGCCCGACAAGCTCGTCAGTGCAAGACAAGTGTTACTGGCCGCCCGCTGTGTGCGGTAAAGCACATCTGTATGGGTACAGCATGTAGGGGCTCTATGCTTGAAGTAGGCGATAGACTCTCGTTTTGCCACGAAAGTCTTCTAAACACGCCTTCCTAGGCGCCATTTGACGATATATGTAAATAGCATCTTACCATACGTGCCTAGTAATATACGTACTTCGTAATAAATATGCCCTATTGCGTAGGTAGTTAGGTGTATTTTACGCCAGGAAGTCCGTAGGTAGTAAAAACTTCAACCTTCCCGAAAGGCATTGGGGGTGTGCTACAGCTAGGTATTTTACACTTATTGTACAACAAGTAACAAGTAACCCATTCAGCAACTCTTGACCTCGATCTGCCCTGTAGAGTCTCCCTCTGTCTTCTCCCTCCGGGCGAGAGAGTGCCCAGCCTTAGCTTCTTCAGCCCTTCGCTTTTTGATTCCATTATCGGGTGGGTAATCCTGGCCGTTGTGGCCTCTCGGTCCTCTGTGGTGCCAGCGCATAGTGTTCATGGCTCGTAACGCCTTGAATAGGTAAAGCATCAAACCAAAGGAAATACCCCTATTGCGTAGTTGTACCTTGAAACATACAGAGCCTAGAGTGTTCCCATCCCTCAAATATTTGAGAAGAACTTAGGCATTACGATCATCTCTTACGATCTCCGCCGCCTGCGGCTATGCTGGGTAAGGGAATTATATTTGATATAGTAGCGTATAGGGGTGACCCCCCACGGGAGTAACTCTTGGACCCCATCATGCATCGATAAATATTCAAGATGTACATGTACCTTGACTGTGATACTAGGAATCTACGAAGTTTCGACATTAGGAATCAAGAATGTTAAACCCTAGTGCTTATATTTTAACGTTACAGCGCATATCAGCAACTTATCCTCGCTTCAGAGCCAAAACATTTAACAAGGACCGGAAAGTTGGCTCAAGGATGGCCGTAGCGAAACACAGCTAATAGCGAAGGGGGGAAAGGATCAAGACGCATATACGCTACATATCGCCGACCAGGATTTCCTTGGATATGTGGAATCAAGATGAGATACAGGCATCAGGGGTCGACGACGCAGGTCGTAATATGGGAAAGAGTAGATAGTCTACGATACACCCCTCAGTCTTCGAGGATTGAGAGGATGTTTATATTTACAATAGTCTTACACAGGACGCAGGACGCTGAAGATTCCTTGAGTTTCTATAGCCTAAGTAAGATTTTACAGTAGACTATAGCCTCTCGCCTCTAGATACCTGCTTGCTTCTAATCGCCTTCGCCTACCATTACGTTTTCGACCATGTCGTTTCCTCGAAGCTTTTTGTTTAAGCTCCAAATCTCATATCGCCTTATGCCAAGTTCATATGACCCTGTTCTCAAAGGGGGGAGGTAAAGCGGCTTTATCTAGACTCACTTTGCTGCATAGGTATACATATGTCACGATCCTGACTATCTACAACCATATGCCTCCGCCCCTGGTGTACGGAATAAAGGGGCTGTTTTGTGTATAGATATCCAGCCATTAGAAGTAGTAGTTAGGGCTCCTCGTGCGTCAACAAGTATTCGGAACCTGCGTATACATTGCTACTCGTACCTAGAGCCTATGATAGCATGAGAGTGTGCTCGGTGTTTTGCGTAGTGGTCTATAGCTAGAAATACCCGTCAGTCACCTAGAAGGCTTCCAAGGGCTGTATTAGCTCACTTCCCCTGGAGTGAGGTATTAGCAGTCCATGTCTCAGCCAGGGGTTACTTATCAGCTTCACTTATACTTGTATTTTTCAGCTCTGCAACCAATTACTGCTTTCGTGACTAGAGAAGTTGGAGGACTATTATCCCGGCCATCGCCTCACTGTACTTCTTTACTCTCCACGCTCCCTGTTCTTGCAGACTTCCTGCAGAACGATGCCCAAGGAATGATCACGGTAACTTTCCGTGCTTATTCGTGCATGCATAGTTTCCTGTCGACGACGGACCTCAGCTACGCTACGGCACTTGACAACACAATTACACAATGGGCAGCACGAGGGGACCACGTACACTCTAGAGTTGACTACAGTAATGGAGGAGTGTAAACGTAGAAAACACCAATTTAGATCTTCCGCAACGAGATCGAGCTAGAGATTATCAATATCTACGGGCCTCGAATCAATGATTCGAGCAACTCAGTTATACAACTACAGTAAATACTTTTTCTCTGCTTGTTGTCTTTCGGTTGTCCATACTCATCAACCGCCCATCTCCATAAGATAGAAATTAATCTAGTCTTTTTTTTTAAGTTCCCACAACTTTATGTATTCTCTTCCCCCATTTACGTAGGCGTACGCAGTCCAGGAGAGAGGAAAAGAGCAGCTTACCCCCAACCAACCCAGGTAAGTAATGATCAGCATCTCGTCCCATTGTTCAACCCCAACCATTTTATGATCTCCAAGCAAGATCCAAGATACATATATCTGAAGTAACTCTCTAACCCAACTACCTAGGGTCTATAAACCCGTCATCTATTAACTGTATGCATGCCCTAGGTGAAGTGGCTTTCGGATATCCATTCTATCATCTCCTGTATACTTCTTTCTACATGCACGCCCGGCAATGAGTCGCGTAGACCCCTTATAGGTAGACACCACAACGTCACGCGTCCACACTTGGTTAGGTAATATATTGATTGGACTGAAAGGCTATGTGTTATGTATGCACACCTGCACACGTAACCGACGTCTGCCTATATTCTCTAGACTAGCGGGTAACTATAAGTAAGCAGCGTCAACTGTCCCGTCTACTGTGCCATCTTGCCCACCTCATTCGCCTGCTGGGTCTTAAGTGCTCGTTCGTATAACTCACCGAGAGCAAGGAAGAGCAAGAGAGGAAGAGGTCTAGTTCCCTCTGGTGGGGAGCGAGATCGAGATAGCTTCAAGACTAATCAACTACATAATCACGCAGGCGTAGCATTGTCAACCCAGCCCGGCCAATGACGCCCCTTGCCGTGCAATATGTAAAGGCATCTTGTCTATCTAGATACAGTAGCGTACCAGGAGCAGAACCCAGCAGCCACCACAAGCGAGACGAGGCTTGAAGGGTAACCGGGACGAGCGGGGCCGCCACGATCGATCCACACACACTCTATCTAGTCCTCCATCTGCTTAGCATCCTGTCCTATCCTGGCGTTGGTCCTATCCCATCCCATCCAGCTCTTCTCCATCCGTCCAAGCTAAGCCAGCCAGCCCATCCCCATCACGGGGACTGCTTGGTGTCTCCATCCACATCTCGTCCCTGCTCGTCCCATCAGATCTCCCCATCAGCCCGTAACCCGTACACCCACTACGACACTAGATGCCCTCACTGCCACCACCCACCCACCCCCCATCCAACCCCCCCATCAGCGCCCGGTCTGCGACTTAAAAGCAACACGAGCCCATCACAATCCACTCCTCATCCACTCCCGATACTCCCCTGCGGCTACTTAGCTTAGTGGATTAAACCTATATACCATCCCATCCACACACACAGTAGTTAGCGCAGAGCTGGCTATCGAGCCGCGCCTCGAGGCGACCTCCCCTCCATCCATCCCCTTCTTGTCGTGTCTCGTCTTTCCTCCGGGCCCCGCCGCCCCGGCCGAGACGTTTCGCTCCCAGCCAGTCAAGCCGGTATTTCCCCTCGCGGCGGCAAACAAGCCACGGTGGGTAACGCAACGCAACGCAACGCAACGCGACACAAAGGCAACTCAACAACATCCAAGGCAACACAAAAGGGATTAGCGGGGCTTCCTTGATTGATTCCTCAACTACTTACTTAATATAGCATGTACCATAACGCGTACTTCCGGACATACACTTAGACACATACTGTGGTATACAGTAACGCCGTGACGTTCCGCGCCTGGGGGCTAGACCACTCCCTCCGTCCGCCTCTCTTTACCCCGTTCGACTGCATGCATGCCATGTATGTATGTATGTGTGTATCGTCGCCAAGGGGTGGGGCCTTTTGGCTAGGCGCGCCAGAGAGAGCTGTTTTGCTGATCGTGATCACGTCTTGGTTGGAGAGCTCTATCGATTGACTGGCTGACTGGTCACAATTCATCACTTGTTAATACGACGAGATGGCTGATGGATTGATTAAGGTAGGCAGGCAGACGCGCAGGAAGCTGACTCGGTTACGTCCCGTCCCCAGGCCGCCATGCGCCTCGCTTCGATATCTAACTCCATGTGGTACTACTTGAGATATACACCTTTGGGTGGCCAAGTTACGCATATGTAGCTGGACCAGAAGCGATAAATTAAGCGCCGCTAATGTCAGGTAACAGAGGGAAAAGAAATACAGCTCGTTTAACTTGACTCGACTTGATGTGACTTGAGTAACTAGTCTGACTCGACTGCCTTTTTGTATTTCCTAGTCTTAGCCTAAACTCTTTGAAAAAAACCGGATTCGCGCATCTCGCGTTGTAATAGCACTCCTTGTCCTGCTATGTAAAGCTATTATTGGGAATCTCTATGAATGCGTTATCATCAGCTTGCCTACCCCCCTGCCTGAATTATGCACACGTTACTCTCGTCTCTCATCAGCAGTCATACAGCAGACCATACGTGTCCGTACCGAGAAAAGGAACATAAATAAGAGAGAAAAAAAGAAAATATAACGGCGCATACTCGAGGCCAAACCGCAAGCAACAAGCGAGCACACAAGCAGCAGCAGCAGCCTCCACCTGTCCTGCACCACGTCTGATAAATATCCGCATTTGTTTTTCTTCTTCTCTTGAGTCTAGCCTTAACTCTCCCTCCGCTTTACCCTGCCATTCAGACGTAAACCTTGCGCAAAGATCAAAATAAAAAACAAAAGCACGTGAATGAACACACGATTAGGCCAGGGTGTCATTTGGCCAACAACAACTGATTAGTATGGTGACACGAATAGAATCAAATGTCTTTGGTATCGTCGCGCGCAAATGGGAGATGATGCAGGCACTGGATTTGCCGTCACAGTGTCCCTTGCAAGAGAAAGGTCTTTCAACGTTTTGTATATCCCACCAACGCCTGCAATGCAATGGTTCCAGCCAAATGTGTAAAGTTTAATTAACGAGGCATGCGTGTATATGTATGTATGTGTGCATACTCGTGTTAGTACTGGTGAGAATAACGTTTCCAGGATCGATCGGATTATCAAGGTGAAATTGTATTAAGGGTTTAGTGACGTTGGGGGGGGCCTGGAAAGCGACGGCCGGGCGTCATATCGGTTCGTGTTGCGTGGGAAGCCTGTTTGCTGGCGCTGTCGACTCATCTGACGAGCTACTGGACTCGTCTTGGGCGCGCTCGTGTTCCCCGCCAGTAGAAGAAATATTCGCCTTGCGCATAAGCTTCTCTGCCTTGCGGAAAGCGGCTCTAGCATCTTCCGCAGCCTTCTCAGCTTTGGCCTGCCGGTTCCACATAGAAGCATATTTCCCGTTTAGCTCTAACAGTTCTTCGTGAGTCCCTTTCTCTACGATGGTGCCCTGGTTGAGAACCAGAATTTGGTCGGCGTGTGTAATTGTAGACAACCGATGGCTACAAACTAGCGTTAGTACTAGGTTTTCGAAGATCTAGTAGTAGAATACTCACGCAATAATTAGCATTGTGCGGCCCTTGCCAATAGTGGCGAGTCGAGACTGAATTTGCTGCTCTGTATGGGTGTCCAGGGCCGACGTGGCCTCATCAAGCATTATTATTTTTGGATTCTTCAAAAGCGTTCGTGCGATAGCCACTCTTTGCTTTTCACCCCCGCTAAGTCTGAGACCGCGTTCACCAACCTTTGTATAGTACCCGTCGGGAAAGGAGAGGATCTTGTCGTGAATACTAGCGGCCTGACAGGCTGCTATAACGTCGGCCTCGGTCGCATTCTGATTGGCGTACTTTAGATTGTACATCAAAGTGTCGTTGAACAGGATTGTATCTTGCGGCACTACCCCTATGAAGCGCCGTACCGAATCGATAGTATATCCTAAAACATCGTTGCCATCCACTGAAATTTTGCCGGCTTGGCAGTTGAAATAGCGGTACAATAGACGGAAGAGAGTCGACTTCCCGCCACCAGACTCACCAACAAGAGCCGTTGTAGTGCCCGGTTTACACTCAAACGTGAGATTTCGCAAAGCCGGCTTTCTCTTGTCGTAAGCAAACTTAACCTTAGAAAACTCCACGTGACCGTCACACGAGGCCAGTGTCTTAACACCAGGCCTATCTACCACAGTCGGCCGTTGCTTAAAGAGTTCCAAAAGTCGCTCGCCTGAGATCATGGCCTGTTGAACAGTTCGGTAGAAGGTTCCAAAGAAATTGAGCGGACCTTGGAGCTGGCCGAGATAAGTTATGAGGGCAACAAAATCTCCAACCTCTCGTTGTTTTTGGGTGACTTGGTAGGCCCCAAACATAACTGCAGCCAGCATACCTGTCATGAATACCAATGACTGATACATATTCATTGAGCTAATGCTCCAAGTAACTTGAGCCTCGGCCTTTTGGAAGTTTTTGATTGCATTCCGGTAACGCTTGAACTCAAACTCTTCAGCATTGAAGTATTTGACTGTTTCGTACGAAATGATGGAGTCGTTTTTAACGGCTTCCTCTTCCCTGTCAGCATTTGACATGGCTCTGCGTTGGTCCGCCGTCTTGGACGCTAGGCGGATCGTTAGAAGCAGGTAATAAAACGTGACAATGCAAACAACCACGGCATAGACGGCGTCAAATCTGAAGTAGAAGTAGCTGATCGCTACAAACAGATCAACGATCATGGGGAAGACCTGAAACGTGACTTGCTCGAGAAACGAATTAACCGAAGCGCCCTTATTAAGGGCTGAAAGAACTTCGCCTGTTCGCTTTCCGAGGTGGAAGTCAAGACTCAGTGAGTGTACATGCTCAAAAGCTGATGTGGTTAGAGCGCGATATGCATGCTGGGAAACCGGGATCCACAGCATCGACCTCCAAGATCCAAGCAGACCGGACGGCCCCTGTAGTAACTTATACATTATGAGAAGTCCAAGTGAGGCCCAAGGCATTTTTAGTCCCTCCTCATCAGATCCAGGTTTATGCTTGTCGGTGAGTTGGTTGGTAACAAGCCCAATCTGATAAGGCACCATGATGTTGACCCATCTCTGAAGGACAAGCAGGACGAAGCAGAGAAGGATGACGACTTGCAGCTTGGGCTTTTTTTTGGGCCACATATACGGGAAGAAGACGGAATAACCTCGTAGATATTCGAGCCAGGTGGTGTGAGGGAGCTTCTCCGGGCGATAGAAGCCAGCTTCTTCGTCAACTACGGCAAAGCCCGAATCGCCATTGGTGACTGCATCACCGGACCCGTTGATGCTGGAGGTCTTATGGCCATTGGTATGGTAGCCGTTTGCGTCTGAATTGAGAAGCGGCGTGCTCTCGTCGACCTCGGTGGAGGATTGAGAGTTGTATTCCTGCTCACGCTTACATTTCTCATGCTCGGCTCGCTGCTCCACCAATGCTACTATGAACCACACGATGACACTGCCAGCAATCATGCACATACGGGTGCCCGACAAGCTGAGATCGATGATATCCCACTCATTCATGACATTGACGGTCACGTACTTAGCAGGAGCCATATGGACCATGACCCTGTGGGGTTGAGAGAGGATGAGGGCATCGCAGGTAAAAATGATGATCTCCATACACAAAGCGAGGAGCCACATAAGGATGAACACCGGTCCTGGCTCATGCGTCTGCTCAAAGAGTGTGATGAAGACATACAGATATAAAAATGCTGAGCCTAGAGTGTAGACCTGTCAAGGTGTCAATAAAGAGTGTTTCACAATGCGTCATGAAGGAAGACAATTTACTGCTTTGGCTTCACCACACCACCACATTTGGTCTCCCTGGGCACTCCTTTGAACCAATGCGTGCGTAGCAATGGCGGCGCCTTGGCCGATGAAAGTGAGGGTTACCACGGCGTAGAGCCATTGGAAGAGAGCCCTGACGGCAGGGGAAAACCTTCGCTCCGAGTCCTGGGATTTGTTGTCACCGTGTTGTCGCTTCCTGGTGACAGGGAGTGGCCTGCCACCGGGGCCGGTGACAGTAGGGATAATGACATCTCCTTTATTCCAGCCCGTGTATATGGAGTAAATAGCCCCAAAGAGCAGCAGAACAACCAAGAGCAAGCCCGGGTATAAATACTGCATGGCAGTCAATATGCTCCTAGCCAAACTGTCGTTTGATGATTCCACAACGAACGCGGCCATTTTTGGTCTGTTGGCAACGAACAAATTAGCGAATCAGCGTGCCGGGCTGGCCCAGACAGGGCATCAGGCAATAGGCAATAGGCAGGAGGCAATAGGCGCACAGCCAAAGATGGGACGATAAGCGTGCACCGCATGCTGCAGGACAGGTGTGACATACCTTGTTATCGACGATTGTCCTGCAACTGGTTCATTTCCGCATCGAAACACAACCTCGAAACACCGGCTCCAGTGGAATTGCCCTCTTCTCGGCTGCTTCGCTCCTGGGATCCGAAGCGTAGAGGGAGGGCGAGGGGGGGGGGAGTATGCCACCCGGAGGTGAGAGAGAGAAAGAGAGAGGAATAGATAGATAGGTAGACAGGTAACTATCTAAGATGGGTGGAAGCAGGTGAGGTGCAGCGCCTACTACTAGTATAGTAGTACCTACAAATGCACGTCCAATTAGTACGCATACTGTGAGGGAAACCTGAGTGGGGCTGGTCACCGGACGGGTGTTAGTGGCGAAAGTGACACCGCCGGGGAGGGATCCAGAAGGACTAATAATAATAGGAACAATGAATTGACAGGCCAGGACTCGTTCCGGCCGAGATCAGCAGCTGGGAACCTCACCGAAGCAGTATAGTGCCGCCACGAGACGGCGACCAGCTCAAAATCGACGGGTGGATATGGGATGGGCAGAGTGTGTATGTAGATATGTATATGTGGATGATAGGTACTAGGACACAGCAAAAATGGGCTTGGGGAACAACAGGGTACGACGGTACCTGCTTGTGAGACAAGATGAGATAAGACAAGATGGGTTACGACAATGAAGAGAGGGGAGAAAAGAAGGAAAGGAAGATAGATAGATGTAGGTAGGCGGAGGTCGAATTAAAAAAAAAAAGATCAAAAATAAAAAAAAAAAGAACGTGCCGTCTAAGTAAGTATTATACACGGGCCGTGTATAGGTAAAATGTACTCCAGTCTGGTAACGAGACCCGGCAACGACGAGGATGATGTGTAGTGTAAATTAGACCGAAATTCAAGGATCTAGCATCCAGCATCTAACACCCAAGCATCCAAGCATCCAAACTCGGCAGTAGTAGCCCAGGTAGGCTGTCTAAGTGTCTGCGTACCTGGGGTATAGGTATATGTATAGTTATAGGTCTAAGGTGTAGGTGTAGATATAGGTGTGGGTGTGGAGGGAGAGAGAGAGGAGAGTTATAGATCGATGTCAGGTGGCGTTCGTTTGCTTGCTTGCTTGCCTGCGAGATCTAGATAGTACTTAATCGAGTTGACCCAGCTACCACGCAGCGTAACCGAACACAGACGGACGGGAGCTGGCCGTGCGTGCGTGCGTGCGTGCGTACGTGCTCTTGGACTGTTGTGGTAGGGTTCCGTACAAGGTTGATGATGGGTCAATGGTGGCGGAGCGGTGCGATGTAGGAGATGAAAAAGGTGGGCAGGGTGTTATCTCAAGAAGCAGGAGAAATAGACGCAGGTAGAGACAGGTAGTCAATATCTGTACATGGGAAGAAGAAAAAAGTGATAGGGAGAAAAAGAAGAGGAAGAAGAAGAAGAAGCAGAAGAAAAGAGTCGAGGAGGAAGACGAGCCAAGCTGCAAGTTGACAAGGAAGAAAGCACAGAGAAATAGTAATTGCGGACAACTCTCATCCGGGCCGTTACCTCTCACTGCTGGCATAGACAGGAGTGTATGAAGGGGAATGCAGCGGAATGTCCAGAGATGACATGGTATGTAAATCTCGTGGGAGTATGAATACCTACCGTCGAAACCAAACCCAGCGAGCAGAGATACTACGGCCTTATCCCGTGTTGTGTCGTGCGTTGGTGTGTGGAATTTTGTATATATGTATATATGTATATGTATCTCGTGCATTGGAGATTGCCATTGGAGATTGTCGGTAACAAAGCAGCAGGTGACGCAGATGGACTGTCGTTTAACGGGCCATGTCTATTTTAGCAGAGACAGGCAGGCCGACAGACACACAAGAGGCTAAATATCATTGTCATCCTTTATTTGATTTTTTCCCTTGTCTTCCTTCCTCTTGATTTACTTTCCCCCCTCTCCATCCTCCTCCTTTTGCTGTCATCTAGCCACCCGAGCAACTGCCTATATACGAAGAGAAGCCGGCCACGGGGACACAAGGGATAGGTAGATAGATACACAACACAGAGACTACGAGACAGTATCACTTCGAAGTACCTCCCGCGGGGGACACACGCACACCACACCCACGCCCACCCGCGCACGCACGCACGCGCAGAGATACATACAGCATACAGCATACATACATACGTACATATAGAGGACGAGGGAGAGGGCCAGAGAAAGAGAGAGGGAAAAGGGAAACAAGAGATGTATCTCTATGAATCGATGGCGCAACCTGCTACAGACAGGCCCTGTAGGCGTCCCGAGGTACCTACCTAGGTGGGAGGAGACATAGGAAACGGAGGAGGGACATGGAGGAGCAACGGGTCTGGTCCCAGTGCTCTGCAGAAGCGTTGGCTACAGCCAAACGGCTCGCAGCCTTCCTCACCGCCTTGCTCGGGGCACTAGTGGCTGTCTTCAGAGGGAAGGGGAATATCGGCGGTCCTTGTGATTGCTGCGGCCCATCATGCATAAGAGAGAGGGAGCATAAGCACCGACGTCTGTACTCAGTACCGGTAGCACTACCTATTCTGTACCGCTAGACAAGCTCGACAGGGGAGCCAGGTGTATGGTTTGCCTGGCCCCGCGGCGGTTCTCGTCGCTTGAGGGAAAAAGCGTGCAAATAAGGTGGGGTAAAATAGTAAGGGTACAGAATTGTGGATGTACCTATTGTCCGTCCTTCGGTCAAGCTCTCAAAGTAATATTCCGCACTTGAGGGTATATAGCAGAGGACGGGGGTTAGGTGAGCTGTATTATACCATTGGCTAGTATTATTAGCCGCAAAGGCAGGATGTGTTGAATAGGTTTCCTGTAGAAAGCCCGGGGGTGTGGCTAGTTATTCTGTACGGGCCATTTTACCCCCCCAATGCTGTAACAATCAGGTTTCGATCGATTTGAGACGTTTATTTGTGATCTAAAATGACCTGTCAGTTCATCTGTCAGTCAATAGTAGCCCAGGACCCGGGAAACCGGGCTGGCGCATCGTGGCAGGAGGACACTTGTGTAAGGTCGGTAGGTACATATGTCTTAGCAGCATACCTATTTGGGGGGAATACAGAGGCAGGTCTAGTTTTACGTACCTAAAACAAAGATGTGCGTTTCTGTATGTTGGTACTTTTGCTGACTACAGTACAGGACAGGTATACATCTAGTATTTATCCGTTAATTGTACCTTCAACTTCTTCTACTGGCTCGTTGGGTACCTTAGTACCTAGATTGTCTAAGGAATGTGTAGCTACTTTCTATAGACAAAAGGTACCTGCATATAGAAATACCTGTTAGTCATGTACTGCTCTACCTGTGTAGTGTACCCTAGCAGCAGAATTAGGCATAGTTGGAGATAGGTGTTAGTCCCAAGCTGTGCAGGTCGGTAAATTACCATAGCTAGAGCCGAAGAAATCTTGGCATTCACAATTCATACATGTTCCTCACTTAGGCGTGCATATCATGGCCATAGTCAAGTGCAGAAGCTGTGCAGATAATCGGCGACTTCACATCTATAATGAAGAGTCATTCGCTCGTGGCTACCCGCCATTGCCTAACCACAAATGTCCCAAGAAGAAGCGGTAATACCTTAGGTATTTATATGAGATAAGGCATCTATCTACAGTAGGCATACCTTGGTAAACACTAGTAGTAGTTCTAGTCTAGTGTATACCTACCTAACCTAGCCACTCAACAGACAGGCTTACCGTCGGGACCCGTAATTATGTAGGGCCTGACCTAAGTTAAGCCTCTAACTTGAACTTAGTACCTTAGTACACTCACAGTCACCACGTGTAATTGTAAAGCCTGTGTGTAACTTTGCATACTGAACGCCTGCTATCGATTAGGTATAATTCTTGGCATGATGACTTGGTGCATTGCAGTTAGGTAGCTACTATTTGTAGGACTTGGGACTGTGCAGTTGCCAAAACAATTAAACCAAGTGGATATCAACCTGAAGTCTATGTAGAAGGAATGTTGCACAGACCAGGCGTGCTTTAGGTAGGTACCTAAGCGTAGCTAGCAAGGTTAGGTAGATAATAGATAGGTGGGATATTTGGAAGGGTTGAGGGACCGGCCCCGGAACTCTTCAACAGCTTAGGTAGGTACCTAAGTCAGCTAGTTACACAGCATCTGCTCCCCCAAACTTTTCCCCATCTCGTCCATTCCCCGTCCCCCATCTCCCCCGATCTGCCGGGCGGCGGTCTTGGGGTGTTCTGCAGCATTGCGTCTGCCGTTGCGGTGCTGTGCAACCTTGGTAGCTTTCGCCTCGATTGGTCCCCTACAGACAGGATCTTGTACCGTGTCTCCGAGTTTTATCATATATCATGTGTATCCGGCATCCGATTCTTTGATTTCTGATACCACCTTACGTCTTCTTCTTCTTGAGCTTTGACATTCCGACTCTTTGACCTATATCTACCTAACAAACCCATAATTTCTCCCAATTTGTATGACCAGGGCTATACCCGTGACCAACCACAACAGGAAGGCTTGCTAGCCCACCGTGAAAAAAAAAGGATAAAAAAAAAGTTCTCACATCCTCACTACCTACCCATTCAGTATTCAGATATTTGCGCGCCTGGTGTGGCCAATTTCAACCTTACACACAACTCGCTGTCCTCGGCGATGGGCTCGACTTGACTACTTACCTCCTACTCAGCACGCCAGCAGGCAAATATTGGGCATCATGTGATGAAGACGGCGATTCCGCCGCTTTTCATCATTGTCCTATGACCATCAACGGTCCTAGATAGTCAATCGTATCTCTTCGTATCTCTGCGGCTCACACAAGAGCTAAACGTGAATTACCCCAATATTGGCCTGCCAGCTCATCACATGGATGGTATACCGCCTCTCGAGGGCATCAGCTGCTGAGGCGGCTTCGAGAGCAATGGAGCCACTTGTCTCTGTATCTCTCCATCTGAAGAACCCACACGCACTCTTGCCTCCGACACATACACCTAACAGTATTATTTTTATGGCCCGATAGACCCTTGCATCGCTCCCGTTTGGGCTGTCGTGCGCTTCTCTGCCTCGCTGTACGGACAGCTATCGGTATCGGTACACCTAGTAGGCATGTTTTAGCTAATCCTCGGCGTTGACCTACTGAGGGTATTAGTCCGGTTCGACAACGCTAAGCTTCCGCTCGGTTGGCTATCGTCCAGATCTGCAAGAGATTGGGTATTGGGTAGCAGGGCCAGCTTCGTAGCCCCCTGGTCACGCGTCCTCCCTGATCAGCTTCATCCATGAATTGGATCTGCCATGTGTCACAGAAAAGAGCAGAATAATCAGTCAATCTGATCTTTGGGGGACTCGTTCCAAGCTATGGTTCATAACGGTCGTCTGGTAGCGCCAAGCTCCCACCAACTTCGCATCAAACATTGGTTGTGTTTCGCTTGCTCCGTCCCGAAAACCGTCGCACCCTGCCAACTTTTCCTTGGCTCGTCCTTGGCATGCTTGACCGATTACTTGATTGGGCTCTAGCTCGGACACAATAGGAAATCGGTCAACAAGGGGTGGATCAAGCGTCTTGGAGCGGGAACTAAAGCTCGCACGCAGTTATCTTTCTGGGCTAAGTAGTGAGGGCCTCATACAACCATAGTCTCACGAAATACACGTATATCCATGAAGCCCAGGCTAGCGAGTGCAACAGCAGGAACCGTCAATTCCCAGGACAAGGAAGCGATTCTCGGCTATCCTACAACAACATGAGCATCAACTTGACCTTTTTTTTTTTATCTCTCGCGCGCCCCTGTTGGCCATGTGCATGGGCGTCTGTCTCTATACATGTCGTACATATTCGCGCAAGCTCAGCTCCAGGCTGAATTGATGACATAGCACCCTGCTCCATATACTACCGGTACCGTTAAAGTGCCGTCTACAGGCGAACTAACATATCAACTATACCCCCTCTCTCCGTCTCGATGGCAGTTAGTTAACGTCCATTGGGTACGTATGCAGTTCGGAGCGGTGTCTGACTGGGGTGCGTGAATAAGCCAATATGCATGCGGAATTCGCTGCTCGGCTGATGGGAGACGAGGAAGAAGTCGGTATGCTAGGTAGGATCGATGTTTCCGTGCTCATGTTTCATCCCATGTTACCTACCTGTACCTATGCTCCATCCAGGCATTCCGGCGCGGGGACGGCTGCATAGATGATTTTCCCTTACGGGCTGGACAGGGCATCTATCGTGTCCGCTGTCAAGACGAACTAGGCAGGCCTACTGCACGGTCCGGTCCAAAATCCTTTCGGACGAGATTCCTGAATCTGGTCTTGTTACAGATTATGTCATGCAGCTGCGGGCAAACGACGACGCGTGTGCTCTGTGCGTGATGCTCATGCCAGACGTGCCTGCATGATTCTAGTCGTCTCAGACGGTAGATGTTCTCGTAGCCGGTCAGTCCTGTAAGGCTGAGACTGGATACAAACCCAAGCCCGTCCATATGCCTAACGACGCCAGCTTCTACGTAAACGCTCCCGATAGCCAGGTAGCTACGGCATCGGTCGTGGGATCAGCTTTCTTTAGGCACGAATATGAGCTATCATTTATTTGATGCAAACTGGCCGATATATCCTGTCCACGTCATCCTAGGATCGGTATTGTAGAAGATTTGGGGTTGGAGTCTGCTGCTCGGTCCGTCAATAATATCCGTGGTGGCATTGACGCCCAGTTGGGATTCAGCCAGGGAACTGTTTAGCTGAGTTACGATCCCAGCCGGCTGGAGATTTGTGTATGCAAACAGCAAAGCCATCGGAAGCCAGGTCGAAGCGACCCGTCCAGATGAATGCTTGATGAGCCCCGAACAGTGCATTGATGCGTGGGTGGTACCAGAGAGCGGGCACGGCCGCACAGGAGCGACTTCGATTTCACATCTCCGCGAACCAAGATTTGAAATATAAAGGTTAGGATACGTTTCGTTTTGAGTTTTGACCCCGAAACAATTTATTATGATGTCAGAGACGCTCGCTTACGTATTGGGTGAAGCCGACGGGTGCTTTCTTATCATTGGTTGCGGGGATTTGAGCCTATCGTGAACCTCTATGAGTGTAAACCGTGCTCGAAATTTATTATATCTACTTCGTAGCAGCTGCAACTTAGTGACAACATAGACGCTCGGAAAGAGGCTCTTCTGCACGTTTAATACTATTTCAACATGCGAAGGGGATCAGTGGCATCTTCCTGCACGAATAACTCAAGATTTTGTGAATGGATTCGGAAACTTATGCTGCTAGCGTGCCCGACCTGCTCTCGCCGGACTCCGTTGGCTTTGAGTAATGATGTTACGGTCTAATGCTTGAGCTAGAGGCGGTATAAATTTGATCGAAATCCAATCAATTCGCAAAGAAATGCTCTTTCTGTCTCATCCCAGACGTTGTAGCCATAGCTCTACGTGATGACCCTCGTGTCAGGGGCGCTCTCGCCTACAGACATTGAGTCCGTTCATGCCTTTGATGGACAACTTAGGTTGACCAGTCATTGAACGTTTGAATACCTAGGTGTGTACAGAGCAAGAGGTCACGCCAGCATTTCACCGGCCGATGTTAGCAAGCCCACTCGGATGGCGGTGTCAAATATCAACCCGCATTGAACGTTGGCAAACGTGCAGGGGCTCTCACAAAACATTACCGTTATTCAGTTAAGCTCAGCCTATCAAGAGAGAACATGATTCATTCCATTTATCTAACTAACTACTACAGGCTTTCCCAGCACAACGGCCCTCATGGGAATGAGGAGCCGAGCTGGCTCACTCACTCTCACGCACCCCCTTTCAACTCATTTCTTTGGGTAGTTCGCAATCCGACACATGAGAGCCTAGAACCTTCGCACGGTTCCATTTGCCTATGAGTGGGTAGAAACTGGGCCGATTTTACTGCATCGCAAGGGCGCAGGAAATTCCGACTAGACGTCCCCTCGATCAATCGAGTCGTCTCATTTGTCAATTATGGAAAATCTCATCAGCCGCTGCAAGCGCGAAAAGAAAAGAGTACCGGAAACTTCGGCATAATGTACCACTACATTTTTCTCTGGCTCCGGTACAAGCATCTTCGGTACTTTTGAATTTTGGAGAAATGGAAATAAAAAATAATCCATATGATGTTGCCGGCGAATAAGTGAAAAGGCGGACAGTGTGTGTGTGTGTGTAGTGGCGTTTTTTTGGAACACAGGTGTAAGTCAAGTCCCCTTGGAGCATCCGACAAGAGGATCCGAAGGTTGCTTCCACAGCCGCTCCCACGACCTACCCTAGAGCATACATACTATACTATTTCAACATCCTTATCCAGATTGCATAGTCATCTATCGTTTTGCAAACCCTACAGACCTACCTCGGTAGCGTGTCGAGAGGCCGCCGACCAGCCTTCCTATGGGCTGTCACTGCATGAGCACCGGTCCTTTGCCAGGGAGCCAATGCCATCGATCCATAGCGCCCAAATCGCCTGCCTACATACATAAGTCCACGGGCAACTGAGGGCAAGAACACGTGCCCCCCAAGGTTAGCAATTTGATCCCCGCAACTGTACCCCCAACCTTGTGCTACTTATCCTACTTCCCCTTTGAGCTGGCTGCAGTAGGGGGGACGCGGCTGTGCCCTTCTCGACTCCCGGCTCGCCGGGAACTACTGCAATGCAGACAATCTCTTACTTACCTGCCTGCCTGCTGCAGGCTTAAATATATACCCTTAGTTTCGCTTGACTCGGGGGCCCAAGTACTACTGTCGTTGCAGAGCACATGTGACGGCTACCCTACCTACCAGTAGCTTTCTTGGTGTGTCCAACCCACCATGCCAATCTAACAACTGCTACCTTAGATCTAGCCATCGGCATGTGGTGAGTAGCCTACGAAAGTTACGGTACATGCCGGGGAGTGGCAGGCAATCCGATCAGGTTGAGTTTGACATCCTTGTACCGCCCTGATCGGGCTTTGAGTTGCTAGCAAATCCAGTGTATCGCATGCATGATAAGACCACTTGATTGCCTAGCTACGTGACTCGTGCTCTACCTGTGCAACAGGTCATATGCTTCTACCCGACTGAACCGCTCATACATCGACACATCCATCCAATTCACTCATTCACCAATTCAATTTTTCTTCGGCCATGACTTCGTCTAGTCGTCACTACCCTATCTGCTTAAATTCTAGAATAAGACTAGTAAACTACCTTAGGGGTCTTGGCGGGCTTTCATTCCTTACGGCTCTAGACTGCGTATGATATGTCCCAGTCCCCTGGAAATATGACTAGTGGTGAGAAGGCGGAGGGGTGTGATACTACGGTGGTCAGGCAAGCATGAGACTAGATACAACAACAGTTTGCGAGGATGGGGGCAGCCAAGTCTATTGGCATTCGGTCTTATAACACGGCTCCAGCAATCGTAATCACAGTTGATTTCATCGTACGTGTCTGACCGGTCACAGAGATAGCCTATGCGGTTTGCACAACAAGCACAAACTACCCCGAGACCGCAGTGCTACACATCATCATCATCATCAAAGGCAAGCCGCTTGTAGTTCCCGTCAGACATCCGTCTAGGTATCTCACCCTACGAGTGTCGATAGAGCGACTCGGAACACATGGCGACTGCCTCAAAAACTCGCCACCGATCCCACATCGGGCTCAGGAGTATGAGACGACTTAAGCTTCGGCTTCAAGCCACATGGTTATGCGGAATAGTTCGGTATACTTCGGTCTGTCTGCTACAATGCCTACTTCCTCCATTGGCAGGACAAGGCTCGTCGACTACCACTACTTATCGGCATTTCTACGCGAGCGCCAAAAGGCGGTCGCTTCGAGCTGCTGCAGCTATGTCAGGGCACCAGCTAACGGCCTTCTAGGCCAGGCTAAACGTCCCTTGATGCGGAGTTTCCCGCCCGGCAGTCCCTAACCGCCATAAGAAAAAACAATGTGCTCGAAAAGCCACACACTATCGACAAGCCCGAGGGATCGCTGGCAACCCGGTCACCTCCTCCCCCCCAAGCTGGAAGCGGACTGGCGGGCGAGCCACCAGAAGTTTGGTTGTGTCAGACTGCCCAATTCGCCATCCAGGGTTGAGATACATGGTGTATGCAGGGCGCACAGCACAGCCGTCCACAAAAACAGGCCAATCAATCGCCAACCGCGGCAACTGTATCAGGCACGAGCCGACAGACGATACTTACAGCACTGGGCTAAGTAGCAATTGCTCATCCTTCGGGGAAAGGGAGAGAGGGGGAGGGGAGCGAAGGGAAGGGAAGGGACAATTGCCGTGTGTGTGCGTGTGATGAAGCTGGCACATGGGTTGAGACCAGACCAAGCCAAAGCAAACCACCAACAGCATGAACGAATTGCGTAGTGCGCAGAAGCCATCATCGGCTCCATGATCCATGATCCCTCTCCCCCCTTTAACGCCTACGCGGCGGATATGCCGGTGTGAGATGGCTTTTCATGCACGACATAAGGAGCGCATGCATAACATTGCGGTAAGTGGACGAAAAAGCCGTTGTGAAGGTGAGAGAGTGCTTATGTCAGACGATGGTGGCCCTTGATTACGATTAGCAATCGAGGGCCTTATCTCCTTCTGCATCGGTAGCCGGTAGGTAGTCGAAGACGGATGGTCATCTAAGATCCAGGGGGGGTTTAGCAATGCATGACAGTCCGGCTGAGCTGATTGATATCTGTGGTTTCCTGTAACTGTGACAGTGACAGTGACTATGCGTGTATGTAAGAGACGAAGGGTTGGACAGGCGGAGAAAGGGAGGGATAGAGGAGGCGAGACGTGCTTGCTCTGATGCTTCAGTGATTATCCGAGAGAAAGATGGTATACATAGGTAGTCCGAAGATGTAAGAAGTATATTTCTAAGGTTTGATGGTCGATGGGTAGCTTCCCCTTTTCCCTTTCCCCTTCTCTTCTCCTGCCTTCTCTTCCAATCCTTATTTCCTATCTCTCTTTCCCTCTCCTTCCTTTCTTTGCTTATACCACATGGCATTACAGTGGGAAGAACAAACCAAAGACAGCGGTGATGACTTCCTCACCCTCGACCATTTACCTATCTGGGTAGAGGCCGGGGTATCACGATACGGTACGTAGGTTAGGTATGTCAGAGGTACCTAAGATGTAAGTAAGTAAGCTCTTAGGGGTAGAGAGACTTCGGTTGACAGCAAGGAGTTGTATAGAGTATGTACCATCGTTAGGAAGGTAGGAGGCATGTACTTACTTTTTGAACGTCATCTCGCTACCCCAGCTGGGTAGGTAGCCCGGTAGCTCTGGGGAGCCAAGGCGCCCCACTATTCCCGCTACGGTATGGCTGAAATCGGCAGGGCCTGCGAAGACCCCTAAATATGGGCTACCAGGTACCTAGGTAAGCTACGAATGGGACCCAGCCACCCTAAGACGTCTAAGTGTGCACTAAGTGGTATGCTGCCCCACGTTAGTGCCTTGTTCAGCCTCGTCATTTTTCAAACTTTCTAGACACTTCTCAGCCTCGTCTCTGCCACACTACCTGACGCTCTCCGACGACCTCATGAGCCCAATTGCTCCGTCCCGCTTTCGTAGCTTTAATCCACGTCCTTGTCTATAAGACTCTTAACTGCTCGCGACTCAATAATCCCTGCTACAAGGGCCCTATACGTCCTTTGCTTCGCGAATAGGTTACCGCGTCTAGCCTGGCGATGATAAGAGTGCCCGCGGCATCTAGTCCATCTGATTCGACTGGCAACGATAAGCCAAATCCTCCCTTTCGTAGTTGATCCCCGCTTAAACAGCTGCTGGAGCACTTCATTCCGCCTCCTTTATCGGACCAATACCCCAGGGGACGGTAGCCGCCATGTCGCATCCGTCATCAACGCCGGCTAAGGTGCCGGCATCAGCCGCGAATTATACGCCGGCCACACAAGATGCCGACTTGCGATCACAGATCAACACCCTCTTATTACGAGAGGGTCACGCCACCAAGTACGTGTGTGCTGTGTGCTTTCTATTCGCGCGTTCCCACTCGTGACACATTGCTTATGCCTGAGTTTCCCGTCTCCAACGCGACCTAACCCCCGGGGCGCCACCTGTACAAAGCCCCGAGACACATTTTATCCCTAATATACAAGGCTAACATGTGTGTTCCTTTGTTGCAGGATCCAAGAACACTTCCTTCACTCCCTCGACGCACACAGCTCGAACTGGCCGTCGGCCATACAATCACACGCTCTAGCATTGCTACGATCGGGCGAAGTCAGCACATTCCCTGCGCTCATAAGGAGGGTGCTTGAAGACGTGCAGCGGGAGACGGCGGCAGCGGCGCCGGCAAACACCACGGCAAACAACACGCAAGCATCGACTACAAACGCGAACGAGCCTAATGCTACTAGCAAAGATGGTGTTAATGGCGCCACCGCGGTTAACGGCGCTAGTAGGACGGCCGGTGGCGTTAATGGCGTCTCGGGGGCGGCAGACGGTACCAACCTAGCGATACCGACGGCGGTCGTGGAGGCGGTGCTGAAGGTAGTTAGAGAGAGTCTAGAGGCTGTGTGCGAGGTAGAGCCTGACGGATCCGCGGGTGGTTGATCTGATTGAACATAACCTAACCTAATATGCCCCGGCCTGACCTGATCTACCGCAATCTCACCTTACCAAACAAAACTAAAACCGCTCACCCCAGCTCTCAGCGCAAGCCCCCAGAACCCCCATACTCTAGATGAACCGAATCGATAGAATTATGTATTGGCCAGAGGGAAAGATACATAGGAGGATGAAGAAAGCCTTACTGAACCCCTTCTACTCCTACCTAAGCAGGTAGAATGTCCTGACTGGAGGGTCAGGTAGTTACCAATCATTACCCAAACCAGCGAGGGGCGAGAGGGGAGAGAGAATAGCGTAGAAAAAGGCAGGACAGAAAATGAGAAAGAAGGAAACCGAGACAGACGGAAAGCTGGCTGAACATAAACACCGCAGCATACGAGACGAATTCTACTGCCACATAAACCATCCCCTCACCCTCGCCCCTATCACTCAGAGTAAATGAAATGAACCTGCATCGACGGCTGGGAGACCAGCGGGGTTTACCTCTCTATCGACTAGCCATGCTCTCCATACCCTATGTAAGAAGATAGTTATCGTAGTCGCAACAACCAAGACAACTACTATCTCATACATACATACTGCATTCCCTAGTAAAGCTTCCACAACACTCTTGACACGTCCTCGTTATCGTTAATCTCCTCTTGTCCAAGTGAGGCCGTCATTCGATAGAGTCAAGGCGCAACAAACACTATCCAGCTAATAATCCTTATTCCCCCTATTGATGAACAATTGCTAGGGGAACGAAAACGCCTTAAATCTGGGCGTAATACAAGCCGAGAGTTTAATAATGAGACTTATCGAAAACTAAGAGAGCAACTCTGCCTCTAGGAGCATTTGAGGCTCAAGAGATCCAGATCTTGCTCCTTTACTGCTGATTGCTCTGTAAAGTTCCGGTTCAATAAGGCTTACATCGACGTATTCTTGCAACCGAGAGAATGCAACTATTATATGTAGCTAGCGGCATTACACAAAACTATTTTAAAATTCATGGCAAACTAGACGTCAATTGATGGATCTATCGTGAAATCTTATCACCCTCTGCGACCTCGTGTTCAGTAAAACATGTACCAACTTCCGTTAGCAACCCGCCTTCCACATTGATACCTTAAACGGGACGCCTCCGTATAGATAATGAGACTGTTCGTCTGAATTATCCCCTCTAGAGTGAAAACCGTAGTCTACCAGCAACAATGATACCCATAAGTGAATCATCGAGAGCGATCTACAAGCCGGAGTGGCGTACGTTCGGCTCTGGGGTTAGAAAAGCCCCAACATACCGCCCCCTCCGGTTGCGAACGGCATGTGATGTGATTAAAATACAAGTGTGGCGCTTCATACACCGTAAGAAGATTCGGAACTAGCTACCACTTAATCGTATAGACCATCATCATCACCGGCTTGGCCGAAATTGCCGTCACCACCCGTGTTCCCAGCGCCGTCGCTACCAGGGAACTTGAAGAACGCGCCAGGACCTGCGTTCTTCATCTGCTGTGCGAAAGCCTCGTACCGGCGGATTTCAACATCATTGACAGATCTGCGAGCCATTTGCATGGCCTCCTCAAAATGGCGCTTCGTAAGCTCAGGCACAGGATCTTCCTCATCGTCAAGATCCATGTCACCAGCGCCCTCGGCCTCGCGTGCGCGTTGACGCTCGATGTCTAGCGTGATTGACTCCTTGATCGCAATCTTCACTGCCCGTTGGGTAATGAAACCAAGATCGGCACCAGAAAAGCCGTGGGTCTTGGACGCGATGTAGTTGAGATCAACATCACCAGCAACAGGAGTCTTGCGGAGCTGGGCCTTAAGAATGCTAAGGCGTCCAGGCTCGTCAGGAAGAGGCACGTAGATTAGAGAATCTAAACGGCCAGGACGGCACAGAGCCGGGTCCAGTTGCTCGGGTCTGTTTGTGGCACCAATCACGAAGACGTTCTTCTTCGAAGTCATACCATCCATTTCTAAAACTAAGTTAGCACTATCACGCCTCTTGAACGTGGAATTCATCGAAACTTACCCGTCAGAAGCTGGTTGACAACACGATCGGAAGCTCCACCGGCATCGCCGACAGATCCACCACGGGCCTTGGCAATTGAATCCAACTCATCTAGGAAAACAACGCAAGGCGCAGCGGCCCGAGCCTTGTCAAAAATGTCTCGAATGTTGCTCTCGGATTCACCAAACCACATGCTGAGCAATTCAGGGCCCTTGACGGAGATGAAGTTGGCGGCACATTCGTTTGCGACAGCCTTAGCCAACATCGTCTTACCTGTACCAGGAGGGCCGTAGAAGAGGACACCACGAGACGGCGAAAGACCAAACTTGAGGAATTTCTCGGGGTGATCAACGGGATACTGCACACTTTCCTTGAGGTCTTGCTTGACGCCTTCCAGTCCTCCAATATCTTCCCACCGGACATTTGGTACTTCCACAACAGCGACTTCGCGAAGGGCCGATGGGTTGGAGACGCCGAGAGCAAAGCGGAAGTTCTCCATAGTGACACCAAGCGAGTCTAAGACTTCAGCGTCAATAGTATCCTCATCAAGATCAATGAGGTCCATCTTTTCTCGAATCTGTTGCATGGCAGCCTCAGAGCAAAGCGCAGCAACATCAGAACCGACATAACCGTGAGTCTCGGCGGCGATTTGCTCAAGATCGACGTCGTCAGCAAGCTTCATATTTTTCGTGTGAATCTGCAAAATCTCAAGACGACCAGTAGGATCGGGAATTCCAATGTCAACCTCCCGGTCGAAACGGCCGAATCGGCGCAAAGCGGGATCAATGGAATTGGGGCGGTTAGTGGCGGCCATAACTACGACGTTAGAGCGAGCCTTCATGCCGTCCATGAGCGTGAGGAGCTGCGAAACAACACGCCGCTCGACTTCACCGTTTGTCTTTTCTCGCTTGGGAGCGATAGAATCGATCTCATCGATGAAGATGATAGCCGGCGAGTTCTTCTCGGCTTCCTCAAAAGCCTTTCGCAAATTGGATTCGGATTCACCGGCCATCTTAGACATGATTTCGGGGCCGTTGATGAGAAAGAAGAAGGCACCAGTCTCATTGGCGACTGCTCGTGCCATGAGCGTCTTACCGGTACCGGGTGGACCATAAAGCAGAACACCACGCGGCGGCTTGATACCAATGGACTTGAATAGCTGAGGGTGACGTAACGGCAACTCAACCATTTCTCGAATCTGGGCCATCTGCTTTCGGCAGCCACCAATATCATCGTAACCGACTTCGTTCAAGTTGTTCTCTTCCTCCTCACGCTGGATCGGTTCACCCTCGCAGTGAATGACAGTGTCTTGCGCAACAATGCCGTACTCGGGGGGGTCAACCTCAACGACCTTGAATTCTACTTGCCGCATACCACCGCGGACGATGAATAGGTCGCCCTGACGCACAGGCCGGTAGGCTTCTCGGAAGTATGGGGCGAGGAAAACGTCAAAAAGTGAACCAGTTATACCTTCAACGGTATCTGCGATAGGAAGGACAGCAATCCGCTTGGCCTATTATTATAAGTCAGTACCACGATTCGGGGGCGACCGCCATAGTTGTTTTAATTGTCAAGGCCTACATATTTGATATCGGGACATGGGTGGATAGTAATCATGTCGCCGTGCTTCACTCGGAGGTTATGCCGGACAACTCGGTTGATTCGAGCACTACCATCATCTAGATCGTCATCGGCGAGGACAATTAGGACGGTATCTTTCCTCTTCTTGCCACGGACAAGGACTGTGTCGCCACGGAACAGCTGGAGCTGTTCCATGGTGTTGTTGGAAAGCGCGATAATGGAGTTGTCATCGTTGACTGCATCGGTAACCCTAAAGCCCGGGAGTTAGCACAGCCTAGGCGGGTTCTGCGATGAAGCAATTCTTACATCAGCTGGTTAGGCTTCTTCTTCTTCTTTAGAATAGCGGTAGACGTGTCATTTTCCTAGAAAGAGGTCAGAATCACATCATGTGAATTCACCATCAAGAGAGATCGTACATCTTTAGGTTCAGCGCCGGATACATCGCTGTGAGTTGGGTTAGCTCGCTCGCCCTCATAGGAGATGCAAACAGTCGGGAGCATATTGCAACTTACGCCAAGTTGACCTTCTTCTTGTGCTCAGGCTCGGACGCCATGGTGTCGATTAGGCGGATGTGTGGAGGGAGAGTAGAGAGTGCAGGGTCGAAGGGCGGGGATTGTTGTACTAAGCAACAGTTCTGAAGTCACAGCAGCTGCAAGAATAGAACGCCTCGAGCGCTTCTACCTAATGACAAGATGCTTGGGAATGTGTAGAGACTTCCTGGGATGAGGAAGGGAAGCGGGTTTGGGAGATGGGAGAAAAGGTGGTGAAGGTTGTGAAGGTTTGGAGCGGCTGCTTCCCTCTTGTTGCGGTTACGGTGCCAGGTGTTTGAGTAGTGAATGACGGAGAGCCTGGGTTAGGAGCTCGGACCAGTCGGGCCCACCTATAATGATACGTGCTAGCCGCCACCTTCTAAGGCCTTCTACCAATGCTGACACTAAATTGATGCCAGATTGCCCTGTGAACTGCCCTGTACTGCGCTGTGCTAGTTGATGCAAGGCTGCAGAGTCCACTAAACATGTCGATTTAGTTACCAGGTACTTATTAAGCACGTACGTAGGGAAGTAGGTACCTAGTGGTAGCACGGCCTTACCTACTTGCAGGCAGACAAGCTCGTACGCAAGCGAGCTCTGATTGGACAGATATGCTCTTAGCAATGGTAGTACCTTTGTACCTTGCATATTGAGTAAGGTACCTAATGAAATGAGTGTGTATGGAGATATTCGGATTTAACAGATGGAAGCTTGAAATCATTATTTTACCAACCCATTCACGAGGCCGACTACCTACCTACAAAGGAATCTAGACAATCTGCGCCATTAACGCCACCCCTTCCCATCTCCTCAACCCTCTTGAACACCTACTAAGCAAATACATTACTCGACAATACGGGGAACCGCCCAGAAATTTGTCGAATCTTCCAATGACCCTTCTCCGCTACTAATAGTATGGATAGTGTGGCAACCCGCTCGCTTAAAGCCATCTCAGCTTAGCTCTACGGTTGTAGACACTGCGATAAACCCGTTCGTCTGCCACATATTAAGGCGCTTGGCATCGTATGACGAAATGCCTCATTCTAGGAATCAAAAATTGCCCCAAAGGCGGGAATACCTCGAGCCTCGAGGCGGTATACGATTTGCCTAAAACAAAAGACTCTGGTGTCAGAAACGGCCGCTCATGACAAAAGGCTCAACTCATTCTTAGGGGGAGCATATGGGAGTAAAGATGGCCAAAAAAAAAAAATTAGGAAAATAAAAGGATCAAAATACGTACTGTGTGACTTTCTTATTTGAGATGATGCACACAGCCTCGGCATCACTCTCCTTCATTAACTGGTATGCAAGGGCGGTCAAGTCGGGCTTTCCTTGGGTCCGAGTGTTCCAGATGATCGCGTTGGGGTCTGCGCGCATCACGTCGTTGATTATCTCGTCGCCAAACGTATCGCGAGGATGGGGCGTAGACCAAAGAATGCGGGCTGGCACTCTGCCCTCAAGAATTACCGGCAAACAAGGACCGATGCCCGACCCTGTAGCCACAAGGACGACCTTCTTGAATAACGGCGCAATAGTCAAAACCCCTGAAGCCAGCACCCCGCGAGTCCAGAGCTTCTGCGGCTGCCCGTCAATCGTCTTTCGCGTCCAGTCGCCCGCGTTTGATACCACGATCGAGAAGCCCTTCACACCCGGCTTGTCGATCGTAGCGAATGCGTGCCATTCACGAAGCGGCTTGTCAGATATGCGGATTGCTTTGCCCGCAATGGGCGTGTCAAAATCGAAATAGAGTCGAATGGCATGCTTGGACAGAGGTTCCGGTCGGACGACGACACGCCTGAGCCTCAGCCAAGGCAACGCGATACTCAGTGTGATAAGCGCTAAGAGATAGATTGCTGGGGTGCGAGCTAGAGCATATGCGAGTGACTGTGTTGTTGGTCTAAGCGAATTGGTCCCTACCACCAAATGTACCCAGACGAGCGCTGTGGCAGTCCAACCGGCAAAACGATGTGTCCATTCGAACTGATCATGCATCTTGGCGCGGACGTCAGGATGGGCCATGCCAACAATAGCCAGCAAGAGAGCAAGTACTAGATAACTGAGTACTACCGTTCCCGTATCGATGCGGACTTCCTGGTTGCCTTTCGCAAAGTTCACTGTCGCGCCGATGGTGAAGGCGAGCCACCAAAATACCGCCGAGACCGCAGCACCAGAGTGAATACCACCGATGTGATATACTCGAGCGCATTGACGCCTTATAGCAAGTGGTGCCCAGGTCGGCACACGGGTTGCCAGCCAGAACAAGAAGTTGATAACGTGGTCTTGCCGCATAGCCACGGCCACAAGTAGGTTAACTGCTATGGCTGTGGGGAACTGAGCAAGTGGCAAGCTACCACTATCCCACGACTTCCACCAGACAAGAGCAAACGCAAGGACGTTCCCGAAGAATATGAAGGAGAAGAACCGCCGATATAGCGAAAAGAAACGATGCCGAAGCCATCTCTGGCCGTGGAATCCGTTCTTGTTTGGAAGCTCGTATTTGACGTCTTCTTCTAGCTCCTCGGATGAAGGACTGTCCTGTTCGCGGTTCGCCTGGCCTTTCTCGAGGTCGATATCACTTGCTGATGCTGGGGTTGGGCTCTCTGTCGCAATTACTGTCGAAGGAGGGCTACTTCCTAGGCTTTCAGAGCTTACAGCTTCTCTTGGCTCCCTTTGAGCCTCGGCCATCTCTCTTAGTTTTCGCTTGTCGAATTTACCGTTACTGGTGAGGGGAATCGTTTCAATATAAAGCCACTTTGTTGGTACAGCGTAGTAGGGCATCGTTTTCCCGACGACCTGGCTCATCATATCCTCATCAAGCGGGTTAGGACTCGAATAAAATGCCCAAAGTTTATCGCTCACGACCAAGGAACAGGCCTTTGTTACAGATGGTACACTTTCTACGGCGGCGGAAACACCGTCGAGCTCAACACGAAACCCCTTGTTATCACTGTTAGCTTCATTGACAGAACACGAGGGCAATTAACGAAGACTACCTTAATCTTAACTTGATCATCCTTTCGACCAAGCGGGATAAGTTTACCATCTTCTGTCCACCGGCCGAGGTCTCCAGTATTGAACATCATAGTACTGTGCGAGTTCGTATTAGTATCTCTAGATGGGGATTTGGCAGGCTCGGTTCGAAACACTTACCCATCCCTAGTGAATTTGTCTGGCTTGAATCTTGCTGCTGTCAGGTCTGGCAAGTTGACATATCCCACGGAGACGCAAGCTCCGCCTGCCCACATGGTACCGGGCTTTCCAATGCCCACGGGATTTTCATCGTCGTCTAGGACATAAACATTGGTGTTTGGTAACGGCTTTCCGATGGTCAATAGCTCTCCAGGCTTGTGCAGATGCGCTGTATTCAAAATAGTGATCTCAGTCGGACCACAGATATTCCAGAAATCCACGTACGGAGACCACTCTTCCGCTAAAGACACAGGACATGGCTCACCACCCACTACAATCGTCTTGATATTGGGAAAGTCGGCCTGGGCAAACTTCCCAAGAATTGTTGGGGTCGCAATGACTGTATCCACCCGTCTAAGTACGTCGGCCCATACGCCATTGCGAATATGCAACGTCCCTCCACTCATGAGCGTTGCGAGAATTTCCCACTGTGCTATAATGGCATTAGTATGAGGCAACTAATTCTACTTTTTGGGGAGTATCACGCACCCATATCGAACGAGATGTTCAAAAGTTGAGCCACATTCTTGCCAACGGTGATTTTCAAGCTCGCTGGTTCAACCAACAAGTTGTTCACCACATTTCGATGTCTTATATCGACGCCTTTCGGCTTGCCAGTCGTGCCGGATGTGTAGACCATGTATGAACCGAAGTTAGAGTCCATTACAACATTTGGGCGCTCCTCATTGCCAAAAAGGGTCTTAAGGTCACGCCCGTCGAGATCCATGACCTCCGATCCATTCTCTCGAGCATGTGGCTCGACCTTTCCGCGGAACTTGCTGAGGCATAGAATAATTCGAGCCCCAGAATCCCTGATGACATGCTCTAACGCGGCATCAGCAACGACACCGCCGTCTAGCGGTACATACTGCGCCCCAGCCTTCAAAACTGCGAGTATTCCCACAAGAAGTTCGATTGACCGGGATATGACGATGCAAACTCGACCGTTTGGACGAAGACCACGTTGTATTAACTCGTTACTTAGTATATTGGCTCGCCTCTCCAGGTCCTGATAAGTAATCGTCGTCCCATCATAATGGCGAGCAGCTGTTACATGAGGATGTCTGTCGACTATGCTTTCGAAAGCCTTGTGGACGAGGTCAAAGGGGATATCGGCACGAACTCCTCTGCCGAATTGGTTGAAGAGCCGCTGGTCCTCCGAGGATAGATTATCTATAGAATGGAACGACATGTTCAAGAGGTGATCAGTAAAGTTTGCCGCTACTAAGGAATTGATCGAGACATTCCCCCGTCTCACGGGGCATCAATCCCAAGCAATCCTTTATATAAGGCGATCAAAGCTGAAATATCTAACCGTGCCGTTGTGGCGCCGACGGGTCTCCCGTATCCCCCGTGTCACCCTGGACGATGATTCTCGCAGCGCCCATTTTCATCACTCCAGGGGAGTGTATCCATTATTACGGTATGGAGCTTACTGATCCCAACATCTCCAGTATTTAGGTAGATTTAGGTAGTTCGTCGAGGAGATACTGACAGAAGCAGAAGGCGGAAGTAACGTTATGACATGGGTGCTTGCCTAGTCACCTCTCCACTCTCTCACAACTTGTACAAGCCCATTCTCTATTCCTATCTTGGTCTTAAGGGATATGATGCAAAAGCTGGGCGACGGGGACTTCCGTATTACCAAAACCAATCGGAGGAAGTCTCACCACCAGACTACATTCAGACATGTCATACATCGATCTGTACAACTCAGGATATAGCCCTTGACATGCTGACAATTTCAAGCATCTTACGGCTCCGGCGTTTGATGTCTTCGGGGCCGTGACTGACACTACTAGATTATATTAGAATTAGCATTTTACTATTCGATTTCTTGTAAGTGGAAATTTTTCCGGTGCAAAGAAAAGCACCTTGGCATCGAGTTCATCATGAAATAGGAAATTATGCTCTACTAGCTCTATGCCTAAGTTGGTGAAATATAGCGTCGGAGCCGGTCTAGCAACTTAGCACCGAAGAACGTTGGGCAACTAACCATGACTACGGGGCTTCGAACGGTTCTAGCGCCGGAATGCCATACAGGGGTGTACTGTCATCAACAGTTGCATTGCTACGGTATTAGGTACGAACTAATAATCGGGGTTGCAGATGCACTACTAAGTCTATTGCTGATGGCGCACATGTCTGTTATTAGCATTCGTTGTGCTACACACCAGCAACGCCCTTAGGATTCGCTGAACCAGCAAAGCGGCACGTACGTACCTCGTCAGCCTGGGGGCTAAGGATCAGAATAAGATTTCGCGAAACGGATTTCTTACCGAAGCACAGCTGGCTAGTTATAGTAGCAGCCTTGTCGTACTCAGCTCCTCTGACGCGCAACACGATACAATCTTGTGTACACCCTATCATTATGGCATAACTAACGACCCACCGAGTATGTCGTTTAAAGTAGGTATCTACTGAGGCGCTTACACGAGAGTTACATACCTGCAAACGCCACCTCCAAGTTTAAGCATTGTTCTGTTTAGAGCCTGGCAGTACATACACAGCTAGACTATGTAGTCTTACCCCTACTAATACATACTAGTAAGACGTGGGACCGATCTGTCGGCTACCGCGATAGGCGCTAAATCCAACGGCGGCTGACGATCCGTTATAGGATTGCATATTTCGGGTGCTTTGGGTGTTATCCCAGCAGCGCGCTCGGCATCGCACGATGCAGACCCTTAAAAAAGCGCCATGCCTGCCTAAAGGGATATCGAAGCAGTGCTACGGTAGCACTGGGAAGTAGAAGTGGCACTACCTAACCCAGTGTGTATGCAATGCAGTGTAAGTACTACAGCAGCTCCCTGGGAGTTTACCATCGTTTGAAGATGATAAACTAGCGTAGGTACTCCCTGGAATATCGGACCCTTCATCTCATTTAGGACTCGATCCGTTCAGGAAATTGCCTGATCGGGGTAACCATTCGCAGTCAGATCTTACTAATGTCACGTCTCTGGTAATACCTGAAGGCCCTACACTGGTAACGAGTAACAATTTATTTCCGCGCTTTTCCTGGTCCATGGTTCCGTCTGCTCAGACACCATCGCGTCTACAGCATATATGCTTGAGCATCGATGTAGCATCGCATGATCAGGGGACCCTGTGGCACAAAACCTGTTCTTCCTCCCGTGTTCTTTCGCGGATCACTCCCTACTAGCCAGGTTCACGGCTCATCGAGCCGAGGCATGACATAGCACCCACCGTTCTACCCTGTCCTTCAGGCTTTGGCTTCCCAAGTCTGTCTCGTCTCGGCGTCATGGAACCGAAACTCTAAAGAGATTTGAGAATTTTTTGTGAGGGCATGGTATCGGCGCAAACGGTAAGCCGGCTCGGCTTGTGCAGGATTGTACCACATCTCAATGAGATGCGGTCACTGATCTACCCTCCATAGATCGATTAGATTACGTTATTGAATTGCTAGATTGAGCTACGTTCATGGCCTCTTTTCAAGCGAAACAGTAAACATCTCGCCTCGGCGTTGAGATTAAACTGGCGAAACGCTTGGGCGACGCTTGGCTTCCTTGGTAGGTGCTACGTCTAACTAGCTTCGGTATTCATGATAGAATTCGTTGAGGCTGAAATTGGACGCCCTATGTGAGATTTCTACCGGTTCACTATAGGTAAGTCATTATCACATGACGTTGAGTTAGAATTTCTTCAATAGCGCACTGATACTGCTTGTAGGTAACCTGGGGGTGTACATGCATCTCAGCTCTTACATTACCCACGTGGGAATACATAACAGCGGTTATAAGACCCTAAGAGGCACGGCCCATCGACGTCGCTTACCTATTGACATCGCTTATTGACATCCCCTAGCGCAACATTACGGTGCAAGTGTGAACGCCGTACGGGGCCATTGGTAGATACACGCTGCAGGTACACACTTGAGGATGCTTCATGCACTATATGCCTTACTACAAAGCCCCCAGTATATTGGCCTCGGGCTATTAATAAGGCTTACCTAAATGTTGAGATAGGTACCATTTTCGCCCTATACTGTTGCGGAATAGTCCATCATTAAAGCATCGTCATAATGTTCGTGATGGTACCATACGGGGGTTTGCCCAGTACGAAGAGCCGTATATCTACGGTAAACATACGGCTCGTTTTTAAGGTAGCGGAGACCATTCCCCTAACTTTTCGAGAGTCGCTCTTTCTTTTCGCAACCGTATATTTACAGCAACTATTCCCCTAACTTGGAAGGAACAGCTCTAGAGAATAAGACGCGCGAAATGCAGAACGTTCCGAGTGGTAAATTTGCCGTTCGCTGGAAAAAGAGCCGTATATTTGTAGTATATATGCCACTCGATACATTAGAACGGGTAGCAAAGTTAGGGGAATGGTTGCCAGTACTCCTACCCCCCAAACTCCTCCTAAGTAGATTATGTTTACCGCTAGTGGTAATATACCGTTTTAGGTAGGAGTTCGATGGGTACGATAATTTTGGATCCCATCTATGCAAAGCCAATTATGGAACTGACAATGCACGTCCATAATAATCAAAGTCCAGATCTTTAGGTAATGGGAATAACCTTTTTTCCCTCTTACTTCATTTTATTTTCATAATAAAATTACTAGAAATAGTCACCCAGCTCTTTTCACTGCCACGTCTCACTGCACTAGAACTGCAAGTGAGTGTGGTAGGAACCCATTGCTTTGCATACACCGGGACCCCAGTCTCGGCAGTGAGACCTAATTGTCGGCTCCCCCACCATACTAGACGCTCAGGGGAGGTGTCAAAAGAAGGTCGAAGGGTAGGCGTATTGATACAACTAGTTGTCTCATGTAACTACTACAATCATGCAGCAAGTATGTTGCAGCCAAACGTGTACAGTAGCAGATTCGTCCTGCTGGTTAGTCTGTGTCCATCCATTAAGACTGCATTAGACTGGGCTGAGCATGCATGTAATACAAATACGACGTATCATCATTGTAGGTAAGCTACGCCGCACATCACCAACGCCCCTCCTTGAATAGTTCATCTGACGTCGTGTCCTCGTGAGCAGGTGTAAGAGTAGATCAGCTAGATGATCATTTTCGATCCCGACAGACAGGACTCGAGTTTCCTTCGCTCAGCGCACCGAGCCACGTCCTAGGCGTGTACTTTTTAATTTCACAGTAGTCGAAAACCTACAAACCGTGGACGCCGACGTTAGTATTAACACAATGCAGCCTTCAGCTACAGATAGTCTAGAAGCAACTATACTACCAGATTTCGAAGGGCTCGAGCACCTATCTTTGCCCACCGGCCAAGGAAATGTATTAGCTGGAGCCGATGATGTGCGAATTGGCATAGATTCTGCGGCAGCTGTCGCTGTCGTGCAGCTCAACCGCCCTGCGAGACGCAATGCTCTCACGCAAGGGATGATGGACCGGCTGGTTGCGTTACTGGCCCAACTCGACCGAAATGATGCAGTGAGGGCTGTGGTCTTAATGGGTACCAGAAAGGGAGCTTTCTCGGGTCGGTCTATCTCGACTGTGTTCCATGGCTCGACCCATAGACAAATCAAAATATACTAACAAGGAAGGTGTTATAGCCGGCGCCGATATTGGGGAGTTGTCCCGACTAACAACTGGAGAGGCCCATGAGAGAAGATTCCTTGCTGATCTCAATGGGGCATTCGAAGGGTTTTCTAAACCTATTATTGCAGCTGTCGAAGGTTTGGCTGTGAGTGTTCCTAGACGAGAAACGGTTTAAGGCCCAATCTGGACATGAATAACACGTTAAACACAGCTTGGAGGCGGGTTCGAAGTCGCCCTAGCGGTAAGTCTTATAGTTACCGAAATTATACGTTGTGTGTGAGGCTAAACACTAATATTACAATAGTGTGATATCATTTACGCGGCGGATGATGCCAAGTTCGGTCTGCCGGAGGTCACCATTGGTACGATTCCGGGAGCGGGAGGCACTCAAAGGCTCGTCAGAGCCATAGGAAAGTACAAGGTGAGTAGTGTAGCTTGAACAGAAACGATTGCTGCACACATCCAGCTGACGTGGGACTTGGTAGGCGATGGAGCTCATTCTCCAACGCCAGACGATTAGTGGCGAAGAACTCGCGCAGCGAGGACTCGTCAACAGAGCCTTCAAACCAGACGAAGATGTCGTGCTTGAAGCCAAAAATCTTGCAGCTCGGATCGCCGCTTATTCTCGACCAGTCGTTCGCATGGCAAAGCAAGCAGTGCTAGCTGGTATGTCTCTCCTTAACCGCATCGATGCATACTAAAATGTGATTGATTGACTAAGCTTCTCTGTAGCTGAGAACCACCATCTGAATGCCGGTATGGCCGTCGAGAAGCAACTGTATTATATGACCTTTTCTCTCGACGATTTCAAAGTCGGCACTCAAGCGTTCTTAAACAAACAACAACCGGACTTTACACATCATTGATAGGTTTGAATTTCGCCCCGACAGGTATGCGGATGAAATATACATAGTAGAGAAAAGACCAGAGGGATAGAGAAAGAGACGAAGAAGCAGACATAGCTACTGTGGTGTTAAGGGGGGAAGTCCCTATGATATTATTCATAAAAGAAACTCGCAAGCCGATATTACGGTCTCTCTAATAGAGCAACGTAATTGTATTCAAGATATAAAAATGATCGAGATCCTATTTGTAGTTACTTCTATCCCTTTAACTACCCACTCGGCACCAGTACTTTTTTCAACTCCCTGTTAGTCCCACACTCCCCTCGTGTAGATCAGTTACATCATCTAAACGCATCATTGCCAGCCTTTTACTAGCATATATATGTATTTAGCTAGTAACGATTATTTCAGCAGTACATTTAACAAGAGTCTAATTAGGTGAGATTCGGGGGGTAGGCTAAGTATCGCATTATCCATTGATTTTACTGGCTGACTGCCCTGGTCGCAAAGTACCTGGTGCCGAGTGGGTAGTTAAAGGGATAGTAGCCGTTATATATAGCGACTAGTAAGTGGAGCGAGTCATGTGACAATCTCTTTCGTTGCTCCAACACGGATACTGTGTAGAAGAGGTGAGACTAACGAAGTAATAGTGTGTTACACCCGGGATGTAGGTATGTAGCACGATCGAACCCGAAAAGAAAATGGCCGAGAAGGAAGAAAAATTTTTTCTTCTACCGACAGATAAGACCAGATGGTAAAGCTGAGCAAGCATCACCAGGACGAGAGTGTCTGAGATTGAACCGACGACAAGCGAGCAACGGCAGCAAATACCGATTTCGAGGCGCCTCTAGAATCAACAATCAACTCATGGGAACAGAAAAAAAAGCCAGGGTATGAAATGCACGATTGCATCAATTCGTGTTGCATTGGCCAATCATGGAGAGCTCTAGTGGGGTTTGCCGGTAGCAAGTCCTCCACTTCACCCCTCCACTTAGCTATCTACGGCCTTGGTGCAGCGCCTGATACCGCTGTAGATACCTGGACTTAGATGCTGAAGTACATTACCCACCTCGAAGATAACGCGGAGAATGTGTCATTTGCCGCTATAACGCGAGGTATCTCCTTATGAGCTCTTGCGAGCCAGGCCTAGATCTAAGTTCTCTTGTCTGTCTTATCAACTGCGTCAACTTGCGATCCGCTGCCTCCACCATCGCCGCCACCTACATATGTACATATTATTTTTCAACCTACATGACCTACATACAGGCTACACACGTGATGGTCAAGGAGGAGTGCAAAATATGCATCGGGAGATATCCCATTGTCTCCCCGCCGGGAGATGTTAATATTATATCCCCAGCACTGGGTCATCCTTATATAATTTGCATTCCATTCCACCCGTCTTTGTTGCCGTGATAGATATTTGCACGGACTGCTGCTGTACTACTCGACAACCGTCGACATGGCGATCTCCAATCTATTTATCCACCGTTTATCATAGAGCTGGAACCTTGTCTGCCCAGGAACCAGGATCGCTAGGTAGGCTATCTATCATCTATCATCTTGAGCCCCACCACTGCTCTACACTAGTACGCTAGATACCGTGCGTAGTGGTGTTCCTTCGAGTGAGTTTGTCGAGCGCGCGCAACATCGAGCCGGATCAAGTGCTTGTAGGTTTCTGACATCTCGCCCTCGAGACTGATTCTCGCTCCTCCCCCCCCCTCGCTTTGTTGCCATAGATAGCCTCCTGCAACCATGGCTACAAGGCAGCCCACGAATTGGGCCGAGTATGAGCGAGGAGCGTCACCGGGAGGTCGAAGTGTGTCGTCTGCTGGCAATCAGAGCGTTTCCTTTGAAGACGACCCGCTTCTCGGCGACCATGAAGCTCGAGAACATGACAATGGGTTTCCCCAGCGAAGACGACGAAGGTAATAGCATCAACACCAGAGCTGGCGCTCCTCGAGCCTGCCAGCGCCACTTGTATAAGTATAACCATCTTAGCTGACGAGAAACACCCCAGGTCGTCCGTGACGAATACTCTCGCCGCTCTGACGGATATTGGAGGCGTCAACAGTATCCGGTCTTTTGGCCGCAGCTTCCAGCGAGCTGCAGGTTTTGCTGAAATCATCCCTCAGCGGCCGGCCTTCGTATTCGCTCCCGGCCAAGAACCTCTACAAGCCTCCGATGTCGAGCCCGCATTTGCCCATGGCGCCACGCCCTCCACCAGCGCTATCATCGATACCGACTTAGAGAACGCCAGTGCTCAATCACTCTCGTTAACACATACTGATAGTCGACTAGGCGAGAGGAAGCATCTCGGGGGTGAGGAGTTACATAGGGTGGTGTCGCCGTCAGGCTCTCTGCGCAGTAACTCGATATTCTCTACGCCACCCCTACTTTCCGCGCCTCCAATCTTCGGTAGTTATGGATCTGTTCGTAGCTATGGCACAATCGGAGATTTGGAATCGGAGGCAAGCCATCCGTCTATGAGAGAGGCGGCGGAATTGTGGCGGCAACAGCACGAGTCAGGGGCTAATGTCCCGGACGGCGAACGGCCCCCTATACTGGTCAAGGAGGTAGAGCAGGATGGTAAGATCGTCCTGGCTGTTTCCGGACAGTCCACATTGCCTCAGACAATTGTAAATTCAACCAAGTAAGGCGTGCCCTTTAACTCATGTTTCTAGATACTAATTAGCCGCAGTGTTCTTATCGGTGTTGGACTTCTTAGTCTGCCCATGGGACTGAAATATGCCGGATGGATTGTTGGTATCATAGCCTTGGTACTTTGCGGTGCTGTTACGAGCTGGACAGCCAGGCTTTTAGCCAAGTGCATGGATCTTGATTCTACAATCATCACCTTCTCCGACATTGCATTTATCTCTTTTGGTAGAAAAGCTCGTGTTGCTACCGCCGTCCTTTTCACGATGGAGCTGCTAGCTGCTTGTGTGGCGCTTATCGTGCTCTTTGCTGACAGTTTAGCTTCGTTGTTTCCTGGAACGTTGACCATAACTGAGTTCAAAATCGTCTGTACTCTCGTCTTGATACCCCTTCAGTTTGCTCCTCTTGCGCTTCTTAGTGTTACTAGCTTTGTTGGCATCTTTTGTTGCCTAGGCAGTAAGTTCACCGCCATTTTCAGGTCACCCCAGAGTATTTTTCCGTACTAAATTATACTAGTTGGCGTCATCGTTATACTTGATGGTCTGATAAAACAAACAACCCCTGGCTCGCTCATTGAGCCAGCCACAACGTATCTCGTCCCGGCAAATTGGTTAACCTTGCCTCTGTCATTTGGGCTGCTTATGAGTCCGTGGGGTGGACACAGCGTATTCCCCAACGTAAGCAGACATCAAGCTATTCCTTTTTGCAAACCTCAAGTACTGACGCAGTCGTTATAGATTTATCGGGATATGCGTCATCCCAAAAAATATGGAAAGGTATTTACAGGTGTCTCTTCCAAGCTTGAAACTTCGCTTTTGCTAATTGTTTAACAGGCCGTTAGCTATACCTTCTCATTTACAGTAAGCGAGCCATCTCATTTATATATGATCTTCATACTAACAACGCTACAGCTTCTAGTAGATGCTTCAGTGGCCATAGTAGGATTGTTGATGTTTGGCGACGGCGTACGCGATGAGATCACCGCAAATATTCTCGAGACTACGGGATACCCCAACGTACTTAACGTGCTTCTCGTCATCTTTATTTCTATCATACCTTTAACCAAGGTCCCCTTGAACGCCCAGCCTATTATCACCACCGCTGAGGTGCTTTTCGGGCTTCGGCAACAAGTTGTTGCAGAAGAGGCTTCCCTAGTAGGTCTCTCTAGCACATCTAGAGGTTTGTTGAAAGCTTTGGTGAGGGTCGTCACCCTACTAGTTTTTCTAGCGATTGCCATCCTATTTCCTGCCTTTGACTCAATCATGGCATTCATGGGAAGTGCCCTCTGCTTCACCATTTGCGTCACGTAGGTTCCCCTCGTTTGCCCCCCTGTCATACCGGGAAGGTAGATAGTGTCCTAACAATCGACTACTAGGCTCCCACTAGCATTCTACCTAAAGCTCTTTGGTCACGAAATTGCAGTGGGAGAACGCATCCTCTGCTGGTCTGTTATGCTCTTATCCTTCACGATCTCTATCGTAGGAACTGTCTGGGCTTTCCTGCCCAAGAAGTTGATCGGGGCCGAGTGATAGCCCTCCTCCAAATCTTCCGCATATCTACCAGAATATTACTGAAGATTTCGTATGAACACAAGCTAAGCATGGGAATGATCTATGATTAACGGCTGACATCGGATTTCTTACGATCTACCATTTGCATATTATTAGCATTAGCAGCGGTTATCGATTGGTATGGCGGTGTTTTGTGTGTAAATAGCAACCTGCATCCCTGTTGTAGACAGTGGTCTAATACATGCATCAGCAAAATTATTCTATGAAGTGCACTATGGGAGCAACGTGTGTATCTGGGCCGCAAGAAAACGTAGGCTGCTCGAAGAGACCTACAGTGGCGAGGAGGGTTTAGTTGAATAGATTACGCTCGAGTTGGGGGAAGAGGCAACTCGCTAAACAAACTGTTAGAGAGTCCACGAAAAAACCGTGCTACTTCATTGGTCTGTCGAACAATGAATACCTTCTACGAAAGCAGGCGTAAGATGCGTCTGCAATTAAAAGGAGAAATTTATCTCGCCTAGTTTTGTCTGCGAGGCCTCTGCTTCCGCTTCGTTAGCTGGGCCGTGTGTACATCTTATAAGAAGTTATATCTGCTCATAATGGAAGCCATAAAAAATTAGGCGGACAATGCCCTGTATCAAATAGCGTTGCACGATAAGATAGCATTTCAACCTGAACGATGTTTTTCTGGTAGACTTATGATGTATATGATGATGGGCTCACTACACGTAATTACCTAAATTACCTCGGTCAAGCCCTATGAAAACTCTAACCTCAATGCATCATATTGGACGTATATAACGCCAGGTAGAACTGCAGTTTCCGTGTCCGTCGCATTGTAAGGGAGGCTCAGCACGAATTCATTGACACCCTCCTTCAACAGCGCCGTAGAGAACACGAACTTGTGGCCAAAGTTCTGGCAAATGATACCACTCCTCACCCCGCACGATCCGCTGCGGTACGCGGGGATGGTCCACGTCTCGACGTCCTCCCCATTGACGGCGACCGTGTACGGAATAGTCGAGTACTTCTCCGCGGGCAGCGCCGCCCACTTATTATTCCCGTTAGCCGTCTTGGCGCCCGCGAGGTCGACCGTGAAGGTCGCCGTCTGTTTCTTCGCCCCGGTCAGCTGCGCGGCGGACAGGTCGAACTGGACGGTCCAGTTGTTGACGTTGTCGTAGACCGGCTCCGGGCGCAGGTAGTTCGCGTACCCCGGGAACCAGCTCCAGTGGATGTAGTTGAAGTCGTCGGCCGCGGCACTCTCCCCGACCTTGAAGACGACGCCCGAGGGGAAGTCGCTGGGGAAATCCCACTTCGCCCAGTAGATCCGGTACTGCTCCGGCTGCAGCGGCTTGCTCGTGTCCAGCGCGAACCCGTGCTTGTACTCGCCGGCTGACTTGTCTGGGACCCCGATCCGCCAGATCTCCGTGCCGGCGCTCTCAGGGGCCCATTTCAGTGTCAGGGGGGGCGCGGTGGTTGATACGGTCACGTCGTCTTGGATGAACCACCCGAAAATACCGTCGGCGTATAGAGTGAGTCGGTAAGTGCCTGCCTTCACCATGGGGATCTCGACGTGGCCGCTGGCGTCGATGTCGGCCCAGTACTGTAGGCTGGACTTGTCGAATACGTTGAGCTGGAAGTCTTGCTTGTTCTCGGATAGGACTGCGATCGGTCGTTTGGCGCCGCTCGGTAACTGGATGGTAGCTTTAAAGGTCGCACGCTTCGATTTCGGCGCGTAGTTCGGGACGTACTTCGCGATACTATCATAGAAGTCGGCATTCCACTCCGGGTCGGCATATTTCGCTGCATCCGCTCTTAGCTCGGCGAGGGTTGTGTTCGGCGTTCCTTTGTTGAAATGGTAGTATTGTGGCCCCCAGGTGCGGTCGAAGCCATGCGTGATATTCGGGACGGGCGCGCCGTAATGTCCTGATACAAGGTAGTTATACTAATAAAGTATCAGAGATGTTCTTTAAGCGAATTCGCTGTTCTAGTTGATAGTAAGGGGTAAAGCCTGTAACAGACTAATTGATCTCGGAGAGGAATGTGAGATGCTCGTAATCAAGGACACCTACCACAATGCCGTCGACAACAAGATCGTAATGTAGTGGACCTCCGTAGTATGTCTCGCGTGTGTTATGCACTAACCATGCACCATAGGTATTACCATCAGAGCTTGTTGTCCCGTCCGAGAATTGCCCGTGAACGTCATGGTCGCGCCAGAGCTCGGCGAACGTATATTTGGTGAAGTAATCGGCGTATTGTTGAACGTACGGATCATCGGGTGTCTTGCCTAGATACCACGAAGCATCCTGGACTACGACTTCGTTCTTATAGGCGTTCGCAGAAGGAATTGGTGCATAGTTGCCATCACTGCCGGATAAGTGCGTCCAGAGGTTGGTGTTAGGCCGAAACAACGTGCGCAGTTCCCCTAGATCTCGCAGATAAGGCGTTGCCTGATTGAAGTAGGTGACACGGGTGAAGAGGTGCAGACCGGTTTCCCCTTCTCTGAGGAACCACCACTGTTCGATACTCTGGTTTGTCGGCGCGTATGTATCGCTCATCCTTACACCCCCATAAGGTGTGCCGGTTGAATCAGTGCCCTTGATGAGCTGGAATTTGGCAGTACCACCTGGTGTCCAAGCTCCGGACGGGATACAGGAACAGTCGACATACGGCCCCTTGCCTGTATTCCCACTTACTGGCCCTAATAAGTCCTGTTCATCGAGGACGACATCCACAACCTGGCCACCGCTCTTGGCTACGGCCACATACAGGCGGTCATTCTGAAGCACGAATTGACTGCTTGTCTCCGTCGCATTAAGAAAGGCCGCGGATGCCTTCACCAGCGCGGCCAGAGCCAGAATCTTGCTTCCCAACCTGAGCATCATGGAATTGTGGCTAGGCGACGACGACTAACCCTGTCCATTTTTGGCAACGGGACCATAGCCAGATGCTTATAATTTCAACCCCGGAGAAAATCTCCCCAAGCCGGCTCCGTCTATCCATTTTGCCGGTCAAAATGGCCCTCAATTCTAGGCTCCGAGTGGTTGGTAGCTTCGCCTACCATCTTCGGTCGATCTCATCCCGACGGAGACATGTGGCTCTTAGCAAATCTGGGGTTAAGACGACCGATGTTGTGAAAAGGGCAGGGAATTCATTGGCTAGGCACTGTCGCAAGCGGGGGGAGAGGGTTGTCAAGACGTAATTGATTGAATCGGCAATAGAGCCTTAAGTTAAGTGAGGTCTAATAAGGTGCCAAATTTGAAATGTGAATATCTTCAAAAAGATGGCGCGTCAAGTAGCCTATCGTCATCAATGCCTATTGCGTATTGAGCTGTTCGAGTGACCATGTGATTCGATGAGATTTGATCTCAGCGATGGGCGCACAAGCGAAGCCGGCTTTGGCACGGGAATATCTGCCCAAGTCTGAATGGGGTGTGACGTCCGCGGGGCTGTGAATAGTAGGTAGGGTAGGTTAGGTGAGCTACCCTACCTCACCTGAGGGTTGTTCGATACAAACAACGACGTGGTGATGCCAATTGACAAATCACACAGAAAGCGCAAACAAGGTTCATTCGATAGCTCATCTGTCGTATGACGCTTGGAAGAGGTAACCTACCGACAGCCCAGAATCTTCGAGCGTGTTATGAGAGAAGCCGAGCCTCTGCCGTTGTCTCGGGATGGCCCGCGAACGACTGAGAGCATCATCATCGCTCTTCGGGGTTCATGTGGGATGCGGGTTACGAATTTCCCTAGGCCAGACATGGCTGTTTTGCAAGGGATTTTTCAGCACCTTCTAATACCTACCTTACCCTCGCAGATAAGGAGTTCTCGGAGTCGGCGAGGCGCGCGAAGGAGCTCAACGGAGATGTGACTGTTACTTCTAAAGGGTTAAAGAAGACCCGGGAAATAAACTCCCTGCTCATGGTACCTTTGACGTGTATTATGACCAGTAGCCCCAGGCGTTCGTCGGCGAACTTTGGGGCAGAGCGCTAGTCGCAGAGACCTGACAAGGGGTTAGATATTCCAGGGTCAAAATTTTCATGTGCTTACTGTTCATGGTACTTGCGAGAGCATTGACAAATTGCAAGCCACCGATCTAGACGATGAAGTCATAGGTGCCCCTACGTAAACGATGCTACGGTGCGGTCGAACCAGGGACCTACAGTAGTCTAGACTAACACGCGGCGCGAATCTGGATTGTCGTGCAATCGTCTCGTGGCTCGGATTCTTGCTTGAAACTACCGAATGCGGTCATAGGAAAGCTGCAAGACGCTGACTGAGCCCCGTGAGACCTATCGTGTAATGTAGGTAGCTGAAAAGTGAGTATATAACTGCTGCAAGTTCGCCGCCGTATGAATCAAGAAAAGTAGCATCATCACTTAACACTCAATAAACAAGCTCCCATCAAATCAACATCAACTCACTAGTTGAACACACGCAACAAAAAACTACTTGAAGAATCAAGACCAAGAGCACCTCAAAACCATCATTTAATTATACATCCACATAAACAATCATCATGTCGGACATCATCCACAAGATCAAGGACGCTGTCACACATCATCACGATCACACGCATGATGATCATGTTAAGGACAAGAAGCCTGCAGGTGAGTTCAATATTCCGGAATGTGGGGTATTCATAAGTGCCTCACATCCAAATAAACCGTTTATCGTTTACCTAATACTGACACGATACCTCTAGGCAAGCCAAAGGGCGCCCGTGCAGACTTGGATTTAAACTGCGCTCCATCCGCCACCAAGGATCCCGTCGACCTAACGGGTCGCCATGTTGAGCCAGACCATCGGGACATAGACGGACGCCGTCGCTCCAACGAGCACGATGCTCCCGATCTAACCGGCCCGCACACCGAACACGACAGTGTCGACATAAATGGTCACCATCCTAGCACCCACAACCCCCCGGACCTCACTAGCGGTACGGCAAGTCCCACTTCTCGTCATTAGAGAATTGCGCGGTGATGGGAGGAGTTAAAGCGAGTGGCGGAGATACCCTACAAGATATAGAGCATACAATCGCGTTGCAAACGAGTGCAACACGAATAATACCATTTACGTCGCTAGATAATACACGCGCTTCCAATCAGATACTTCGTGCTATTGATGTGATGATTTTGCAAGGACGGTGGGACATACCTGTAAGACTTGGATTGAATAAATTCAGTAAAAGAAATGCACGAAGGCCAAACATCCCAACTAGCCCCCCGCCAGAGGTTTCGGTGTATGGAAGTTGTATTGGGTAATGGTAATCTCATTCTGATTTATTGTCGCTCGAGCGATTCAAGCGCCTGTTCGTCTCGATAAATTACTTCGCGAGTTCAATGCCACCTCGACCCTCAAATTTTGTCATGGTACCCAGACGTGCGTAAGCCCCGACCGTGCAGCGCTAGGGGGTTCTCCCAAGAGTGACATAACCATATTCAATTGCGTTCCAGGATTCTCTCAGTGGCAAGTCGCGCTGTTCCCCGAGAAGAGCCCACGACACAAAGCTAGAATCTAGACCTGTGTTATGGCTAATAAGATTTCAGGCCTAATCATCGCCTCGCTGACCATCTCTTCAATTTGATCCTTCACCCAGTCCGCTCCTCTTGCTTTTATTATAGGTCCTAGAGCGCGCTTGGCCTGGTCTGGAGATACCGACATGCCGATTAGAGTGCCCCTGTTATCTTGGCCCGAGCTACTGCCAGAGGCCGCCTGGTCCGTGGCGATTTGTTGCAGAATAGTCACCACGGCGCCTTTGAATTCGCAGACGGTCCTCTCCTCGTTTGTGGATGGACCGAGGGAGCCTAGTAGTTTGGTTGCATTTCGGTAGTAGACTTCTGCATATTTCAGAAGATCCGGTGTTGTGGCTCGGGCTTGCGGGTGTGCGGTAGGGGGATACGCTAAGGCTTGTAGGGATAATGAGATGTCTCCCCTTAATTGGTGAGTCGTAGCGACTACATGTGTATCGATATTTGGTATCTTTGTCACTGATAACAGGCGTGATTGCGCATCGACTAATAGCTTCCACCGGAGAGTGCCATAGGATTCTATTACATCGTCAAGTACGCCATTGGATGTAAGATCAGCGAGCGCGCTATTAAAGGATAAACGGGCTCGAGCACTGGCCATAAGGACGTCTTCGGAGGCGGGGTCAAGTCCAGGCTCTGCAAATGCAGCATCGAGTTCCTCCTTATACTTTCCCACGTCGATTACGGATAATCTCAAGGATAGTTCGAGATAATGGCTCATGAAAATGGCCCTTGGTAACAGAACATCGGGTAGACGGGGCTCTAGAACGTCCCGATTTTCGATTATAATTGTTGGCAATATCTGGGTCAACAAGTTCTTGGAGTATGAATCAATCCAAGACAGGCTGGTAGATAAAGCGTGACCTGATTCTGGCGAAGAGACTAGGGAGGATGATAGAATACTACAAAGAGTAGTGAGGGCTTCTATCTGAGCAATAATCGTATCTAGCAGGGTAGCTGCGGTGATCGGCTCCTCTACGCTCATCCATTGCTCCTCCTGGTTGATACTCTGAGATTCGGGGGTGGGATTGGTAACCGCTTGTCCGCCGTTCCCAATCTGCTCCGCCTGGTACTGCGCAGCTTCGCGCATCGCCTGTTCGAGCTCGAGACGACTCTTTACGAAATCAGATTTCTGGAGATCGAAGCAACGGCTTTGGACCTCGAGCGCCTGTACTATCAGCTGGAGCGCTTCGGAGTCATCTGCCTGGTTGTCTTCTCCAATGATCTCGGCAATGCTTGTGAGCACTTGGGCTAGATTGAACAGTGTATTTGCATGTGTTGGATCTAGATCTCGTGCATAGTGATGGGAACCGAGTGCCTGCTGGAGCACATGTAAGACGGGGACATCGAGCGCTTCAGATAAGATAGTATCCGTAGCCTTGTAGAGCTCGAGTTGCGCCTTGTTGTAGGCTAGATCGAGGCTTCGGGGGAATTTACCCAGCCCCTGTGAATAGACATCGAGTGCTCTGTCAGCGAATCGCAGAGCTTTGGCAGGGTCGCCAACTCGATGTTTTCTCATCGCCTCCTCATGACTATCACCTAATTCTAGATAGTCATCTTCATCAACAAGTTTCTATAATATCCAATTAGTATCAAGCACAGTTTTCTCGCTATCATAGACTAACCACCGAGCCTCGACCCTTTTTCGCCTGTTTTACTTTGATTCTTGGCGGCGCCATTGTGGCCCGGGGTGTTTGAAATTGTAGCAGGTAATGACGCCGAAGAAGATATTATGTTGAGTTTGGAATAAATTTATATAAAAGCTCAGACGAGAGAGCTGGACGAAAGAGGTTAGAACTTCCGAAATAGATTAGTGGGGTTTTGACAGCTTCTAAGCCACAATTAGATAGTGAATCAAGCCACGTGACCAGCCACAGGTAGTTACACCTTACAAACGCAGTGCCAGGTAAGCAACTCATTATTCCCCGTCTATCTGCAAATCAACGATAAAATCTCTACCGCGTGAGTATAGCGTCTACAGATTACCGTTCTCGGCACGCCTATATCCATGTATGTGCACTCTAAGCCTGGATTTAGCTCTCCGACATATCAGATTACTTGCAAAGGTTCGTGTAATGTGGGTTGATGCTATATGCATTATCCAAGTTGATCCCGTAGAGAGAGATCGCCGCAAATTTTGTTGATGAGGGAGATATACAAGAGTTTCCAGGCCGATCTCGCCTGAGATTGTGCATGTGATATATGTTCATGGGTTTGTGAGTGGTGAAGTTGAGAAGTAGGATAAGGAAGGCCGGTTCGAGAGGTCAGAGTTTCTCATAATCTGAAACGTTTGAGGTCCATTGGTTCGGGGTAAAATACTAGAGCATTCGATCATAGAGTGGATAGGTAGGTTAAGCTGTCACAACTGAGAAGAAAGGTAGTAGTATAAGCCTCAATAGAAAAACCGATTAGTTCCCAAATTATTAGATTAAGATAAGTTGGACTCTTCGAAGGAAGTCCATAAAATTAAATAGATACCGCGTGTTCGAAAGGTTCACTACTCAAGTGCGGTATTATTAATCCAATAAGGAAAAGGACTTGGAGAAGACGTAATACACCTCTCGAACATATACACTCGCCCGGATAACCAGGGGCCATCCTAGCTACTAAAGAATCCGTGCTAGATGGGCAACTACATTTGCATTTACGTCGTGATATATCGAATCTAGGACGTTTCCGTTGAGGGAGTTAGATACCAAATCCGCTAGAAACACATAAGCCAATATTATAGAGAAAGTAGATCCCCCGCGGTAGTAACTTGATGGACGTGCGTAGCAGCCGCTTGTTATAATCTCAAATGACAACAGGCATCCTCCATGTACGACCATACCTTCTGGAAAACTCGGGATCCCGTCCGCTCTCCCATAGATAAGCCGGAGAGGGCCGAATCAGTAGTTGGGTCGGTGACGACCAGCGAATCCTCGGTGTTGTACATCTTTTAGTTTTTTCTTTCTTTTTTACTTTCCCTTTTGCATCCGACGTTAATATAGCTCGAGCCTAAGTCCTTTTCCTTTTATCTGGCTCTATAGTCTAAGTAGTATTTGCATAATAGAGAGAGTGCTGGCTAGCCAAATTAGTCAAATCCTAGGCTTGTAGGAATACTTGTTGTTTCCCCAACCGTGCTCATAGACGCTACCTGAGCTAGCCTGAGCCTGACGTATAGCTACGATTCGAGTTCTCGCATGAGATGTCATTTAACGAAGGCTGTCCACCGCTACTCGTCCCTTTGTAAATATGGAAACTCGGCTTTGATATTCAAATACGTTACTAACTATATGGAGCTTCACTTAGTAACTGTAAATTCTAGTACATTGTCTATCCCCTATCTTGGCCTACAGGGAGCATACGAACAACTGATTAAGTATTGATAACTCCACCAAGCAGTGCGGATGCCAGATCATATTCTTCTACAGGGAAGCAAGTCCTATGCTAGAAGGTTATAGAGCGTTTCGCACCACGAGCTTTCCTCGAGGGCTTCCAAGAGTGAAAATCCCGTAGCCATTTTTTCACCGTGCGGATTTCCCACAGGTGCGCCTCTCGAATGAATTGAGGTTCGGCCTCGACGTTCAGTATGCCATAAGAATCCCAATGGTGGCCAGATCCCGTGATCAAGAGCTCGGGATGTAAATCTGACGTCTGCCTCCTCGCCGGGGCCTGAGGCGAGTGGTAACATAACCCATTCCAGACGTCTGCGTCGCCGTCGATGAATGCCAGCCTATCGGCGGAGAAGTTGAAATCACCGAAGCTGTTGTACACATTGAGATCAGGGCTGGGTGGAATCTTGTTGTACTCCCCTTTAGGGAAAGCCCACTATGCGTTGATACGATTAGCGACAGGGCTATCGACGAATTATTGTTCGACAGAAGAAATTAGATTCTGGAAATGCTACGAAGACTTACTTTACACCATTGCTGTTCATATGAGATGTCAATAGTTCGTGATATTAGACTTGGCCCTTCCTTAGGTGCGTCGATATATGCCCCCTGATAGATGTGGTTTAGCCTCAGTTAATTGTTGTGGGATGGATAACAATACCTGTTCGGTGCAACTTGTGTACACGTAGGAACGGGTAGCAGTGTTGCTGATATCTGCCCATGCACTCTGGTTTTGTGTTCCCTGTTTTCCTGAGTTAGCTTTGCGTTGGCATTATCAATTTGGCCAGAAAACTCACCCAGCAATCATGGCTATTATAATTTCCCGATGTACAGAGAGGGAGAGTATACTTCTTGATGTAATCCTGTCACGGCAGACTGTCAGCGATATTGCAAGAGGGTGAAGTCACATCCAAACGAAAGAAAAGAGCGTATGCTTACAGCATATCCTCCTAGGCCAACCCAAGGCTCGCCATTCGTATACTTGCTCAAAGCGTAATCGACCTCGGCAACCTCTTTAGGGGGATCAATGTTGGTCACATTGCCACAGAAATAGAAAAAGTCGCGGGAACCATAAGTAGAGTTCCAGTTTAATTCCTGCCAAGTGCTGGATAGATAGAAACCGGGATTTCCGATGGGATCAGCGATTGCGGATGCAAAGTCTCGATTATCCGTAAGCACTTCCAGACCAAATAGCGTTTTGAATTGTTTGATGGCCGCAGTTTGCTTGTTTGCGACGAGGGCGTCGAACTTGTCGACTATGTTGTTGATACGGTTTACACAGTCCTATCAACGGAGGTATGTTAAATATTGGCAATACTCAAGCAATGGCTCTGCGAGGAAGCTCGTAACCTAGACTCTCATTACTGACCTGAGGTGCGTATTTCTGTATCGGGTTATACCATTCAGGATAGCCGACAACAACATGAATGGGAGCTGAAGACGCTATACCTCCGTATAGGACGTCTCCGTATTTTTTGATTGAGAATGCTGTCTGAGCCCCTGCAAGACTACCTCCGTAGAGAATCCAAGGAGTACCAGGGGCGGTCAGGTCACCCTCTATCCCCGGGAATACAGCATTCTGCGCGAAATAGCTGTTATCCGCGATAGTCTGGGCAGTAGTGAGGAAGGCGAGTTGATCGGTAGTGGAAGTGTTAAACGGATAACTTGCTCCGTAATAACGATTCTCAAGTATAACACCGAGGCCATTGGTCTCTTGAGTCTAGGTTAGCTCGTTTTTTATTGTCGCTTCCTCTAGTTGCAAGTCTTGCCTACCTTGCATGAGGATCTGAATGATCCCTGTTTGGAGATTTGAGAATCTACTTGGCCCTACGACGTTCGAACGTTAACATATGGACATAATATGCTGGCTTCTACGACGAGGCCGCTCTAGCGGTGCGATTTTGGGCAAATCAATTGACTTGGCTCGACTAAACTCACCACTTGTCTCTCCACCGATATAAAGGTATACTGGGCCGCCTGGCTTGTAATACGTCGAATCGAAGTAGTATCTTTGCGAGAAATTCGCCTTGGCGTAGGGTAGTTTATTTTCGGGAAAGTGGTTTATTTTCTGCTGAAAGTAATGCGCCGGATACTGAATGGCTTGGCGTGGAGTATCGCGCTTCCGCTGGTGAGCTTGAGCGCCGTCCAGCGTGGCGGCGATTAAGGCCGTGGCCAAGACTTTCGGACCCTTCATCGTGTGATACTTCAAGCAAGAAGGAGCAGAAGAATAAACAGAAAATAAGACCAGGGAAGTGGATTTCACTCAGTCAGCTTCATGATTAAATACCACGTAAGATATTACAGTATAGGCTTTATATAATAAAGCCGTATCTGCTCTATTTATTTTATTTTCTTTGTTGCCTGTACTGTGTGTATTGAAGAACCCGGTTCGACTACGACCGTAGTAGTCATCCCCGCTAAAATTTCTCGGGATGCCGGGGTTGCCAAGGCGGGGGTGTAGGACCTGTCGTCATCGCACCATGTTGTCTATCTGGTGAGAGGAGGCTGGTAATGACGAGCGCCCATGGCTGCCATGACTGGCTCGCCGCGTAAGATAATGTCTAGAGCAGCAAACGATATACGGATTGGGAAGGTCGCAGGGGCAGCGTTGGGTATTGAAGTGCCATATCTTATTGCCGTGAAAGGCTATCCGTAATCCACTCGACCGCGGCATGCCTTCCATATAAGCCCTCGTTGGACTGACCGCCACTGATTTGTCGTTATCACCCTAACACTTGGTGATGCTTCCCTGCGGGATTGGCTCAGTATCTCGCTTACACTTGACTAAGAACTAATGCAGCGAGGATTATAATGTGCACATTCAATACGAGCACACCGAAAGTGATTATTTAGAGAAATAATCTCATAGTATCCGAGCTATTGGAACTATAAGTGCCTAGGTATGTATGCATGTTAAGTAGTCCTGCACCCAAGTTGTAACATGCAATAGGCTACATACTCAGCATCCGCATGGGTATCAATCATCCGTTAGGGAACATATTAATGTGTATAAGTTTCTATTGAGATGATCGTGTAGTTGCCTAATTGTACTCCGAATTCCGAGTACTTCGCCGGGTTTGAAGAGTGATATCGGCTTGCCACGGGACAGGCGTCGGAGCGGTTACTGATTCGGGGTGGACATGGCGATTGGAAGATTCGCATCATTGCCATCTCCAATGGCGACTAGCAAAATACGTTTGTTCCTGCAATGCTCTATACTAACATCCATATATAAAATGCTTACCTTGACTCTACTGGATCAACAGGGAAGCTCAGCTCGCTTATTAACAGCTTCGTTAACAGTGTCAAGTGTAAAAAGCACATGTACTATGCAGTCATGTAATACTTGAGCACTGACTGGTGCCCATTCCGACGGTGGGCCAGGTATACCAATACCAACAAAACTAAAAACAATAGATTAAAGATTCTGGAACTGGGGGTTAGATAACCCCGCTCGCAACTAAATATATAGAATATTACTATATATTAATATAAAACAATCAATTAATTAATTATTATAATTATATAACTAATTATTAACTTATAATATTATAACCAACCTAACTTTTATTAGTACTAGTATACTTAGCCCACTTTAAAAAGGCTAAGTATACTAATACTAATAAAACTAAAATTAATAAAATTACTTTAACAAAAAAGTTAGTTAGGTCAATTAATTTGGTTAAATATTTAGTTAAACAGGTTAAGTTAGTCAAATTAACTACTATAAAACACTTTTATATAATATTTTAAGTTAATAACTAATCGTACAATCGATTGCTTTGTGCATACAGTAATATTTTATATGCTAAGTGCGAGCGGGGTTATCAAATCCCCAGTTCCAGAATCCTCAATCTATCGTTTTTAGTTTTGTCGGTATTGGTATACCTGGCCCTCCCTACATTCCAGCAATGGCTTGTAGTGCCGATGCCGTCTAACCTCGCCTAGCTAGCTGGACGGTGGGCCATATGGACCTAACACCGCCAAATCAAGTTTACCCTTCGATAATCCAGTTCTACCCCGCTATACCCCGCTATATACGAAGTAATCAATCAATTATCATATAAAACAATAGATTAAACATTATTTTTTTTATTAAAATAATTATACAACTAGTTATTAATTTAAAATATTATAAAAAATGAATTAGTTAACCCGGCCAACTTGGGTAAAATTGAATTAGCGGTGCAAGGTTTACATGGCCCACCTAAAGTGGTCCATATGGACATTATACCGCCAAAGATAACCTTATAGCCCGTGCTACACCATAACTACTAACCTAACTGTTAGTTAGGTCAATTAGGTCAATTAGGTCAGTAGTTCTACAGACCAAACATTAGATTATCGCGGGGTAGAATTGGATTATCGCAGGGTAAAATTAAATTAGCGGTACAAGGTCCACATGGCCCTCCCTATAGCTGCGTAGACAGACCCATAGCACTTAGTAGGGGTCACCTCCGCACACCGGAGTGCTTGTATGCATATTTGATCAAGATTACCTACATTGTCCATATCTCTTAATCGATTCACATGCGAGGGGAAATTATCTATTTACATAGATCTAGATCTGGATCGATTGGAGCTTCTAGGCTGCCCTATATCTCCTCGAAGTTTATGATAAAAAGTGTACTACGAATGGTACTATCAATGACTACTACCTAGGTACTTAGATGCCGGGCATCACTGCATCGGTACTTTCGGAGCTTCACGTGCGCTGGAGAAGATGAATTGCGAAGACTGGTCTCTGGATATGGAAGCATATCGGGATTTGAACAAGACATACAAACGGCTAACAACTAGATGGTTCGACACTTCTTGCTAAATTGGCGAATGATAGTGCTCGGGTTTGTTTAAAGCGACTAACACGCGCCCTTCTCGCGGCTACATATCGGCCTTGATTGACGTAATATCTCTGATTCGTGAGTCTAGACGACTCAAACACCTGCTATAAGAACAAGCGACCGGAAGGGCGATTAGGTACTTGATCGGATTCAACGATACACGCCCCTTTCTCTGCATTTCTTTTCTGTCTTCATTTCTTCATAGTTTTTTCTCATTATTGTTGTCTCTTGGTACAGTACCAACCATCCGAATCATGTATCTCCGCGGGGTTCACGCAGAGTCATCCATCCGCGTCTTACGACAACTGATTCGTGATCATCCTCTGGGGGTCCTAACAACAGCCATTCGTTCGAAATCTGCGCCTTTCATACTTTCGAGCCATATTCCATTTGTTCTCGACGTCAAAGATGAGGATAGCGAAGAGGAGCTTGGAGTCCTCCGCGGCCATATTGCAAGGCAAAACCCGCAGAGCAAAGTCCTGATTGAGGCAGCGCAGGCAAGCCCTGCCTCTGCGCCCAACGTACTGGAAGAAGAAGTCCTAGTCCTCTTCACGGCTCCCGTTCAGCATTATGTCACACCCAAGTTCTACACAGAGACCAAGCCGACGACGGGAAAGGTCGTGCCCACCTGGAATTATGCGGCGGCACAGGCATACGGCCGCGCCAAGATCTACTGGGATCACAAATCGGACGAGAGCATCGCCTTTCTGTCTAAGCAGATATCTGACCTCTCGGAACACGCCGAAACCTCGATAATGGGGTATACTGGCACTGGTGACAGGCAAAAATCATGGAAGGTCTCGGACGCGCCCGAACGCTTTGTCGAGCTACTGCAGAAAAACATCATCGGTATTGAGATCGAGCTTGATCGGTTGGAAGGCAAATTCAAAATGAGTCAGGAGATGTCGGAAGGAGATAGACAGGGAGTAATAAAGGGGTTTGACAATATGGGTACTGACATGGGCCGCGCAGTATCTGAGATCGTCAAGGAAAGGGGTGATTTGAGGAATTCTCAATCCCAATTGATGAAGGAATTCAGCGTTCACAACTGAATCCCATGCACTACGGCTTAATTAATAGAAACAAGGTATATCAACACATATCTTTTAGGCTTTTAATGTTTCAGTGTACATATACTATTGCCCCATACTGTCGATACCAGCTAGTTAAACCTATCTACTTCTAACTCCCTGCTAGTACGTAGAAGTAAGGACTAGCAATCACGAAAACAATTAATGCTCAGATAATCTTACAAGCCACCAATGAGAGAGTCTACATAATGGCTATACGGTTGATTGGTTATTCTTCTGCGACATGGTCACTCTTATAATTGAGGGTGGCGATGAGTATTAAACATGTGTTGAGGCGAAGTTGATGTCAATTTGGGCTAACGATCGATTGTAATAACTACTTTTTTCTGTGAACTAAATGAATGAGGCCAAATGATTCCTTCAGCAAAGTGATTGTCGGACATGAACGAGTGACGAAGTCATTCGCAAGTGCTAAGGAAAACCAATCCTACACAATTTCCGAACGCGATCGTGTGTTACATCTATTCCTCATATAGAGGAGGCCTAATGACCCCAAAAGAGTTAGGCTGATACAGGAACGGTACTATCCCCAGGGGCCAAGCCGCGAGCTTTCAGAATATTAGTCGCGTTAGTCAAGGCGGTCTCATAGAAGTAATCAGAGTCTGTGATCTGTCAGCTAAGGGGCCGCTAGGAATGCTACACTCGGATTCCAAGTGATGCTTACCAAATGCATCCCCGGTTACGCAGGCATAGTTGCTGAACCGAAGCAAAGTCTCGGTCTCGAAGATCCGATCGCCCTTCAGCGTGGCCCAATACCCGCTGAAGGAGCCATTGCCAGAGCGGAATTGGACAATCCCCCTCTGCTCGTACCTCTGCTCAAACGAGCCGTCGGGGAACACGAATCGGAAAACTAGCTGTAGCGTTGACGGATTAGTATTGTAGACAGGTCGTGATTTATAGCATTCAAGACTAAGGAAATAGCGAGTCTTACACGCTCTGAAAAAGTATAAGTCCCGATGGAGGTCGGAATGTTGACGTCTCTGATAGACAGTAAGGGGAAATTGTCAGGACCTTGAACCGACACGAGCTCAATTCCAAGCCACGCTGGATCGAAAACTATATAGCTCTCTAGTTAATGTCTATAGCAAACTGTAAGCCGCGTTGATCGACTTTACTCACAGTTGTCAGTGACTGATCCCACATTGCTTGCGGTAGCGCCAATGAGGGCGGTCGTGACAGATTCGGAATAGTCAGTGCCGACCGGGCATCTACACGGCGTGCCGGAAGTCGATGAGCAGGCTGCCAGGCCAGGAACGGGAGGTTGTGGTGGCCTATGGGGTCTATGGGGTCTATGGGGATGGGGATCGTTAGGTCCATGAGGCCTATGAGGTCCATGAGGCCCATGGGGCCTAGGAGGTCCGGGAGGTCCGTGGGGCCCATGGTGCCCGGGAGGTCCTCCTTGGGCGAAAGCCACAGGCAAGACAGTCAAGAGAGCTTTAATGAATAGCATTTTCGCTTGGAGGAGTTGAGGGGTCAAATGGACTATGTATGCGAGTTTCAAGCCCGGAAGTAACTTTGAAGTCTTTGCTTGAATGTGGCTGTGGATTTTGATTTTTCGCTCACTCTAAATGAGCTAGAACTCATATACTTATGCTCTGGAAGAGCTTCACCTCTTCCATACTAGAGGCACAGGTAGAAGTCATTCTCGGGACCGCGATGCATTGAGTGGTCGGTGATCGTGAACAGAGTAACGCTTTGCCCCTTTCGTGTTTCGCTTTTTAGTAGGACGTGCCCATCTTCAAGAACACATGGTCAGTGTTTTCTATGCGAGTATGAACGTGTTGTACAACAATGAGTAAGACTTCAGTTGCACATGCATTCAATGTCTTTTTGAACAACGTGACATACCTCGCAAATCTTTCCTAATAGAGCTTGCACGATTACGAATCGAGAGACTCAGGTTTCTGTATACGATTTCGACACATACATCGATCTTTGACTTGCTTCACCCTAGCCGTGGAGATAGAGACAACAATCTTTGAACAACGTTTCTCTGCAAGAGACGGTCTCAAACTCGCTTCTAGGTACGACCTAACCACAATATAAATGTATACGTCATATCCTCAGTATAGTCAACTTGAGAGCTTGACTAGCATATTCTTCGTAGAGGGTGTCACGGAGTTTTCCGGGCGTGCTTTACTGGCGATTAGTGGGAACTTGTCATTTATTCGGAAAACGTATTTATTTTATAAGAGAATGCATATATCTCAATATTCATCTACTCATCACCAATTAAGCGAGCAGCAGTAGAGCCTGGATGTCTGAAATGAAAGTCGGCGGGGGCCTAGAAGGGATACACTGGCGCACTGGTAGTGCACTTCCTACATCGAATGCCTAGACTATTACCATGACACGTTGCTCGTGATCGATGAGTCGGTCATCATTGTAACGAAGAGGTTCTACAACTGATCGCCTCAAGTCGAGCATGTGTGATAGCGACCAAGACAAGCAAATATCTTGCTATGAGGGTATAGCTAACCGTTTAGTCTGCTCGGGACTTGACCACATACGAGTCTTAAAATACAAGTATATGAATGATGATTGGAAAACTTACGACGGAATCTGGGAACGAAGCGCTGTAGTGCCTTCGCCTTGCACTAATCAAGAGCCGTAGATAATCGTAAGAATTGTCAGCCCACAAAATATAGAGATCGCGATGTTCAGGTTTCGAGATGTGTTACGATTATGTTGGGTATCCTTATCCTATCCTTACGTAATAATACATAGCAACGACTACCTGACGCAAAACACACCTTATGAAGGAGTCGGGGTGGAGGTTGGAGCCGCTACCTTCTCACCGGCTTGGCTGGCTTCCGACTCTTCTTTCTCTCCACTTGCAATACTCACTGCGCCCATACCCTTTGCTAGCCCGGAAAATGGGCAACCGCTCTCGGAACTGACATCAGCCGCCTCTTCTTCAAGGTCGTCGAGCATCTTTTTTCCGAATAGATACCCTTCTTGTTCAACTTCGGGAGCTTCGGCTTCGTCTGCAAACTCTTCGCCGTCCCGTACATCTGCGGAATGTCAGCTGCCGTTTTGGGTCCGGATAGGCCCGCCCTCTTTCTCATATTTCATTGAGAGCACGATTAATTATATAAAAACCGGGATTATAGTCATGTACTTACTGCAGAAGGTAACTGTTAGCTAGAATAAAATATGCTGTATAGGGGAATCAATACATACCACCACTTTGCAAACAAATCATTCTGTATCCAGATAACCTTGCCTAATGCTTTGACAAGAGCCACCTTCTTCTCCATTCGCAGGCGAGGATGCGATAGCAGCGCCTCTGTGAGGGTATCTTGGATGAAGGATAGGCATGCGCCGATATGGACGTACTCAATGTGGAGAGGATGTTCGCGCCCCCTTCCCACATGCATCATGCTTTGAGGAGAAAGATATGTCAATACCTAGTATATCTGGCATCATAAATATGGGTTTACACTTACCCGACTTTATCTAGATAATACCAGAACTCCATGGTCGATGGGTCCGAGCATAACTTGTTCAAGTATGCCCGCAAGAAGGTCTTACGATGCAAGATGATGGGACTGTTGTCGGTGAGATCCCCGTCGTCGACAGGCCCCTCATAGCTCGTACTCCTCGTCTTAAATGCTCTTGCCGTGATGTCGTATTGCAATAGCTTGTGATACACAATATTTACCAGAGCCGGAATCAATGCTTTGATGTATTTGGAACCAGATATTAATGCTTCGATATCCCCTACCATTATGTTAGTGTCTAGGAGCCTGTTCGCTGGAAATCGGGTTGAATACGTACGCGAACTGAAATCTAGGAATGAGTGGAGGTACTGAATCCTGGTCTCTAGATTGGTGTATAGATCTTTGCGATCAATATGCCGCATAGGCCGTAGCATGTGGCTCATCTTGACGTTGAGATTATGGGGGATGTTGTGAATATCAATTCGTCTCTTAGGTATCGTAGATTGATTTGCGCACTGCCAATCATACCAGGGGAAATATCTCTTCTGTTGGAGAACGATCTAACATTGTAGGCCTAACATATTTAATTTAAATATCTGCTGAATCCGGCACACTCGTCATCTTGCCGGCCCAGCGGTATCGCGCCTGCCCGCCTTTTTTTCGTCATTGCAATTGTGAGCCACGATGTTGGCCGATGAGCTGATGGTGGCATGATTCGCAGGTTGAGTCAAATGATTAGGGATTTAATGACAGGGATTGTAGGGCTGTTTGGACTGCGCTAAGCCCCAGCGTCAGCTATCCGTCCTGCTGGGTTGTTTGCTAGGTTGTTTACTTGTTGTATTGGTTACTTGTTGTATGTACTGTATACACTAATCGATGGCAGTGAAACTCCCAGTAAATGATAGTAATAATGCCCATTGTTAGTTGAACCTATTATATTACATTTGACGAAAGCTGCAGATGACGGCCATAATCTTCACTTGCAGATGCTCGCAATTGTCCTCGGGGCCGTCGGCGACCGAGAGCGTCAAGTCGTCGAACAATCGGCACCGTTGGTACGTAAGGAATAGGTGAAGTATGCTGTACATAATTACTTCTATGTTGGTTGCTGAAACATGTCGGATGCCACCGGGAACTATGGCAAGACCCGAAATCGTAACGAAAAAAACTATCAGCCAATGAGAGGACTGATTATTAGCACTATGGAAAGAATAAGATCATTGGTTATTCTACTTCGTATCAACTCATAGCTCACGTCTCATATTTACCGGCAGGCGAGTGATGGCTCTGAGCCTCCTTTATAGAACATATCTTAGCGGCATCGCCTGGTCTCTAGTTATAGGCTCTCCGCATCACTTGAGAAAACTAATGCATGTTACTCTTTGTTGTCTTTAAGTAAAAGTTCATCTTTTACACACTACCCACCGGCTCGGTATCGAAACACAGTAGAAACACACTCGCGCATGCTAATCTCTCCAGAGGCTAGATGGTTACTGAGTTCTTCACAAACCGCTTCCGATAAAATTTCTCGACGCTCGTTCGCCGCGGTCTTAGACGGACCCAACATAGGGCAAATCGTGAGCCGGAAGTAGGTAGGTATGTATACGAAGCTCTCGGATATCGAGCACGCGAGGTTGAGAAATAGAATCATCTATTGCAGAGTACCAACTGCGACGAATCCGGCCGACTAATGAATAACGATGATATGCCTTCAATGCAACCTGCTAGTTTAAGGCTTGGTCCGCCGCAAACTCGATCATATGAGTGCCCAGATATGTTTTTATCTCTCACAATGGCTCAGGATAGACGGCATCAACCCCATAGACAAGCAGCTTCTACGGCAAAGCGCGATCGGCAATATCGGTGACTTGAATAAATCTCTGAATTACATTAAGCTCGTCGGGCACGTTATAAAGCAGCATTGAGAGTTTAGTGTGATGAGAGCTTAGCCGAGAGGACTGAGGACTGACTGAACTGAGCGCCATTCTTGAGTGGTAGCATTACCGGTATAGTACTGCAAACGGGCTGGGACGGCTACAGTCTGTTTGGTGTCGGGTATTCCGGACATGGCCCTCGGCTTGAAGCTCCCTCGGGATCCTTATATAACTGCTCGGCCTTCGCCATTGCGTCGCATTCGGGCTCGCTAATTAGTAGCGGCATGTTTACACCCCCAATGTCCCGCGGCATGCGATGTGGTGATAATGAGGAGGGGGGTTTTCGTTGAGAATGATGATACTATTATGCGAATTCATTAGCAGAGGAATGATACGGATGATGCGAAGATTCAAAGCGTGACTATACTATCTATAGTTCAACATAGCGTTTGCGCGCCTTCGACTAGAGCGTGTCGTCGCCGTAGCAGGGCTTTACACAAGTTGCTTATTGAGGTAGGTAGTGTAAATCGCGGCGCCGTACACAGCTCAGGGACCGTATAGGGTAGGTCACGCACAGAGCACCTGGATACCGCCTACATGAGTATTGCTGTGCCACAGGCAACGTTAACCTACCTAGATACCTAGGTAGTTAAAGCACTCTTGGCGTTGTTTATGGTCTACACTACCCGATATCTTTTTGGTAACGGGAAACGACGATACCAAGTCACCACTCCATCCTTCTTCCGTCTCAACTACCTAGCCATGTGTAACATACCTGCTTGCATCGTGGGAAAGGGGAAAGCCACTTTACGCCGCTCACGGCAGTGGAGTCGGCAGATACCTACCCCATGGTTAGAATAGTGCATGGCATATCGGGATTATTTTGCCAGCCGGCAGCTCGACCAACAAGAAATCACCCTGCCACGCTAACATCGCTAGGAGAGATTGTCAGGGCGGTAGATGAGCAAGGCTGAGATGAAGGCGGCGCTATCCATCTCTCTACTTCCCTAGATTACGAGGGTAGACTCGTGAGTATAACTTCACTCTCAACACGGCAAGTCTATGACGGAAGGTCGTTCTTGGTAAGAAACAGCGTATCATGATGGCTGTATCCCGTACTCACGTCCATGCTGTTCTTGGTCTCAAGGATGATTATAGGGGTGATGGTGTCTACGAGCAAGCTGAATAGATGCATGAAGGCGGTGCTTCTAGGTTGCGAATACGACGTGTCATTACGACCTGCCTCTGACGTGTCCTTGGCGGCCCTCAAGATGATCCTTTGTGGTTCGGACTTTACCACAGCTGCGTCCATGTAGGATTCGACATCAATATTTATAGCTGTTCTGGGCGGGCGGACTAACTGTTGTCGGTTGTATGCCGCACGATCCTGCGGCTCCTGGATGGTAATACGCTCTCCGTGTTTCGCTGCTAGAGGCATCATTGATGCTACTCTGCGGGCATGGCATATGCATGCTCTGTGTGGATGTGAATAAAGAGTTATCAGTTCCCCCCAATGGTCTATGATAGATTCTAGTCGTTCAGCTTATACTTCGTAACTAGAAATTCGCTCGGTCGCACTAGGGTTTGCTATCCTAGTGTATAGACACAAGTATGGCTTTGAGTGGGCGCAGCCAACGACATACCACCAGCCGACGGTGGAATCCTTGGTTTGCTTTCGAGACACTCATTCTCATTCTCATTGCTTCTAGTTGCTGTGTCTCTGTGGCGGACGCCGCGACGATACCTCCTCGGTCCCTACAGCGCCGCACACCGATTGCTGGCGGCCTGGACTTGAGAGTGCTCCCTATAGGAGAGTATGTGAACTTTTTCTTAACCTTATGCGAGTTGCCGACAGTCAAAACCCATGATATTGAGCTCTAGCATGGTCACTGACGATACACCAGCTCTATCACGTGGGGCGCGCAGAGCTCAGACGAGAATGGTTACCGCCTTTCTCTCTACAATAATCTAGGCTCTGGGGGGAATAATGTCGACTTCGTTGGGTCAGAACAGAGTGGGAATATGACTGATAAAGACCACGAAGGGCACCGTGGTTATGTCATCGATGAGATCAATACGGCCAGTGATGTCGGCATCTTCGCTGCCCCAAACATCGTCCTACTCCATGCGGGAACGAATGACATGAACAGAGATGTCGATGTCTTGAATGCCCCATCACGCCTCGAAAACCTGATCGACAAGATTTACGATCACTCTCCCCACGCGGCCCTCTTCGTGTGTCAGATCATTCCGTCCACAACCGCTGCAACACAGGCGCGGATTAACGTTTTCAACGATGCGATTCCTAGTCTTGTGTCTAAATACATTGCCGCCGGCAAGAATGTGACGATGGTCTCTATGAATGAGGCACTAACCACCGCCGATCTGAAAGACAGCCTGCATCCTAACGATGGAGGCTACGTGAAAATGGCCGACGCGTATTATGCCGCTATCAAAGAGGCGGATGCGAAGGGCTGGATATTAGCACCGGGAACACCCGAGCCCGCTACCGATGGCGACTTTAAACCCGCATGGGTCAAGAGGGGAGTAGTAGCCACAGGCGCATGCCCCCGTGCACAGCTTCACTTTATGGACCTCGATGGTGACGGCCTGAAAGATTATGCCTGTGTTGACCCCGACACGGGCGCAACGAAGGTTCATCTCAATATTCCGGACGCTGCTGGTAAAACATCGGGGAACTGGAAGGCTCTGGGTGAGATCGCGACGGGGGCAAAAGGTCGAGATGGCACAGGGGTGCTGTTTGCCGAGTGGGTGACTTCGCTTCTCTTTTCTCCTCATAGGGTTATGCTAACTGTATTGTAGTTTAAACGGAGATGGTAGAGATGATTATATATATCTTAACCCCGATGACGGACAGGTATATGCATGGATCAACCGACTTGCCAAGGATGGTGTGTGGCAGTGGCAGAATATTGGCCGTATCGCCGGTGGTGTTGGTGCGACTAACGAAACCCTTCAAATGGTGGACATTGATGGTGGGTACTCGACAACTTCTTTCGTGCCATTCTGCACTATTTTCTTCCGTCTAATACCCTCTATCATATCGATATTCACTTGCCTCGGTACTCGCTAATCATGGGATGTCATAGGTGATGGAAGAGATGATTTCTGTCTCGTCAACCAGAGCACCGGAGAGGTGACGGCTTGGTTAAATACCGGTACAGATATCGTGCCAAACTATTATAAACTCGGTGTAATCGCCACAGGGGCTTCCTTCTCAGAAGGAAATACAATCATCTTAGGCGACCTGACGGGAGAAGGCAGAGCTGATTATATGTTTGTCGGCGACGGCGGTAAAGTGAATGCGCTTGTCAACCGCCCACAGTCATCGACACAGGTACCTCGATGGTTACCGGCTTTCACATTTGCCGCAGGGCCAGACGGCGCCGAACAAGGCCAAGTACGATTAGTAGACATGACAGACGACGGCAGGGTGGACTACTTGCTCGTTGATGAGAACACCGGAAAAGTGACACTTTGGGAAAATATCGGCACAGGTGGAAAGCTGTAATGGAATCCCATATCGGTTGTATCTATCCTTTATCGGAGGCCTAGACATGGTTTTATTTATGAGGAGGAATACTAACTGGCTATCAATATGAAGTGGATGGCGACGGCCTAGGCGACTACGTCTGGCTTGGGTTATCTAAATCCTCATACAATTCTAACCCTTTTGGTTCCCTTGCATTATTGTTGAGCCTACTTGTAGAATAAGGCGGTTACCTAGAGTCCTTACCACCCAATCAGGTCTTATTTGGCGAAATGCCTTTCGTATATGGCTTAGGCTTGGTCGCTTAAGAGGCAGGACTTCATATATAGTTAATCAACATACCTACATAATTCCTGTCTCTCTGACCTATAAAAAAAATAACTACCTAGTATACCAAACACCTTCCATAAGAACCTATTACTGCTAACGCCAAAATTACATAAGGTACCCCGGTTTATTAATCCTGTCCGCTACTACACATCTCATACACACGCGTAGCCGCATTTCGCATTCTGCAACTGCCAACACAATGAAGTATATCGCTAGTCAGATACGAGCCATAAATCAGAAGATAGACATGATATTATTCTTTCATGGCGTGCCATTGGGAGTTGGAGATGGACACTACTTTCCGCTCATGCCCTCGTTCGAGCCTAGGCCAGCCAGTGACGACGATTTCGAGACTAACTTCAACAATGGGCGTCTCACTATGGCTCGAAAGAGCAGCGGCCCGCTGCGCACGCCGGATGCCGCGCTGGTGCAAATCGAGACAGGCGAGAGCTTCTGCAACGCGTGCCTCAATGCATTAGGATATTTGGCCCGGTACCTCGAGCAGACCATTTCCGTCCCCGACCGCTACGAGATGAGTGACAGGCTACCGCCTAACGTGGTCTTGCACTGGAACATCCTGGCACTTATGGATTCGCGGATGGACGGGTGCCATCTCTGCACGCTCATTTCGGCGCACGTGCCGCCCAGAGCTTCCCAGATGATGCAACACTTGCGGGTTGAGCTAGTGCTGTATTCCGAGAAGGGCAGCGAGCTTAGGGCCGAGGACACGCGATTGGCGTGTGCGCTGACGCCTAGCTCTGAAACCGAGAGGACCAGTGACAACTACCGGGGGCTCTTCAAACTACGACTTTGGCCGTCCCCCAAGAATGATAATATCTTCCCGAGGCAAGCGCCTAGCGGTGACTGTCGGTTGCCAAGCCTGCTCGAATCTTCACCCAGGGGTAAGAACACTCGGAGTGCCAAGCGCATGGCAATAGAGTGGCTGGATCGGTGCAAGAACAACCATGGTGGGATTCACGGCGCGTGTGCTGCGGAAGACTCGTCGTGGCTACCAACGCGACTTCTCGATCTGAGCAACGCCGGGCCAGGCGGCATGGTGACGGTTGTTTGTCCAGGAAAACGCACAGAGCTTTTTACTACCCAAAAAACCCCGTACATCACGCTTAGCCACAGCTGGGGTAACTGGCAAGAGGCGGGATTGCCGCGCCTCCTTGATGAGAACAAAGACCAGTATGGGCAAGACGGCATTCGGTTCGACGATCTACCACTGCTGTTTCGGGATGCCATAGAAATTGCCCGGTGGTTTGAAGGTTTGTAACCTATCTACTGCCAGTCACAATCACCTGATTAATGGCTGTCGTATAGTACGCTGGCTATGGATCGACTCGCTATGTATCATCCAAAACTCACCGGGCATGTCCGACTGGGCTCACGAGGCTCTCCTCATGTGTAAGGTGTACAAGTTCGGGCTCCTCAACATCTCGGCCGATGATTCGTATGACGCAAGGGATGGCTGCTTCCGCGATCGGCTCGAGGCAGTAGTCACGCCTTTCAAGCTTCGGATGGCTAACCTGGAGAGATCATGGTGGGTTGCCATGGACGAGCGCGACGTCTTCGACTGGGTCTCGGCGGCGCCACTGTCGCAGCGAGCCTGGGTTTTCCAAGAACGGCAGCTAACCAGGCGGGCGTTGCACTTCACCAAGCATGAGGTGTTCTGGGAGTGCTCCGCAGCCGACCCCTATTGTGCGTGCGAGACGTTTCCGGAGGGCTCTCCGTTCAGCATTCGCTTCCTGAGAATGAACAAATACGAGCCGTCCGCCCTGTTGAGTGGACACGACCGCAACTCCAAGCTCCGTGTCTGGCTCAGCATTTGCGAGGATTTTTCCGCCAAGGCCTTGACCTTCGAGAGAGATCGGCTGCCGGCGCTGGCGGGCCTGGCTAGCGAATTCGCACCCCTATTCCCAAGAGACCGTTACGTCGTCGGCTTCTGGTCTTCAACCCTTCCGGAAGCGCTGCTTTGGTCGACGGAACACACGAAGCGAAAGCCGGGCCTCCGCGACGTCTACGTCGCGCCGACATGGTCGTGGCTATCGTCGGACTCGTCAGTCTCCTTTCGCGTGATTCCTAGATCCGATCACAAGCTTCCATGCAAGGTCGCCGAAGTCCGTGCTATCCACGTCACGCCGTGCAGCCCGTCACCGTTTGGTACGGTCCAGACAGACGCCTGTATAGACCTCGAAGGCATTCTAAGAAGCATCCGCGTCGTTCAGACGCGCCTACCCAGCGATCCCACGAAGTGGTATAATCCAGATAGCACGCGCAAGTATCAACTCTTCGTCGATGGCCGCGACTGGGGAAAGGTGTATGCAATGGGTGACATATCGTACCACCCAGACAATCCAGGTGAAAGTGTTGGGAAAAACAGTAACGACAGCCAGGATAAGACCGTCGGCGAGTCGACCGAGTGGAGCGGCTACTGCTTTCCTGTCGCTGTATCTCGCCACTCCGATCATCTGCGCAGTAGACTGGTTCTGGAAGGACTGTTGTTACACAAGATTGATTCCCAGAATGTTTTCAAAAGAGTTGGCATGATCGGTTCTTACGACGAAGGTGCTCTGCCAGTGATATATCAACTGGGAGACGAAGTCAGCGAGGATGAGGTCAGAATGGTCAACAGAAAAATACCGATTCTAGATCCACAAATAAACAAACGCCCTGTGAGACAGTCCGATAGGCCGACGGAAGGCTCTATAGAAGGCCATACCGATAGCAGCGATGAAGAGAACAAGCAGGAATCAAGCAGTCGCAACGACGCAGGTCCGATAGGTTTGTACGATATATATCAGGTACGCGCCGAGTCGTCATTCCAAAAGCTGTCTTCTTCCGTAATTAGGATAATTTAAATTACAGTAACGGCCCTGGGCCTCTGCTTGAAGTAACGCGACCTGGTATATTAATCCTTTTGCCCCTTTTGTAAGCTTGTCAATTGAATGGTGTATTTGGGTTGTGATGTTGCTTCGATCGGGTTACTGCTTGTAGGTAAAAAACAAGTACAGGGGTGATCACTAGTACTTAGGTACCCGATCTCAAAATCCGGGGTAAGAGTTTCCTCCTCTGATTGGCCAGTAAGACCTCCCCAAAGTTATGGATCGGCATTGCTCTTGGTTCGCAGTTATTAGGTCACAGTCTCTATCAACACCATATTGTCTACACAAAGTAGAAATCAGCATCGCGAAAGATACTAGATGCGTTTCACACTTCACACTGCACACTAGACGAAGAGACACTCATAGATCGCATACGAAAACTCCACCACCATGGCGCCGATGCCATCCGCAGACCACACCCTACTCGAGCGTAAGCCAGCCAGCCAGCCAGCTCTCCCCCCATCCCATCCCATCCTATCCAAACACCACAAAGCCAAAGCAACCCGCTAACAGCGTCCAACCCACACGACAGAACAGCTCAAAGACACGATCCAGTCCCTGCACAACATCATGGTGCAAGTAACAGCCTACGACGCGACAACAACAACAACAACAGCACCCTCCGCCTCCGCCGCGCCCTCACCCTCCCCCAACATCGGCGGTGGGGGCCGCAGCAGCACATCATCCCGCGACGTGCTAGCAGCCGAGCTCACAGCTCTCTCGCGCTCGCTGCAGACGATCCACCGCACCGCCACGACGCGCACGCTGCCCTCGGTGCCGCCGGAGCTGGTCTCGTACGTCGACAACGGGCGCAACCCGGACATCTACACGCGCGAGTTCGTCGAGCTCGTGCGCCGCGGCAACCAGCTCATGCGCGGCAAGCAGAACGCCTTCGCCAGCTTCCGCGACGTCCTCGCCGGCCAGATCGAGGCCGCCATGCCCGAGCTGCGCGACGACGCCGCCAGGGTCGTTGCTGCTACGAACGGCGCTGGCAACAACAGCAACAACAACAATACCGCCGGAGGGACCCAGACTGCTGCTCTTACCGAGAAATAACCCCTTGATAGTATTCGTTCTCTTGTTTGTTTACGTGGTGGAAAGATAGACATAATAAAGGCATCGTGGGAACATGTTTTCGTTCTCGGGCGTTAGGGTTTTAGGAACCATCTTCCGTGTGCAGAACACATCGGAAGCCATGCATATGAATTAGATACTTGCATATTTTAACTGCATGGGACGGCGTTCTGTTTGGTATTTACATAGCGACGGGATGTTTAAAAAAAGAAAAAAGAAAAAAAGGAATCGACTAGCATGTCCTCAGAACATGCCTCATGGGAACTAGTGGGCTCAACTCATGTCTTGAGGCGCAAGTTCATCAAGATATGAGATATTAGATGCCAGATCGTCATCTAACAATTCGCTAATATCACGTTTTACACACCCAATTTCTCATCACAAGAACTACTCCCTCGGTTTGATGACCCGGTATTTTGCTTTCTGTACCGGGATCTCCCTAATACGGGAGCTAATGGGAGCCAATACACACATTTGAACCTAGGCACACTAACTTTTGTTTATCCTAATTTTTTGACGGTTTTGACGGTTTTTAACGGCGCTACGCCTTCAGTATCTTGATAAGCTCGGCAACAATCGCGTCACCCGTCTCTTTGGTGCCCGAGTCACCACCGAGATCCTTGGTTCTCACACCACCATCCAGCACAACCTGGACGGCCTTCTCGATAGCGTCAGCCTCCTTCGGTAGGCGCAGGGAATATCGGCACATCATAGCCACCGACAGGATCGTGCCGATGGGGTTGGCGATGCCCATGCCTGAGATATCGGGTGCGGAGCCTATTCCGAAGTGCTCTAGTCAGCATATTGATCTTTTACCTCCCAAACGGGCTGACTCTCTCACGCAACCACAGAAAATCTGAAGAGAAAAAAAAGAGAAAAGGAAGGGGGGGAGGGAGGAGGAAACGCCATGACTGACCATGGATCGGCTCGTAGATACCGTTACACCGGCTCTTGCCGTCCGGGATGCCGCTCAGGCTCGCGCTGGGGCTGAGGCCGATGCTGCCGGGGATGACGCTGGCCTCGTCGCTGATGATGTCGCCGAAGAGGTTGCTCGTGACGACGACGCCGTTGAGGCCGCGCGGGTTCTTGACCATGATCATGGCCGCGCTGTCGATGAGCTGGTGGTGCAGCTGCAGCTGCGGGAACTCGGCCGCCATGACCTCGGTCACGACCTTGCGCCACAGCCGGCTCGTCGCCAGCACGTTGGCCTTGTCGAGGCTCCACACGGGCGCCGGCGGGTTGCGCGCGAGCGCGAGGTGCGCGGCCAGGCGCGTGATGCGCTCGATCTCGGGCCGCGAGTACGGCTCCGTGTCCATGGCTGTGCCGTCGCCCTCGTCCTCCCTAGAGCAACTCGGAGTCAGTCATCACCATTTCGAGTGAATTCATGAGGACTTTAGAAGCTTCTAGACGCTATACTAGCCTAAAGGGGAAAGCTTCTAGTTTAAAAGTAGCCAAAACAAGTAGAAAATAACCCCGAGATCTACTCACTTGCGCTCGCCGAAGTAGATTCCACCCGTCAACTCACGCACCACCGTGAAGTCCGTGTCCCGGCACACCTCGGCCTTGAGCGGCGAGTACTCGACTAGTGATTGCGACGGGAAGAAGCACGGCCGCAGGTTGCCGTATGTGCCCATCTCCTTGCGTAGCCTCAGGATGCCCTGCTCGGGCCGCACCGCGCCCGTGCCCCATTTCGGGCCCCCAATGGCCCCGAGCAATACGGCGTCCGCGGCCTTGGCGGCCTCGAGGGCGGCGTCTGTGAGGGGGGTGCTGTGGGCATCGATGGAGCACTGTGTAGTAGTACGAGAGAGTTAGTTAGCTGGGATGCTTTCCTCGCGACAGCAAGGAGACACAGGGAACGTAAGGAGTAGTAGTAGTATCGTTAGACGTACACCGCCAAGCAAGTGATCTTGCAGATTGAATCGGACCCCGGTGGAGCTGTGGGATTCGATCGCTTTGAGAACCTAAGTTTGCGTTCAGCAGCCCGCTCTTGTACGACGGCGGCAAGGGACTATTCTGTAGGTTAGGGGGTGGTGCAGACCTTGACAGCTTCGGCTACGACCTCAGGGCCGGAGTGGTCGCCTCCAAAGACGACAATATTGTACGACGCCATGTTGGGTTAGTTGGTTCTCCTGTATCCTGTTGTCTTCTGCAGGTTAAATGGCAGTTGATTGCTCGAGAAGAAGTGTAAAATGTAAGTCAAAAGGGCAATGGATCACGCTTTTTACGGGCAATCTGCAGAGAGCCGATCAATTAAAGATCAATGGAGAAAAGGAACTGGCTCCGAAGCTGGAGCTTCTGAAGCTTCGATAAAGAGCGCCCCGCGATCAATCGGGACCGTAGGCTCGGTGTATTTGCCCCACCATCCGAAATCGGCCGCAGCGCCAGCGCTCAGTGGACGGACTTAACCCCTTGCCTACTGTATGGGAATCAGCGGATGGGATCTGTCAATTTTACAGTCGGCCAAAGCAAGGCTACGGTTCATAGCAAGAGTAAGATCTTCATGTCCAGGAATAAATTAATTTACCCCTATCTCCCGCTGAGACTGTCCTGCATGAGACGGGCACGTGGGGTCGATGTTGTTATATCCGCGTTAGGGTATTCCAGCCCATGGTAACAAATCCTTGAGCCTTAACCGTGTCCGCGAATAGCTTATCCAAGCCTCATTGATGGATCGATCCCTTGGATTAGATAATTGTTTTTCCGAATACGGCTGAGTTCTCTGTCTTTCGCACGCTTAAGTAATAAAACTTTGCAACTGGTTTGTTTAGCCTGGACCCCCTACAAACTCTGGTGTGAATTGATTAATAGACTTTATATTTATGCATGAGCTCAGCGTGGTCCTGTATCTGTAGGGTAGGTAGAAGTAATGTAGGTCGACTTCTAAGTTCGTCACCTGAAAGTAAAAAGCCCGGAGGAAAGTGTCCTTCGATTTGGGGCCTAACCTCCGTGTATCTTCTCTTCATGAACCGACAACTTGCCGAATCTGAATCGCATAGCCATTTCTCTTTTCTTGCTTCGGCATCTGCAACCGGGTATCATGAGCCATATGTAAAGCAGCTCCCACAGCTATTTGATCATTGTACAAAGGAGAACCATCCATCTATTTATTCCCTCGTCATATAGGTCTCTATGGTACTTTCACACCCCCATAGGGGTCTTTAATCTTTTCTTGCTAGCCGTGGCCGTTATCTTGAGTTACCGGAATGAGCGCGCTGATTTGTTTGCCAACGGAGATGTGGCAGATACGCGAGAGGTTGGTCCTCCCATATTCCTTTGCGCTCCTCGACCGCGGTGGGCGTTAGGTGTGTTAGCACAAAAAGCGCAGATATAAACCCGTGGAAGCGTTTGTCGAGTGATTTTAATGCATTTACCATGGAGCCACATTTCACAAGATTCGCTAAAACTCGCGCGTCAATAACCATACCAAGCAATCACATTCAAAAAGGGATGTGCCTACCATTGCACCATATAGTTGTCTCCATTGATATGGCTCAAAGTGGTATTGCAGATGCACCGTATTTGATTACCGCAATCCGTTGAGGGGGTGGAAACGGCAGAATGGATACTAAACGGCGCGGTCGAGATAGCGCGACTGCTTGTATTCAAGGCTAGGCTTCTCTTCTGGCGGTTTTCGCGTACTTTTCGTAGCTCGCTCATAGCATCACCTCGGCTGTCATGATTGGCTGCTGCGTTCATCACTGTTTCGGCATCGCTGTCTGCGTCCCCTTGAGAGGAGCTGGGTTCTGCATAGTAGATTCCCAGGCTACTTGCGGATTGATCAATGAAACTCTTCTGCGATGTATGTATTGGTCGAATGTACGATGGTGGTCTAGACTGAGAGGGGAGAGCGAACGAAGAATTCCTGCTTGGGATGACGATAGGCTCCTCGTCTGTTGAGGAAGACTCATCCTCTGAGGACTCCCATTCGCTCCTCTTTTCCTCTCTCCGACGCTGTCTGCGCGTTGGTGTGTGTTGTCCATCATCAACAATTACGGTTGTTTCAGCACGGGCCCGACCTCGCGAATCGATTGTGAACCGGACTGAGGTTCGTGTCCGGGGCCCGGTGTGTTCTGGAATGGAGCTCAAACTCGAAAGCCGCTGATGAATTTTGAGCGGTGATGTTCGCCCACTCGCCCGCGAGCCCTGGGAAGCGGATCGGCCGCTGTTTGCTAGCAAGCCATTACGGATGGCAGGTGCTAAGCCAGCTGCAGCTCCGGCTCGGCTCATAGGTTTCCGCCCCCTTGTTTCACTAGCACTTCGGAGAAGTCCTGGGCGAGTTGAAGAGCTGCCGGGAGGGCTAATTGGAGCTCGCTCGTCCTTCTTGGCCTTGCTAATTTCTCGCGTGCTCGCGGAACGTCGTACTTGCCCACGCTTTGGCTCCCTTGCGGGTGCAGAAGGAAGCTGTGGAGACGGTAATGAATTCGCCAATAGGGGCTGTGCTATAGGGTCAAAGGTAGCTAGCTCCATGTTCGACGAAGGAGGGCGTGTGAGCAGAAGGCCGGGATCCACACCGCCGGCTGGGTTGAGAGATGCGAAGGGATCGTCGATGGGTATATGGAAAGATTGCGCAAACATAGGTGCGTCCGTCATACTCGTGTCTACATTCGGCATAGGGGCTGGTTTGGGTGCGAGCAAACGCTCTTTCTTCTGTGCTGGGATATCTTGAGTTTCGAGGGCTACTACGCTTGTCTCTTGGAACATTTCATTGGCTTTGCTCCAGTCTATTGAACCCATGGTCTTATGATTGGTACCATGGAAGGAACCAGTCACGGGAATGGAAAAGTCAATATCCATTCCACCCATGCCGGGATCCCAGAAACCCTGGGTATCGTCAAACGCGGTTGCCGTTGCGGGGGCCGACAGAGGCATCTCGAACATATTCATGGGGGGGCTGACGAAGCCGCCAAGCGTGTGCGGCTGCTGGGACGCCCCTGCCACAAATTCAGCCTCGAATTCTTCATGCTGCATACTGTTGGCCGGTGGCTTCGGAGCAAGCCGTCGTTCGCCCTTGCGAGCCGAGGGCGGAGGCGTGACAGTTTGTGGACTGGCGGCCACCAATGTCCCACGGCGGACTTTTTTGCCTGATCTCTGCTGCGAATCGCTGGGATATTCTGCTTCTACAGGACTGGGGAAGGGGCCGGCCGCGGTGGGGGACGACGGCAGCCGACGGGACGGGTCGACAGGTGGTAAAGGTAGCGTTGAGGCCGGACAGTAATGGTTAACATGAGATGCTATCTCAGCAGCCGCACTTCCAGCAGAGAGCAATCTCTTGTGTCCAGAGGAGGAGGGCTGGTATGGTATAGACACAGATATCTCAGGAAACGGACCCGATGTGCCCCGCAGGTTACCCGGTGTTGTATTGAAGACAGAGTATTCTTCGGCGAACCGTGGGGTCCAGCCGGAAAGGTTATCAAAATTGCCTTGGCTGGTCTTCGGTGTCTCAAAGGTCAACTGGGGGAAGTCGGTGGATGTTGGTGTGTGTTTCGGTGTAGGGGGGATGGTGTTGGGATCACCGAAGCTATAGACAAGACAACATTAGCCAAGGGAGGAAGGGTGATGGCGACAGGAGACAGGAGACAGAAAACAGCTAGTCAAGGTACCTAGTAGTCGTTCTATCTGCACTCATAGCCAGATTGTTTTTTTGGTATTCACAGGACTGACTCGGGCATAGGAAAACGCCGGCCGAAGCTCCTGTCCCAGGACCCAAGCAGCTGTCCAGGTGGAGACTAGGCTACCTATGTCTGTCGAGGAGGAGCGGTGACTGAGGAGATGATTGCTTGGATGGGCTGGATAGTGTGCAGAGTAGGTAGGCAGTGAGTGACAAGTGGTGCCTGGGTGGGAATTGGGGTGCTTGGTGTTTGCAGAGTGAATGGGGGTTTTCAAAGGTCGTGATCTATCATTGCACACATTAAATTTACAGTCGTAGAGGTGAAGGTCATGAATTCCCGTATGCCCAAGATACAACTATACAGCCTAAGCAGTTTACTGTTAGCGTGATTCCCCATGCTATCTAGGATTTGTTTGTTCCTCAGGGGGCCGAAGAGAGAGTGAATGGAAATTGACCTACCAGTAAAACAAAAAAAAACATTACAGAACCATGAATTGAATTGTCAAGTTGTCGACAAGCTGGCTGCCAAAAACGCAAAAGGACAAACAGTGAAGTAGAAACAGATGTCGAGCACCCGCAGAGCTTAGCGTAGTTAAGTCTAGGTAGGGAGCCTACGTACTGTACCTTAAGAGTAACTACCTACCTAAGTATATAGATTAGGGCGCCCAGAGACAGGGCCAGACTCTACCGTTAGTGGATTTGCTGGTAAATTTGGTGGAGAAGGTCTGTGCAACAACGGCACTTTGGTTCTATGAAACACCGAACACCTCTTCTCAGATCAACAATCAATAGCTAATCACTATCTAGGTTAGGCTACACCTATCACCGGTTGTTTAAAACAATTAGATACAATATATACACAGACACTAATTCACAAATAAGCCACAGCAGTAACAGCCCCCTTGGACACTCTCAAACCATCAAGTCTTTACGGCATAAAGAGACCTAAGTAGGGGGCGACTGAGGCTCTTTCACATCGTCCGAGAAACGCAGAGGCGTGGTTTAGACCTACCAGGAAAGGAAAGCTTCCATCTACAATCCCGAACTGACAGTCGCCATTGGCTGTCCTACGCATTTCCTTGGATACGGGAGGCGCGTATATCAATGCAGGGGAAAGAAATAGAGTCGGAACTAAGCATTAAACTGCACCGGTGATCCCAGGCGACTCGGGCATGTTCCCCCGCAACAACGCCGCTAGTAACTGTCGTTGGATGATGTCGTGTCTCTCAGGGAATTTTTCCTGCTTGTTTAGATCCACAGTTGGGACCCTCCCCTCATAGGGCTTGGTGCTGGAGCTGCTGACTGCAGGATGCCAATCCACCCTAGCTCTCGAGGTCCTTGAATGATCCCATTTACAGTTGGCGTGGGTATGTTGTTCGTATGCTTGCTATTCTCATGTATGGTTTTACTAAGTAAGAATAGGCGGCATGGATGGTTTCCAAAAAGGGGTTCGGGTGGCATAGACAGGTGTTGATAGGAATCGGTACAGCATAGCAATCAAAAGTCCGAACCGTGACACTGCAGGAAGATAATAGCTATGAGTCAACTATCCTAGACACCATACCCACAGGAGTCTATATAGGTGAGCTAGTACACACGTAGGTAAGGACCGAGGTTAGTCGTGGCGTAGTATGTTGCCAGGCGGAAACAGGCAGGTCTCTCTCGTCCATTCAAGCTGAAGAGTTGACATCGGTCGAGAAAGCGATCAAAGGGGTCTCGCTCTTGTCAATCTCGACCCGAATCAACGGCTGAGGTTGATGCAATGACCGAATACTAGTAGATAGTCATGAATTGATCCCGGAACATGGCGTCGACCCTGCAGAATAGGACACATCGTACACTAAGCCACAAGGCTGGGGATGCATAGTCACCGTAGTGCTAGTTATGCATCGCTTCGAGTGGCTGGGGCGGGTCGTCACCATCCCGCCAGAGCTGAAAAGTCGTGCATATCACGCTACTGATAGGGTCTGATAACTTGATTGTGCGAATTTTGGAGTTGCCCGCCATTGTGATTGATACCAATCATGGTGGTGGATACTGCTGCCTCCTGAGCTGTCTTGGCCGGTTTTGCTTGGCTGTCTTCGCGCCAGTCACCCGTTGCACAACGACAGGCACACACCAACTTGTTAGAATCTAGCCACTCATTGGCCATTGCACTCCAACAACAGCAACAAGGCACCGTGGGGGAGTTGCTAAATTTAACATCTTCAGATGGAAAGTGGGAAGTGTTACAGCATATAAGTGAGATACGTAACTTAGAGAGAAAGACCCGATTTTACATAGTAGCGAATCGAACAACCGCCGAAGTCCGATATTCATGACTTCAAGGCAAATTTGCCTACAGAGTCTTTTCTTCAACATTGGGCCGGCAGGCCCGGACGGAACGATACTAGAAACAGCCGAAGAAACCTAAGCAGATACCAGAGCCATTTAAATATTGATCCTTTAGCCATACGCTTGTGAAAGACTTTGTAGGTAGGTCCCAAGGACTATTGGATGCTAAAGCACGTTGGTAAAATAAAGTAAAAAAGCAGAGTGACGCCATCTCTAGAGCACCAGCAAAGTGCCGACTTAATTGGTGGGTGGCATTTTTAGTTTACCGGACTATTCCCAATTCGTCTCCATTAAACCCCCGCATTCTTCATGCCTTATCGGGACAACTAGGGTGCTCGTGGCAGCTTACCTATTTAGTCCCGACCTATCTACGCCTAGGTAGATAGCCCTATTAGATCCCTCTCCTATCTACGAACTCCAGCCACAAATGTACTTTCAATGTTATTGCCGTAAAGAGTAGGTACCTACATAATCTAGAAACGTACCAAAGCAGTTCATTCCATTCCAACAAAATAGGGGCGGGCATAGGTAGTAAGACAAAAACGAAAGAAGCGCCGATGTACTTGACACAACACAGAAAGGAGAAGCTTGTGTTTGTGTTTGTGTAGATATGGTAAGCATCGCTTTTCACGACCGGTCTTGAAGTGCGGTAGCAGTGGCAATTTCGCACATTCATGCGCTATCTATCGTTCGGCAACAACGTTGGCGCAAGCGCCTCGTCCTCGCGGGTGGGTGTGTCGATGCGACTTCGGTAGGTTACTCCGGGCGCAAGCCACTCAGCATCATCCTCAGCCATTGTCGTCGGCGACTCAGTCGCGGCAATTACAACCAGTTAATCTCGATACTCGGGACTCGAGACCAGAGTTGGTTGCGCCGACAGAGACCAGTTGTATAGTGAAGGAGAGTAATGTGTTGTTATTCCCGATTCGTTTAAGAAAGGAAAGTTGGGCTAGATAGATTCTATCTCTTCAGACACCGACTCCATCTTACCCCCAAGTACTACTAAGTAAGCTAAATCGAACAGGCTTCCGAAATCTTATAAAAGCGGCGTTTTGAGTCTCCCCGCCCCCAATATTTGGACACCTATGAAGCATAAAATTCGGAAGTATTGCGCCATTTAAGCGTATGTGTGTAACTTCGACTTGTAGTGGCAGTAGAACGCCCCAAAGCCACGTCAAAGAATTACAAAGAAAGGACATGTGTGCATATGTAATCCATCCCTATAGGCGATAACAAAACACAGTTTAGGAGTAGGGCCGAAATGACTGTCTTAGAATCAAAACCAGCGTCTAAGTAGTAGTAAAACCCCTTTGCAAATCCCTCCACTTAGAAATCAACTTCCCCAGGCTCGACGTAGCCCCACGGCAGCATGGAGCCCGTCATCATGTTGCCGAACGACGCCGGCCACGTGATGCCCTCCGCCGTATCGGCTAACACGGGCGGCTGCTGGCCGACGAGGAAGTCGAAGTCCATGACGGGGTCGACGTCGGGCATGACCGCCGCCTCGGTCTGCCGCGCCTTGAGCACGGTGCCCAGGATCTCCTTGATGCACGGCCAGGTGTCTTTCACGTCCTCCATGACCTGCACCACGAGATCTAACGCTCTGGCCGTCTCGGCATCGTCCCAGGGGAGACGGTTGAGGTGGCGCCGCATCAGTACGGTGCCGGCCATCGTCGACAGCGTCTGCACGAAGTCGAGCGGCAGGTGGCTGTACGAGTAGAAGCGCCCGTAGCTCCGGATCAGCTTGAGCATGGCCCCGAGCGACTCGTAGCAGATCTCGACGTCGTCGCGGTCGAAGTTGGGCTCCGGATTTTGGAGAAGCTGACTAGGCGGGCGGTGCAGGATCGTCATCACGGTGTGGAATAGGAGATGGAGGTGGTACACCCATTGCGGGAGCTGGCCGATCGTCCACTGGTTCCAGTGCAAGTTGCTCGGCAGCTCGGCGAGCCACTTCGTCAGGGACACGTGTATGCGCGTGATCGTGGCCGCGACGACGGTGCTGTCGGCGTTTGTACGGCGGTTCTCGAACACCTCCGTGATCATGTTGTGCACGATGCGGTAGAGTTCTATGCGGTAGATGAGCGCGTTGACAAGGCTTGGGCCGTCCTCAAACGCAGTGATGGAAGTAGCCGGCGCAATGTAAGTGTCCAGTAGGTTTTGCCAGTCCGGCGGGTATGGAATCCTCTCCGTCCCTCGGACGTCGGATACTTGCGGGTAGAGAGCCGGCGGCCGTCCGAAGTACAAGCTGAGCTGCTTGTCTACGACGAAGGCGGCCCAATAGACACGCCGAAGGATCTCGCGTTCCACGTCTGGATCTTCGGTATCATGCCAGTTAGTAGGGTCGAGGTGAAGCCCCATCTCATCTATGACAAGTAGTAGTTAGAAACCGTCGCTAAGAGTAGGGACGAGAAGTGATAAAGGCCCCCGGTACGATACCTGCTGCAATGAGATATCAAATGACTTACGTGCGAGACGGAACGCCATGCCACAGAACAACCATCCTTTCGAAGCCCGACCCCGGCCGATCTCGAGTTGGCCCAACAAGATCAGGGCCTGCAGCACTGTAACATCGGGATGGTTTAGAGAAGGATACAACAAGGCCTGGGCCTGATTCGCGAAGACGTCAGACAGGAGAGACTCGTTCGTCGCAAGGGCCCCCGTAGCACAGATAGCGAATAGTAGCAAGTCGGAGTAATGCTGGCCTCCGCCGGTATCGTAGTCCCGGAGGAAAAACTCGCGGTAGATGCACATGCTGTACTGGTACTGGTGCTTGAAGAATGCCGCCATCAGCCGCTGCGAGACCTCGTCGTGGGCCGCGAACTGAATCGGATATGAATTCCAGAGCGTCTGTCCAAAAATGGCCTCCGTCATGCTGACCGAGTTCACCTCGGCGTCCAGCGTCGCATCTACGACGACCGACGACGAGCCGGACCCGGCCTCGGACAGGCGGATATGGTACAGGCTCGTCCCGCCGTAGAAGTGCGCTGAGCTGCCGGATCTCGTTTTGCGAAGCTGGCCAGCACGTGCCGGGCTCAGCCGTTCCCCGTCATCTTGGCCGTCGACTGCCAGTTTGGCGGACGAACCGGGATTGGCCTCGTCACCCTCGACTAGCGTCTGTGCGATGACGCGGGAGAATTCATCAAGCATATGCTGGCGCTGTTTGTCATCGCTAGACGCAAGCTTGTGGATGAACGTTTGGAGAGAGGCAACTTGGGCCTCTAGAGCTTGCACATAACTCTTAGGGGTGGGCCTTGTAGAGAGAGAGAGAAGTTAATGCTGGCGCGGTTGTCATCCACCGGGATATTGTAGCTCCCTTTCTCTCGCTTACCTCTGCTTCTCGCCCGTCCCAACACGTTGGCATTCAGCATCCGCCTTCAGACATGTAGAACAAGGTTGACGGCGGTCGCATTTTATCTTGATTCATACATTAATAAAGATCATAACTATAAGATAACGAGTAATGTTGCAACTTCACCTTTCTCCCCCGGCATCTAGCACACGATATTGATGTGGTCTCACTCCGAGGGCTCGTGGCATCCATCGCCTAGTCCTTCGCAAGTAACTATGGATAGCTATTACGGTCGGCCTATATATGCGAACAATGGGTGAGGAGTATAGCAATATCGATGCGGGCGTGGTGGAGTTGTCTCGTCTTAGGGCGCATTAGACAAAGCGTAAGTGTTGATCGTGGATTGATAGTCTGGAGTTGGGTGGGTTTAGTAGCGGGAATTATATAATAGATAACCCAGCTATCTACATTCTGCCTGCCTGCCTGCTCTGCTAAATATACCTACTTCATACGCATATATGTAAGCAGATTAATCTCAGCTCTCGCAATGACATCAACCCTCGCGTCAACTGGGCGCTCAGCTTTCAGCGCTGACATTGACCCAGCCGGCGCGGCGGTGGAAGTCCGTCGCCCGCTCCACAATTCACCGAAGACATCAACGAGGGGGGGAAGTGAGGGAGGGAGCACAGGAATCGGGGCTGAGTCCAGCCACTAGATAATAGTTGAAATTGCTGATAGGCTTCGGATATTTATTTACTTAACTCAAGACGACCGCTCATGTCTATGTGCACCAACTACCTATGGTACTGTAAGCTATCTTCATTGTATACTCCATCAACAACATGTCAACAACATCTACGGCTGTCTTGGCGCCTCACACACTAGAGACCGGCAAGGATGTCCGTCTCTACGCGCGGAGCCGTCCATGTCCGAACACCTCCGGGCTTGCACCTACGTATCTCCAGGCAAACCTGATTATCTTACCTTCCAAATATGCTTCCGACTTTCGGCTTCTCTGCGCTCGAAATCCTGTGCCCTGTCCTCTTATAGCGGAGTCATCGAAGCTAGGGGCATGGGATTCCGTACGGTCTTACTTACCCGGACTCGACGGGCAGGCAGTTGTCACTGATGTCGACATACGAAACGATGCTCCCAAGTACAATGTTTATAAAAACTCCAAACTGATCAAAGCCGGTTGCTCGAACATCGTAGAAGACTGGACCGACGATCATGTGGCCTTCCTCATCGGATGTTCTTTTAGTTTCGAGTCTTCACTCGCTGCCGCTGGACTACCGCCGCTTCACACAACTCTCGGGCGAAATGTACCGATGTACCGTACTAAGATACCACTGTGCCCTGCTGGTGTCTTCACAGGGAGCACCTTCGTTGTGTCGATGAGGCCATATAGAGCGAGCGATATCTCCAGTGTAAGAGATATTACTCGGGCGTTTTCTGCGACGCATGGCGAGCCTATTGCTTGGGGTTGGGAATCTGTCAAGGCTCTGGGGATCGAGGATATTGACAGCCCGCAATGGGGTGACGCACCCATAACGCAGAATGGCGGGCCCTTGGGAGGACTCTCGGGATCTGATGAACTGGTCCCCGTGTTCTGGGGCTGTGGAGTTACGCCGCAGGAAGCGGTTATGAGAGCGAGCTTGGATGGCGTTGTCATGGCACACTCGCCCGGGCATATGCTGTTGTTAGATTGCAGGGATTCCGAGATTACTAGAGAGTAAAGTATGGGAACGTAGAAGAGTTGATGGATAATTGACAGTCTCGAGGGTTTTATGACCTTGTATCTTTGGTTTTGGGAACTGAGGAGTCAGGCCACGGTTCGAGGATAGCCCACTACACGAATAGATTATGAATCTCGGCCGGGAATTACCCCTTTTGATCCCCTAAATCGACGGCGCCACCACTTCTTCAACCTGGAGTCAGCTCCAAACGCTAGTTGGAAGATGTTGATTTCTGGTCTCAGTCGCATCTCGCCTCCCTCTGAATCGCTGAGACTCATGGTCACAGCGCCACCGGCCGCTTTGGCCTTGCCCATTCGATCCAGAACTCTTAGCAGCTGCTGGGGTTCTTCCTGGAATCCATATGCTAACATTGGGAAAACGGTTTCCTTCCAAGTCGGAAGGCCTAATCGTCTCGTTTCCCAAACAACTAACGCTACGTATATAACGCTAGCAAGAAATGATATGAGTGGGGGAATCAAAAAGGGCCATCGAACAGTGACTAAGGTGGTCCATCGGGCCGTGGTACCCGACCAGACTTCGGCGGTATCTGTGTTTCGAATGAAATTTGATAAACTCGTGGAGACACCCTCAAAAGTACGATTTAGATCTGTGGCATTCCACAGTAGTGGTGCTAGTGGTGTATAATAGGCACTTGAGAACAACGGTTGTCCAAAGTAGTCCTCGCCGTATTTAATATCGCTATTGACGGAGTTATCGACTGTCCCCGTTACCGAGAAGCCGTTACTTGAATCAAGTTGTACAGACCACGGCTTTTCGAGGACGGACCAATCCAAGATATACTGAATAGTGCTGATAATGGTATTCTCAGTGAGATTATAGGTGTCCGTAGCTGAAACATCCTGACCCGGACCTAGAAGTTGGAGGTCCCCCCTCCTCACGTTAGCTGTGACCCTGAAGGGATTCCCTTCCCTTCTATACAAACTACCAGCACTTTCACTAAGCCACGCCGTGATAGCCTCTGATAGGCCATAGTTAGTGTCTCCTCGAATTGGCCAACCTTGAGTAAGTTGACTCAGTTCCGCTCTCGAACGAAGGACTCTGTCGTTGGTTAAGCCGCCGACCACTGCCGTCTCGTACTCATTAACGCAGAATGAGAGGCCACACTCATAGGCCGAAGGCCTCGCCTGGCCCCATGTTAGCTCCCCGGAGAGATACATGGGGTTTGCCTTCATAATTTTATAAGCCACGATTAGAGTATTCATCTCACTAAAGGAGACAGTTTCGGATGGATAAGGTGTTGCATTTACGGAAAGGTGTACAGGCATAACATTACCAGGAGGAGATTTAGAGATCGATTCAGTCCACCGTGAATCACGGGTGTTCAATAAGGCGACCCCTGGTACAGAGTACAGTATCTGCCTCATTGTAACGTTTGGTTGGAGACTAGACGAGGTCGTGACCTCAAACTTGCCGACGGCCCCTGATATGTCGTTGCACGAACTACAGATTGCTATGGAGCTGTACGGCGTCCACGTGCAATTGCCGGTCTCACAATGTACGTTTGGAGTGGTTTTGACTGAGCTAGAGTTGATAAACCCGTTCAAAAAGGCGGAGACGAAGGGAGTGTCGGGAACACTGCTTTCGAGAGCAATCTTGAGCCGATATGATTGTTTTGCTGTGCTCGCCATGTTTACACTGTTCCTTCCTATGCCTTGGAAAGTATAGTCTAGGGTCAGGCCGGGTGGATCTTCGATTCTTCCAGTATCGAAACGGACTGCTCGGCCGACTCGGGCATTGGAACTCGCTGGGTCGTCTGCGTCTTTACCGGAGTAAGTGACGACTGCTTGGAGGAAGGGATCTAACGTGATGAAGCTGGCGGTTGCGAGTGCTCCGAACACGGCCCAATGCCTGGAGGAATCAGCAAAGTACTAACGATATAGTTACTCTAGATGCTCACCTGAACTTCAGCAACCAGATGAGCTTTATTGCTCCCCATGGTCCCCTGCTGGTATCATCGAAGATTTGGAACGTCTCCAATTTATCAGTTTTGAGACGAAACCAGTTCCATTTTTGCTGCCCAAAGCACATTGCGACGGCAAATGCCAGAGAGACACGGGATACGGCCCCTAGTATTGCTATCACTGTGTTTATTGAGAAAGTAAACGACCACGTTGTCAAGGGCTTGCCATCCTGCGACTTCAGGACACCGATAATAGCAGATAAAGCGCCAAGGCTGAGCACGCATGCTCCAATCTCCATCCACCAGACCGCGATAACATTCTTAGTCTTTCGATGGGATATAGTTTGATTCTTAAGAGACCCAGTCAGGCCTCCGTTCTCCGCGTGGGTTATTGACGAAGGAAAGCTGACAGCCTCGCTTTCGCCCAGCGGCGCGAACAAGTGAGTCGTTTCGATGGGATACTCATTCCTCGCGGCGGCCGCTTGAGGCGTATCTGGCAGAGGTTTACGACGTATGTGTATCCTTGAACTAACGGAATCCATGTTTGCAGCGAAGATTCGACTTTGCCGAAAGCATGTATGAAAGCATCTATGCTGTACATAGAAAAAGATGTAACCAGGTTTTGGGAGGCCGATGAGCCTGGATGAGGATCATGTCTAGGACGCAAATCCCCCGCCCCTTGGCGAACACGCCTGTTCGTAAGGCAGCCATACATTATGGGCTGCACCTGTCTATCCAAACTACACCTAATTGAGGTATATCCTCACTTTGAATGAAAGAGGTGCGGCTGGAGGGAATGGAGGGTTACGGTGTTGGAGGCGTGCCTTGTACTTAGTAGGAAGACGTATAGCCCAAATAGGCAAATTTACTTTCCCATTAGGAATAGCGCTCAATGCCCTAGCTAACTTGAATAGCCTCAAAGACAGGGTTATTTCGCCCGAGGAGGGAGAGGTAAACATCTAGATAGGAGGTTTTATTAAGAGAGTCAACAGTCCTTATCAACGACATAAAAATATCCAAGGGCCGCCGATAACGCAATATACGTGCGACTTCCTATCACGACACATTTGGAAAAAAAAAAAAAAAATCATAGCTTAGCATTACCGAGGTACCTTACGATCCCAGTATCAAGCCCTTTGCACTATTTTTGGTCCCATTTGGAATGCAACGGTGATACATGATAGGCTTGTGTTACACGTATTAATCTTATCCATCTTCGCGAACCCGCGGAATAATCAAACAATGGCACGAGGCTCTAGACGAGGGCAAGCAACAGGCCGATCGGCGAGAATCAGCAGGAATGTCTTCAGGACCGGGTCAGGTTACTAGAAAGGGAAGAGTTACAAGTGTGCCGTATAAACCTACTAGATAGAGTTGCGAAATTAGATCACTAGGACTCTTGAGCTGGTGACTTAGGAGTCAGTATCGCAACAGGTTCCTTATCACTCTAAAACTGTTGCCCTAGAGTCCTACCCCTATCTCCTCAACTTCGCCTTCACTTACATTGTACGAGACCCAACGCGGAACTATTAGCTCGTGAAGAACTACAAACAAACTAATACAGAATATACAAACTATCAATACCCCCAGTCCCATGCGAACTCGCACGGGATTGCACAGCTGTAGAGAGCAACAATTGTAGGTAATCCGCAGCCAGCGGAATGCTGACATGGCTGTAAGGATTCTAGGCCTGGGTTTTACCACACACAGTTCCCGCCAACAATGAGGCCACCGACTTTCCACGTAAACCCCCGCAATTCAATCGATTAATTAACGGCGTAACTTCTAGCAGTAGGAGCAGTATATGAAATTAGCTTGTTATAGAGCGATAGTAGCTTTCGAATCCCAAGGAAGAGAATGATTCATCATTTATAGACACACAACGCCGAAAAGCCCCATCCCCACGGGAATAGGAGTATCAGGCAGGAACAGCCGTAATAAGCAATGCGATCAATCACTCGGCTATCTTGCGCCATGCTTCATATATCTTGTTCCGAATCGCCTCCTGGCCCAGGGTCTTCGGATGGAACGCCCTGCCAAGCAGGGAAGGAATCCACCACCTCATTGACTGGAAGTGATCCCGAGCAGCGTCGGGTCCATTATCCCACCCGCCGCTGACGAAGAACCATATGTCGTTGTCGTAGAGATAATCCGGCTCGTTCACATTCGGCTCGCAAAACCGATGTCCCTCAAACGCGTCGTCGTAATCGACGAAGATGACTCTCGTCATCTCGTACCTGTCATTGATAGCGTCGACGGCCTTCTTGATCTTGGCATTGACGGCCAGCACCAAATCGTTCATTTCAACCCGCAACGCCTTGGAGAGTGGTGGGGCCCCCCAGCCGAGGTTCATTTTATCACACTGGAACACTCGGAGTCAGTTATCGCCTTTTCTAATGGATTTATGAGAAATTCGGGGGCTTTCCGACACTGTATTGGCCTAATTATGAAAGCTTCTACTTTAAAAGTAGCCGAAACAAGAAGAAAAATAACCCTGAGAACTACTCACGTCGTCGGTGGCCTCGTTGAAGAACCGGGCGTATCCCGTCACCGTGACGGTGAACCACGGCTTCTTCTCCCAGCGGATCTCGTCGAGGATTTCCAGGACGACGACGCGTAGGTAGCGGTCGAATCGGTCGCTCCCCAGCTTCTCGTGTATGGCGTTGAGGGCCGCTCTGCAGCTCGGCCCGTACATGTAGAAGCGGAAGACGCAGCAATTTATCACCTGGAAGAAATCAAGATCGTGGCCGCCAATAGTCAAGATCGCAAAGTCGGTAGGAAGGGTGTTGCTATAATAATTCAGGAGTTAGAGATGACGGTTTGTAGTAGGAATAGGAGTAGGAGTAGCAAAGACTGGAGTCTTTCTCCAGGGAGATCTCAGGGGTTTGCAAGAGTAAATACGTTGCCAAATCAAGAGTTAAATGACTTTAGAGGACGTACTTGAAGCGCTCGAGCTGGCCTTCATCGCCTCCGATCATAATATTTGTAGTTCTCGCACCTGTGCATGATAGAAGCTGGAAGGCCCCCGATGCACAGTCGGCGGCAATCATTGCGGAATAAGCATGACTGCCTTGATAACAGCCGTTCTCATTATTCTCCACGCCAGTTCCGATGCCTGCGCCATACGAGTCCCCGAACGCAACAAAGCCAGTGTCGTCACTACACTTGCCGTCAAGATATTGCCGGAGTACGGACGATACAGACTTCTCTTGATGTTCGGCTCCGGTACTTGTGATAACATGCGGAACCTTAGGGACCATAACAGCCTGCTGTTCGAAGGAAGCATGTACCGCAACAAGACCCGAGAGGCCTGTCATAACCAATATAGCCCGGACAAACATGGTGAGGCAAATCGTCGTAGGTATTTATCTAGAACTTAATCGGTATCCAGGACACTAATAAATCTATTAAGCAACAACAATGATCGAAAGTAGGGTGGGTCAAAGAGTTCGCCAGCATCTCTACAAAAGACAATGGTGGGTGTCTTACATATCTATATCATCTACGTGTTAGTCCAGTCAGCCGGTTGTTGAGTGAGGACAGGCAGCACTTAAGGTTATTCGGGGCCAATCCGTCGAGCACATGTTCTACGGCTGACAATGCTGGAGGCCAATCAGTCGTACGACGGACCTTCCAACGGATATGCCCCTAGATCTGGAAGCCTATCCATCTAGCTTTGGGTAGAATCATACACATCTAGGTTAACAGGCCGGTTCCCTAATGCCACGAACAACGACGGACGAAATACGCAAAGAAAAACAAAAAGCACGAGGCCCTTGCGAAGTATAACCTATTCACTTCCTACAGCTCCTTATGAAAGCGCCCACCAGGAAATCCTGGTTGTATCATAGTTGCTGCTTATGCAACCAACCCTATGCGGGATACTCAATTAGTAACATAGTCCACGAGAAGCGATCCTTTTCCGATACCATCAGACCATTTTTAAAAGAAACAAGTAATAGTAGCCATGTAGCAGGCACGCAGGCACGATCATTGACCCAAACAAGAGGCGTACTATAATGTGTAAAACCAGATGTCCCAGACCTCCAGGATTGCGACATCGCAGCGGGCGTAGCTTCATAGGACTTCCTTACGGTGAAGGCAAATCCGAATTAGGCACGAGGCAAGGGAAAACTTCCGGTATTATCGATAAAGCGCGATATTTGATTCTCCATAGCTAGTTCCGCGGTGTGATACGGCGCCGGGATCCAAATCTTTGTCTTGAGCCCCTATGAGGTGTATGAGGTAACCGAAGTATTAATAGGAGTTGAGACGGAAGACGAAGGCCTAGTATCGCCCATGCCGCTAATCCGCCTATGCATCCTAGTTGTGTCTGAGAAATTTCATTTGTCTGAGCCGTAAATTAGCGACTAGGAACCAAAGGCGCCCGCATAATATATCGACTCACTCTAATGCTACATACAAGGCTCAGGCGCTCTCCTAGGGCGCATCTGGATCATTCATAATAGCAGAGGGCGGGCCCTGTTGTTGCTGTTGTTGCTCCTCTTGAACTGTCTCTTCATACAAAGCGATTTGGAAAGCCAGTTGACGCGCCGCGGCCTCGATCATGAGCATATACCGTGTCTTCTTGTCAGCACCCCGGACTTGTGCCATGGCCTGTTCGACCGTGTACCGGACGACGGGGTCGGAAGACGCCGGAATAGACGCGAAATTGAAGGGGGCCATAGCTTGGGGTGGTGCCGGAGGTAACTGAAAGCCCATAGCGTCAGGTCCCATGACCTGGCCGCCGTGTGCGGCAGGATTCCGGGTTTCTGTAGAACTAGTTAGCATTGCGGGGCCGAAACAGAACTTAGATAGATTATCGGATTGAAGGCGCCTACCGTGGAAAGAACATCTTGCTCCCGAGGCGTTAAACCAACAGTTGGCACAACTGCCACACATCTGCCCGTCCACGACGACACACGTAGTCCACGGCCCATGGCCCTTGTGGCAGTTCTTGCACGGCATCGGTGCAGCCTCGCCAGCAATGTGGGCAAACAGAGCCTCTACATTGCTTCGTCGCTGCAGGTTGAGGGCCTGCTCCGGGCGGCGTTGCTGGGCCAGCCGCATGCCGGGCTCCCGGGCTAAACGCTTGGCGAGGGCACTCTCGACTATGACGCTACTGTAGCCCGACTCCCGAGCCAGGTTCTCCGTGGTGTTTGCATCAGGCGGCGGTCCATCCAGCGGGGGGCCGTGAGGGCCAAGATCTGGGTGGTGTGGCTGATCGTTGGGGTTGTTCACGCTGCTCGCGAGGATGCTCGCAGCCGTCAGGTCGAGCGGCTGGTGGTGCTGTTGCTGATGATGTTGCTGCTGCTGGTGATGGACGGCGGCGGCAGCAGCAGCGGCAGCGGCAGAGGCTTCCGAGTCGAAGTCGGTATGGTGCTGTGGTTGTAGATGTTGATGGGGGTGTTGGTGCTGGATCTGGTGTTGCTGGACCTGGACCTGGTGTTGTTGGATCTGGTGCGGATGCGGATGCTGGTGTTGCTGTTGTTGGTCTTGCGTGTGATCCTGCTCGTTCTCGGCGTCGACGTCGCCATCGTCGTCCTCCTCGTCGCCTTCCTGTATGATGGAGTCTTCGAGGTCGGGGTCTTGGTTGGGCACGGTGTCGCCCCTGCGGACCGCGCGGCCGCGTGCGTTGGCGGTTGATTTCGTGACCTTGGCCGGGCGGCCGCGCGAAGGTGTGATGATGCCCTTCATGACCGCCGTAAGATTCGATGTCGCCTGCTGGCCTGCTGGCTGACAGTTGGTCGTCAGGTCGATGAGGGGATTTGGTAGATGGCGATAATCGCAGCTGCGACCAGCTGCTGAGTTTCTTCAAAACAGAGTTGGGAAGGACTGCACCTACACTAAACCGGGTCTGGGTTCTGGTCTGGGTTTCGCGAGTTGATAGGTAGGTACGTGATACATCTTTTATCGATAAGGAATGCATAGGATTGAATGTACCTATGTACCTGAGTAGGGGGCATCTTCGCGCTGCTCAACAACTTGAAGGAGACATGAGATAGAGATGTATCTCTTCAAGTGTTGTGAAAATCATGACATTTTCCTCACGGGTATATACACGCGAAATAACAGCAGGTTCCTGCTCTAGTCGAGAATAAATTTCACCTCAAGGTCTCTCCTAGACAGACACAATTAAATAAAGCCTCGGTGCACTCTGCACGCCAATGCTGGTCGAAAATTAAGCCGTATTCTACTCCGTAACCAATTCTAGAATTTACTCTCAAACGCTGAAGAGTTTTCTCTCAAATTCCCCGTGCCTCGTCAATAAGGCGCAATACTAAAAATGCTATGTTGCTTCCCTGGGAACACCGCTGTTGGCTGGTCTAACGCAAGTATACGTATATTTCATCTGATCTATATAAACGAACAGCCAGGCCGGTTGCGTTTGCACTGACGACAACAACAGAGTGTAACAGGATTTGCGGAAGCTTAGGAGGTTATTCAATTTACCAACAATCTTCCATGAGATCAAAGGTCTTGCTAATTTGCTAACCCCCAGTTCTACGGCTTATTTATAATCTAGCTTACTACAGCCCGGCCTCTCGCTGCCTGTTACGCTCACATCCAGGTCCTCCCGAGACCCCATGTAGATCTTTTATCATTCAGCGGCAATTCTGCATGTATGAACTGCAGTCGAAACCTTGTGTGGCATTGCCTGCCTTAGTCTAAAGGCTTTGCTATCACCCAGTACGCTCCTGTCACGTAGTGTGACTATTAGGTTTGCACAGAGCCGCGTTGAATTCCTGACCTAACTTAAGCATCAGCTAGCGAGCACAGCTACATGCTCTCATCTTTCGAACGCATTGCTAGTCTCAATTTTAAACAAAATGTTAACTTTAAGTCGTATTTAGATATAGGCGAGCAGGTTTATGCATGCTCATGCCTCGGCAGTGGTAAACTAAGTTCCTATGACAGTTTCCTTACACGTTTCCCGGACCTCCAGCTAGGTGCATGGAATATCAATTTCGTGCTCAATCCAAACATGATAGGCTTTTAGGGAATGCAAATTTTATCTTAATGGCCAACCGCCTTGTTTGCCTACCGCCCCTGTAGGACTAGAAGCAGCTCCTTGCTTTACTAACATTTGCCTATGGCAGAAACTCGAGAGTTAGATAGTTCTAGTAGTTCTATTTCTCTAATATTCTCTGACAAGTGAGGGAATCGACAAAATATTCAGAACGTAGCGAGATGCTTTACGTTTTCGACCGCTCTCGACGAGAAGATATTCCATAAACTACGTACGTACGAGAACATCAGCTATTAACTGTTGAAGGGCGGATACCATGACACGCCGCCAGCGGGAGGCCGAAAGGTCGCTCCATGACCAACATAATCTCTTGCCCAAAAAGCAGGTTATAATTGCGCTCTTCAGCTTGGCCATCCCGCTTCTCATCGCATTCATTGACCAGAATGGAATCGGGGTGACATTGCCCACCATTGCACGAGATCTCCATGCCGAAGGTACCATTTCTTGGGCTGGAACAACATCACTTATCGCCAACGCGGCTTTCCAGATGCTGTATGGACGACTATCGGATATCTTCGGGCGCAAGGTGGTTTACTTAGCTGCTATTGGATGCCTCGCTATTGCCGCGCTCCTATGTGGTTTCGCTCAGAACAGCATCATGTTCTATGGTATGTGCTTCTTAGAGTCGCGTTCTTTTCTTAGTTTATTAACCTCGGGTGTTCCAGTATTTCGCGGTATCGCAGGCATTGGCGGCGGCGGTCTCAACAATCTATCCATGATTATCGTCTCCGACGTCGTGACTCTGGAGGAAAGAGGGTACTATCAGGGCATTATTGGCTCATTTATTGGCCTAGGAAACGTTATAGGTCCCTTCCTCGCAGCTGCTTTCATCGCTCGCGCTAGCTGGCGGGCGTTCTTCTGGACTACCGCCCCCTTGGCCGCCGCCTTGGGAGTGGTATCATTTTATACACTCCCTTCGACCCCCCTAACACAAGGGTTAAAAGAAAATGTCAGAAAGATAGACTATGGTGGCGTTTTGCTTTCCACCACTAGTATAATATTTCTCTTGGTTCCCATAAGTGGTGGGGGCGCCTATTTCCCTTGGACATCTCCCATGGTGGTTAGTATGCTCGTCCTTGGCGCTGTTTGCCTGTCGCTGTTCATTGTTTGGGAATGGAAGATAGCAAAATTGCCTATGATACCAAGTAAGAGATATATCCCGTTCCGAAAGCCCAGGTATACTAAGCTAAACTTCTCAGTGCAAATATTTAAGAGCCTTGACGTAGCGGTCCTTCTTGGGCAAAATTTTCTCCTTGGTTGTGCATATCAATCCCTCCTGTACTACCTCCCGCTCTACTTACAGAATGCTCGACAATATTCTGTGATGCAAAGTGCGGCTGTCGTTGCCGTTCCAGTCGGGGTTCAGTCTTTGTCGTCTGTGCTATCAGGACGTTTTATTTCGTGGGTTGGGCATTGGAAAGGGGTTGTATGTACAGGAATTTGCTTGTGGACATTGTAAGTGCTAGCGCCTTGCTCCGAGATGATCATATGAAGATGCTGACAAGGCCGACTATCAGTGGCTCTGGGCTCGTGTTGCTGTATAAACGCAACACGTCAATGGGAGTTATCGTTGCCCCTCTCGTAATCATGGGTCTTGGTATTGGCTGTTCATTCCAGCCTACCGTCACCGGCCTGCAGTCCCATACAACAAAATCGAGGCGGGCAGTCATTATTTCAAGCAGAAATTTCTTCCGCTGCGCTGGTGGATCCGCAGGCCTTGCTATTTCAGCGGCGGTATTACAAGCGGTTTTGAAGAAGAGCCTACCCACAGACTTACAGCGCCTTGCCAATAGCGCATATGCACTACCCAAGTTTGAGGGTCATGATGCTGAAGCTGTACTCGATGCCTATATGGATGCTAGTCGGGCAGTATTCATCTTTCAAGCATCACTCGTCGGCCTATGTCTTCTCGGGTGTGCATTTGTAAAAGACCATGGCCTTCGGCCTCTAGAAGAACAAATTGAGACAATGGGACAGGAAGATTCGGAAAACGGGCATCAGGGCTTGACGGAAAAAGCTGTTGTCACGGCTAATAGCCTTAGTAGAGAGGCGACGGCCGCTGCAGGTGAAGTTGGCACGCATCGCAATTAAGTATCCGAACCATCTCGCGGGGCAAACCAATCGGAGTACGTAAGAATTTGACTTTCGAAATGCTTACGAAGGCATAAAGAAGTCTCCTTCGTAACCGAAGACTCGGGTCATACGCTGCGTGGGGGGCTCATGTTTCGGGCCTAATCTCGCTGTTCTTTGCGTTCCGTACTTCGGCGAATGCCTCCTCATAGTGAGGAAAATAGAACGCCGACTCGTTTGAGACCGATTTAATACTTAATCTTATCAAACCAACCCAATTATTTTAATCTTTAATCATTTTCAATAGATAATATGATTTTCTTTCATTTTCGTCGGGAAGCATTGCCGGTTTGCTACACAGGAGATAGGTTTTGCAATAATTCGAAGTCTGGCATCCATACTAGAGAGCCCTCCGGCTGATCGATCCAGTTGGCAAGTTCAGCGACCACTTTCCATGCATCTCCGTCTTCACCTTCGGCTAGGTTGTCAAACTGTTCGGTGGCGAAATCAGTGTTGTTATTTGATACATTCCTCATCTGAACCGCTGCCGTCTCGGCTAGGTTGTTGACGCCATTTTCGAGTTTCTCCATGGTTGCATTGACGAGGACTTCGAAAGCATCACGGTACTTCTTCACCCATGGTGCCCTCTCTCCCATCACGAAGAGGACCAGCGAGCAAGCCCGAATATCGTTCGACAGGCTGTAAGACCAGATGGCATGTTGTTGTGTCCAGAGACCATAAAGTAATGTAATTCCTGCGACAAACACCGTTTGGACGGCGATGAATGAGTGGCCGTATTCGAGCGACTGATGCAGTTTTTTGTGCGCTTGGCAGACACCTCCAGCCGCGCGAAGGCAAATTAGATAATACGGGTCGGAGGGCGGTAATAGAGGTAGAAATGGTTGTATTAGCAAGCGAACAGCGCGATGGTAATGGCACATTGGGTAGTTCAAGTCCACGTCGCTAAACCGTTCCACGAGGGATGTTTTCCAAGACTCTAGATCTTGATAGAGCTGATTCATCTTGGGCGTGAGCGCAGATAGGGGTTTGTCCGCCCGGTAGATTGAGAATTGAATGCGTGACTCAATCCGTCTCATTTTGAATAGCCAGATCGCCAATGACAGAGAGCGTCTCCTAGCCGGGCTCACCATTTGTGCAGGCGTTGTTTCGTCCCAAACTTCGTCTTCGGGGTCTAGTGGCAAGTCCACATCGATTTGTCTATCCGGTATGCTTAGCGGCCTTCCTAGGCAGATCGCAATCGTTCGCTCTAGTGAATAAACGCTCCAAAATAACCTCCGGCGCATCTGTATTGTATAACGGTCTAACGACACCTCGTGCCGCCTCGTGTGCAACCCTAGATCGATACAAGTCCTCATGGCTAAGCCAATCATATACCATATGCCATAGCTCGAGCTGCGGACGTGATATAAAACCAAAAGCAGCATAGCCTCTACGTTTTGGGTCGTCTTCGACTCCCGAGCTGTAAATAGATGCTGTAACGCGGTCATATAATAGTTCTTGCTCCACGGATTAGCCTGCTGTAGAAAATCCGCGTCGATATTAGTCTTCATACCTCCGGTGGGGTGGCTGTATTTCTTTCGGTGAGTTGTATCAACATTGCACCTATAGCATACACCATGTATAATTTAAATAGACCAAACCGCTCAGGTTTGGTAAGCTGTTGAACTGGAGTTTCGTGCAGCGTCACACGCTTTCCGTGGAGGTCCCAAACCTCCTTTTCATCAAGGAAAGGATAACGAGTCCTATTTGGAGTATGCCGTTAGCGATATGATTTCGTGCAAGTTGGGGGAAATGGATTGGCATCGAAAAGAACACATCTAGAGTCCTGCTCTTCAATATGCGAAATAGGAGATGTCGGGATGCAGGTAATGGCCCCTGAGAACAATGATAGAGTCGCAAACACGTACTGAGGTTGATTTAAATAAGTATTTATAAGAGTTGTGCCGTGTTCATCAGTGGGCGGCTCAGCGGTGCGAGCAACCATTTCCTGTCTATTGATAGCACGAGCACCTCCAGGTACTCCTATACCGTCAGTGGTGCCGAGCCGAGACCCATTGGCATCGAGCGGCAACGCCTTATTCCAGACAGTTGCTTGAACCATCTCACCTAAGGTCAATGCCAAATTAAGGCCGGAGGACGCGCCGACGTAGGCAGGAGCCTCAATGTTTCCAAGGGCAAGTAGCTCGACAGCCTCAGCGAGAACATTGTTCCTAGACTGGGTTCGTATGCCGCTGTTTGGCGTCTGCGGTGGCGCCTCGGGTCCCCGTTGGTGAGTCTGTTCAGAAAGACGAGCCTCTAAAAGAGCTATCCGCTGCTCTAGCGCGTGGGTGTATGCTGCCGGAGGCTCGTCCTCGGAAACAGCAGATTTGTCACATTCCGTCCCTGCCTTTCTACAGTTGGAGCATGTTGGCCATTGGTCGTCACACTACACATGAAATATTAGTCGGAGTAAGGCTGAGGTTTTGAGGTATGGAGGACACTGACTTTCTGCTTTCTATGTTTGCATCTCGTACAGGCAGTTCGGCCTCTCTTTCGCGGATTATAAGTCCCTTTAAGATCAGCAGCGGCGGCAGAAGCGTTGGGCGACGCACCCGAAGAGGGTGCGGACATGATAACAGCTGCTAAGTGGCTGGCTGCATGTATTAAGCCACCGATACTAGGATTGGCGCAACGGACATCCGACTACAGCGCGATCGCTATATATATAGCAGTGGCACAAGGCTTTGTACTACTGGAGGCGTTGGCAAGAGTGTGGCTCCGCCGAAATATCGGTAGTCCGTGAGGAGTCGGCTATGCTATCGGAACATCCGCATCTAACCTAGGTTATTTAGGCTTAGGTAAGCTGTGACATGTGACACGCGACGTTACCCGATCTCCCTCAGGGCAGGCTCTCTCGCTCCTGAATATAGAGGCATTCTTCCTCTCGCACACATATAGATGAAAAACGAGCCGAAAAAAGGAAAAAGAGAGACATGCTTCCACAGCCAAATATTTGGGAGCCGACACAAAAAAATCGAGGTTGATTGAACACCACGTGTTGTAAGTAATTTTGTTTTAAATTAGAGTTGTCAATCGTCACAGCAAGACGACTACGTTTAATTATATACACATCTCATGAGGCTATGAGCAAGAATCTCACAAGCACTCTGGTCCCAACACCTCCTCAGCCTGGCCCGCATCTATCAATACTTAAGAGCGACCGATGATGTTCGCCTCGTAGATACTAGTGAGCTTGCCAGTGTTGTCGTTTTGAATCTGTTGGTGTACCAGTCAGCCGAAACTGCGCGTCGCAGTCACTTATACATCAAGTAGGTATACAACGTAAACGTACCTCATAACGGGGCTCCTGCATAGAGGCTTGCACATGGCGGGAGGCCTGCATCCCCGGCTCGGTGAGGACATCTAGGATCACGCCGGTGCTTTCCGATGTATTGGAGCCGGGCCCTAGAGAAGAGTGATGCGTCAACCCGGGCTCCGTCGCTTTTATTACATGAACCGACCGAGACTCAGAATGGAGGATTGGGCACTACTCACCTCCCACGGGCTTGTATCGGACATTCTGCCCATTCGAAAATTTTGGCGCCATGGTCACGGATATCGTAAAGAGACGGGTGATAAGACTAGGTACTGGGGTGGTTTACAATTCGAAATATAATTTAAAGAGTATTTCTTACGAAGTAGAACAGCTAACCGTCTTGCCGGTAGACAGACCGCATGAGAATGGTATATATATCCCAAATGGTCACAATCAACCGCCCCTCCTGGATACTGAATCGCATAGTTTCGCGTCAACGTCACCAACCGCCATCATCCGCGTATAGCGGCCAAACAATTCGCAACGTGAACATTCCACCCCCAAAATACCGTAAACCCCCGATTTTCTCCTGCTAACGATTGTCTATCCATGACCCAATGTTCACATGCGAAGACCGTCTCCAATTTATCACTCATACCATTCGCGGCTCTTATTGGAGGGGCTGCCATTCGTGATGAAGAACACCCACCACAGACATCAAAAAGGCTCGCTAAAATCCACTTGGCTCAGAGTTTCCTCACCACGGCTTCGAGGGCTTGTAGTGAACGGCCTCGATGTTATTTCCCAGGGGATCAAGCACGAAGGCGGCGTAATACGGATCAGAGAACTCGCGCCGCAGCCCCGGCTTTCCATTACAGGTGCCGCCAGCTTTTCTGGAGGAGAGTCACACCCGTCAGTATAACGTCACAGGTCCCTCGATCAAGCAGCCATCCCACAAAAAACATCGATCGAACGGATGATCGAGATATGATGCTAGCATGCCTGTATATCTAGGACCTAGCCTAGGAAAAGCGGGAAAGGGGGCGCTGCGAGGGGGGAATGCAGATGCTAAGTACTCACATAGCCGTCGCGTACCACTCATCCACTACCTCCGGAGTGGCCGCGTCGAAAGCCACATGTGTGCGCCCGGGGCGCGTGTCTACGTTGCCGCCGGACGGGAAGACGGCCTGCTCGCCATTGCCAACGTGCAGCCAGAAGTCGGGGAATGAGCCGACCGGTTTCAGTCCAAGCATGAAGTCCGCCTTGTCGAAATAGGTCACGTAGCCTAGTGGCGCGAGAGCCGCCAGGTAGAACGATCGCATTCGGGCGAAGTTGGCGGCGCCCGTGGCAAGGGATATATGCGAGAGAGGCATGGCTGATGCGCAAGAGGGGAAGCAGCCAATGATGATAGACTAGCAGAACTAAGGAGGAGAGAAAGCTGCTTAGAGATGGACAAGGTGCTGATGCAAATGGTTTTGTCTGTAGGTATTATTGCCTGTCTATACAAATATTAGGGATATATATCATGATGTTGGCGACCTCAAGGTGCGATCCTATGGGAATTTATACACTGTTGAACGCTGCTCATACCACGAGATCGTCGTTCGTGGTGGTTTACAACGTGCGGAGTTCCGAGTTCCATCTTACACAGTGCATCCCAAGGATACTAGATGACTCAGACTTGAAGGCCATCACGATACTCTGAAAGTATCACAGCAAACTTCTTATTAAACATGGCAGATAGTGTGAGAAATAGCAGTGAGGATCATGATTCATAGCCGCCTCAAGGGCGTAAGTCTATATATACCGCTTTCAGTGCCCATAAAGTTTTCTAGCTGGAAATGAGACGGGAACGCAACAATGTCAGTACCATCGTGGTTCGCCATCACCCCGAAGACAGATCGACCTCGCCCCGTATAACAATCACGTAAAACGCCGACCGGTCTTCGGGTAGGGGGTGTAGTTTCAAACCTCAAGCGTTAAAAACCACAAAGTGAATTCATAGGGTGGTTTTGGTTTAGGGAGCAACCACTATATACAGCTGGGTCGTATATACACGTTGGGATTACGTATCCCAGCATCCCAGCAGACGATACCTTCCTAATCACCCTCATTGCCACGAGTTATTGTGACACCTGCGCATGTCAAAAACGTCGACAAGACAAAAACACGCCACGCCAACAACCATGCTCGTAGATCATTGGAAAACAAAACAGATCAAGAAATTCTGCGTGAGCGCTTGATCCTGTGATTTCGGCTACATCCCGCAAACCGCCGTATGTGATATTTGAAGCCCATTTCGATTCGCCGTTACGCCGCTCGTCAAGAAGAAAATTAACTTGTTTCGAAAAAGTGATATAACGAAAACAAAGACGAATCCACAATGTACCACGACCGGTCATAGCCGAAATGCGATGAACGGATGCCAAGTAACACGTTACGAATTCACACTAAACAGTGCCACGTAGGCGTTGTTTTCGGGCTAGCCAATCTCCTAGCATATTGTCCAATTGCTAAAGTAGTTGTCATCAATACAAGGACAAAGTAGCGGAAGTATAGTGCGGGGCTTACAGTTGTTATCTCAGCTAATTTAGCATTTTGCTCGCGGAACAATGAGTTTGCGATGGGGTGATTAGGGCCGACGGGTGCCACATCCGTTTTATCGTCATACACCACCACTAATAAGTCGCGAATCTCGGATCCCGAATCAAAGAACGCACGAAGGTTAGCATCATTCCACGTCGAAGCAGTCGTTGGCGATGTCGCAGTAGTCATAGAGTCTTGGTTTCTATGCGTGTTGCCGTCCACGTCTGCAAGCTCTGGCGTTGGCGAGGATACAAGTGAAGAGCGATCTTCCTGGCTCGAACTGTCGCCCATGAGAGCGGGAGGGTTTGAAGGTGTAATAGGAGAGACTTCAATTGGAGATTCTGACAAGCGTTCCGTAGGTGGCCGGGTCTCCGCTGCTTCACCCTGCCGCGGTATGCTGTTAGAGCTGTCCGGGAACGAGCCTGGAAGAATAGGCCGCAGTGGTCTTTCGTCAGATAGCTGTCTTTGAGGCTCAGCAGGAGGTGCTCTGGTTGGCTGCGGCACAACCTCTTCATCCGTGGAAGAATCGAAGTCATCCAGTTCAAGGCGTGACTTCGCCTGTATGACCTTCACAGGACTCGATTCCCCATTTGCTGTTGTCTTCGAGGCTCCTTGTTTGGGTTTCTCGTCTTTCGCCGGTTGTCCTTGGTTCTCAAGCTGCTCCGACTCTACCATTCTCACGGTCGCTGGAGGCACGCTGGATACAGTGTTCGTCTTCACCTCTGCAGCCAAAGGTGGACCACGATCTGAACCCGCCGCCGTCGAAGCAGCAGTTGGTCTACGGGTGGGCGATGCTTCGGTTCGGGGTTGCTGCTTCTGAAGTTTGCCTGAGTTCCGGGGCGGGCTTTTCTGTGACGAAGATTCCATTTCCTCTGGCTCTTCAACCATTTCCGCATCCGCAAATCCAGCCCCAGTATCCATAGACCGCTTCCCAAGCGATTCATCGTCATCATCAACGGACTTCTTCTTATCCTTCCGCGAGAAGAAACTCCGAATAGCGCTCGGTTTCTTATTATCTTTCTTTTCTTTTTCTTTCTTCTTCTTATCGTCCTTGCCTCTATCAGGGGCAAGATCTTTTTCAAGGCTAGGTCGCTGGCGCAAGTCTTTAGAATCATTCGAAACCCGAGGCTCGTTATCATCTCGCAGTAACCCAGGAGTGAGGCTAATCTTCTTGGTCTCAATCGTCTCGTCTCTGAAAAAGGAATCTGTATTCCTAACAGTCCCGTTTCTCGTTGTCCTCTCTGTCTTACCATCGAAAAACTCGTCACTACTTCTGTATGTTGGTTCTTTGTCTGACGGTTCGACCTTGTCAACTTCCTCAGATCCAGTAGTGTCTACCTTCACTTGCTTTTGACTCCGAGGTTTCAGTGGCTCAACCTTAGCAGATTCATCGTCCTCTAGTATATCGGTTGTGGCTTGTTGAGAGTCAGCTTGGTTTTGCTCGTTTTCTTGTTGTACTGCTTCCTGTGGAGCTTGCGTATCATCCTCTTCACCTTCGTCATCAGAATACTCTAACTCAGTATAATCAACGTAAGTGGGGGATGTGAAGGTAACGGTTTTTGCCTTGCGCCTCTTCATGGCCGTCATGAGTGGATTCCTAGTCTTTTCGGCTTGGTCACCAAGCATGGTTGCAGAGAGCTATACAAGTTAGAATATCTCCTTAGGCGATACGTGGATATCCACCTACATCGATGTTTCTGTGCTTATTGAGTCGCGCTAGCCTTTCAGTCGGCGTCTCGATGTGCTCGGCTGGTAAGTACCCTAAACAAATTATTAACCCATGCGCCTTGTCTACATGGGGATAGAGAGGTCGAACCAATGCTGCTATCTTTGACAACCCGAACTAACCACCAGTAGCTGTTGCTGTCGTCAAGAAGAACCATCGTGTCGCCTTTCGTGGCGTTGGCTTGACCTTCGACCGTAGCGACAAAAGTATGTAAGGCGTAGACGAACTCGAAATCGATATCCTCTGTATCTTGTAAGCATTCGCCACCCCAGCCAGAGTCAATAAATCTGTAGTCATCGGTGAAAGAAAATTCATCTTCCTCGTCCTCGTCCTCGTCCTCGTCATCCTCATCGGAGGCGACGTAAGGTATTAGAAACTCGTAGGGGGAGATTATCTCATCTTGGACGGCTTCGTCTTCGGGGCCACTTGGTCTGTTGAGGGAGAAGTCTTCTATCTTAAGGTCGATCCCAGAATCTCGGTCTGGTATTGAGTAATTTTGTTCGTAAAGACGTCCGGCATTATCTGCGATTGTCTCTGCAAAGTCGGATTCCTGCGCTTGTGGCTCGCGTTCGAGTGTCATCTCGTAATTAGGGAAGACGTTGTCGCATTCGTCCGCCTCGGTATACCCACCAGGAAGATGACCAGGCTTAGGGGCATCAACAGAAGCCTTGCTTGTCTGTTGACATGACACTTGTAGGGGAAGGTGTTTAGGGAGTTCGAGATATGGTGAAGAGGATCTCGTCTCGGGGACAACCGGAGAAATAAAGAGGTCGTGACTCAAAAGAGAATTGCGCAGAGAATCAATGCGCGCGGGCCATGTAGGCGGAAGGGTGTACCCACCATCTTCAATTGAAGGTGAACTCGAAATCTTGTCCATCATGTCATCGTCTAGGTCGTCATCGTCGGTGGTGACGTCGATATCATCCTCATCATCGGCATGCCCCACGACGCCTCCGTTCTGCGCAATAGCCAGCGCATCCTGTTGTTGCATCTTGTGGCCATTCAAGGAATTCACGATACCAGACGCAAGTTCCTCAGCGTATAGTTGTAGATGGCGATCGTTGTCACCATCACCGTCGCCGGGGATCCACGAGACCCTGGGACTCCGCGCCTCTTCCTCGGCGCGCTCTTCCTCCACTTCGCGTATGGTCTCGGCCTGGTGCGGCGCAAGCGAGCCGTTCGTGTTCGTGTTTAATGTAGGCTTGGAGGTGGGGTGTTTGTGGTCTTTGGCAGAAGGAGCGTCGTGATCCTGAAGATCAATGGAATCTGTGTCGGAGAGGCGATATGGTTAGCAGGCACGAGATGAGACGGCACGAGACGAGGCGAGTCGCAGCCGGCAGCCAGGTAGAATGATAGATAGCATGAGAATTAGCAGCAGTGGCAGCAGTGGCAGCACTGTTGGTCCCAGACCCAGCTACCTAATTTAAATTCTCCTTTGTGAAACGGCGACATGTAGATCAACCAACTAATTCCATTTTTGGGACATACCGGCACGAATAATCTGGGGTCTCGTCATCTTGGCCAGCAAGTGCTCGAGAAGCAACGTGCCATGAACCTCGCGCGGACAGCCTCAAGGAAAGCGATGTGGAATTGGGTCAATTCATCAAGTGAGAGAGCGAGTGGAATTTCCCTGGTGAGGTTGTATGGGTGCTGGTACTGGAAACTGATCAGTCACCCCTGTCGCTGGCTGATGAGGAGGATTTAGACATCGAGTTGTTGGCTTGGAAGGGGTTGGTTTGGTAGTGTAGGGAGGCAGACGGGAGGCGGGATTGGGGGGGCTATCCACTAGACAGTATGTAGGTAGTGTATCCACGAACCAGCTGAAGAATGCCGCGTTGCACCTTCTTCCCTTTTTTTTTTCCCTTCTTTTCCTTTTTCTTGATGGTTGGTACGTTAGGTAGGTGGTAGGTAGTACCGTACAGTAGGTAGTATTCTTTTCTGTACAGTCAGTACCTACATAGGTACTGTACAGGTGGCTACCTAGGTAGTCTAACAATAAGTTTTTGACAAGGATCCAAGGATCTCAGTGCAATTAAGGCTAGGCTAGGGTAGCGAGGATGGTCTCAAGTCACGGGCCTAACTTAAGATAAGGTCTGGATAGAGCATACTTAGTCTACCTAGTACAGATCTCGGCAAGTTACATACTTCGTTGGTCGATGCTAGGCAAAAATATTGTGTACCTGAATGCTTCCTGGGGGCCGAAAGTATCCGAATTTTGAAGTGTCCCATCTACGTACCGTAGACGTGGTACCTACTCAAGTCTGCTCAAGTATCAGTCAGGGCGGGAAACCCAAACCATGATTAGTTCGGGCTACCAAGCTTGAAACAACCCGGGGCAAAGCTGCCCAGGCACAAATATGCTATGTGGAGACGAATGCTTTAATAGGCACGTCCTAATGGGGTCTAGGGTTGAAGCCAACCCCTTACCTTGGTACCTAGCAGGTGCTACGGTGTACAACACACTGTGCGTCGCAGGCCCAGGAACACCCGACGTTCAGAATACCGGCCTCTTAATTGCCTTAATTGGCGTCGGAGTGCGACACACTTGTGGCACTGTGGCTCACGTATGTACGTTTAGCGTTAAAGCGCCCACAGTGCCACACCCGCACATTTGGCAGGCTAGATCTTGTCAACACTTTCTTGAGCGACGGCAAGACATAACAGAATGATACTTTACTGAAGAGCCAACACAAGGGAATTACGAATATGAATAAGCACTTAGTAGAAACCCAGAACATGGAATCAGGATATCGAGGGACGTGGATTTTGAACTTCATCAGAGAACATCATCGGTTTAAGCACCACAGGAGCCATCAATCGCGGGGACCGATCAGGGCACAGAATATGCAACTTCAAAGCCTATACACGCGAGACGCTTGAGCTTATTATGGGTTAAGACATATGGATTGTCCGATACATTCGACGTCTTCCCGGATCACAAAGGGGGTGTGTACGTCACAGTCGACCGACTTCATCCCTTACTTACTGCTTAAGCGATGTAGTGGTGGTACGACTTCTTGGCCTCACGACGGACCCGACGGCCTAGTTTCCTAACACCACGCCAGAGGGCTTCCGAAGATGAGACCTCGCGTCTTGCCATCTTTTTGGCGGCAACCATGTGCTCAGCCATCCACGAGGCCCATTCCCAAGGAGCCGCCTTACCACCCGGTAGCGAGTTGAAATACTCCCAGTTAGCAACGCCGCCGAAATTTCCGTTCTCCGTAATGAGTTCCTGTAGCACGGGTGCTTCTGAATCAAGTGCGATGAAGCCACTGCCGTTATCAGGGCTGCTCAATACTGTAGACGTTGGAGGTCAGTACCTTCTATCACAAGCAAAATTTGTGGATTGGTTGGGGACATGACAGAGCTCCCAAGACGTCATCTTTGGTCTAATGCCAATTGCCGACTTTACAAATGAGGAAATAAGGAAGAAAATGTCGGCGGGAACTACTTACGACCCATGACGACCTTATTAGCGGCGAAACCGTCGTCAATGATGCTCTCGTAATCGCCAGCACTTCCGGCATTGCCCCAACCAAAGTAGAATTCTAGGCGCCATTAGTTAGTGATTGCTCGTGAAAGTGGCGTTGTAGCACTGCCGGGGGTCATGTCCAATTATGAATACCATGCCCTACAAGTTATTTGTCGGGATAACTTACGGGCATTATAGAACGAGATCGAGCTGCCACGCTGTGCCTCAAGATCAAAATAGTTGAAGCCACTGAGGTTGCCACCACCCTCGGTAAGGGCAGATGCCACAGGCGCGAGGGTGATGATGAAGTCGGAGCCGAAATCCGCCTTAAGGCGGTCGATTAAGCGGATGACGCCGTTCAAGGAGAAGTTCTCTTCTACATCGAGATCCATGCCCTGGATGTTATGGGCGCCAATGAGGTCGTGTAGTGGAGCGTAGTACTTCTCGAACGAAGCATCGTCACCATCAAGCCGTTGAAAGGAGCCTTGTGCGGCCCCGCCAACCATACACATGATTTTAACACCAGCAGCCTGAAGTTGAGCAGCCTCACTCCACATCGTGTCGAAGATGGGATCGTCCGGAGGGTTATCGTTCAGATGGAGCCCGCCATCATCGTCGATGACGTGAAGCGCGGCGATGAGGACATGCGTAACAGATATCGTGGGCTCAGCTTGTATTAAGGGTAGCAAAGAGACATGAGTAGTATCGGTTCCCAGTCCGGTCTGATAGTAAATCACCACACGGTGGTCGTCTGGCGGAGCCGCGCCAGCAGTGCAGGCAAGCGGTGCTAGGAAAGCAAAGTACCTGGCTAACCAGCCTAGAGGTCTGCAGGCCACCATCTTGAGGGACTGGGCTTTCGTAGCTTGGACCTACGCCCTTATTCAAGCTGTGCTATAGTATAGAGACAAAAGCTACTACACTGATTCGATGAATAGGCCTAACGTGCCAGATGGGAACCTCTCGATCACACAGGATCCGAAACGATGGTCTTATATATGGGAAAGTACCCATCTTATATGGCGCTTATGAAGTCCGGGGCGGCACCGGGTATGACAATGATCGAGCCATGTTTATTTGGGGAATGTTTGATGTTTCCGTAGTGCTCATCGCGCCGTTCGTTCCTAATGACCCTAGCTTCTGGAGAAGATCCCCGGTCAGGCCTGTAACGTCACCTAGTACAGAGGAAGGAATGGTAATGCAAGCCCCGTATCCACCATCAATTGGCATACACTGTAAAGCCATCGTGGAGATTCACATCCTGCACTACAGGGCTGTGCATCGAATTTCCAAAATGAGCGCGCTTCGCTGCTAAGCATCAAGTTGGATTCGCATTATAATCTCGGTTCGCCATAGCAGAACCGTCCAACAAATGGTCACCTTCCTCTTTGTTATATCCAGGGCTCAGTCCTTGAGCTCGTGATGCCATAAACCCTTGAACTACCTAGTACGGCAGTTGACGTTACAGCGCAGCTCTACGAAAGCCTTAGAGGAGTCTATTCCCTATTCCCCACTCTCAGAACGGCAGGTCGAAGACGATACGGCGTGAGCACATCGCTTTCACAGGCTAGGATCACCCGCCAAGCCAAACATTCAACGGATTCTGATACTGTAAGCAAGCACAAGAGATATCTCAGATTGGCAAATGACGTCGCGAAGAAGCTGAGCGATGGATGTACAAGGCAGGTCACAGCGCATGCTGGCGCTAATTCGGCCCTACGGCGACTATCCACCACAAAAGACGCTACCATGGTTGATCATCTGAAGTCGGGATTACCTATCTCACTAATGCTCATGCGGGCAGAATGCGGGGATGGATAATTGTTATGTCAAACAACATAAGAACATCGGACGACAAGACACACCAGACTACGGCCGCGCTCCGCTGTTGAGGCTCATAGAGAATGTAACCTCGGGCGCTGATATGAAGTAGGATACTATGTACTTTATCCACCTACTTCCCATCCCTCGAATAGGAGGATTGTCCACAATAGACAACCCGTTAGTCCTCCTGTCAGATTCCTTCAATACAAATCCCCCGATGGTCGCACTACTGTAGGCCCGCACAGCACATTATCCCTGACTCCCAGGCAATGTACACAATTGGGTTGGGCATTTAGAGTCTCTTAGCATATGTACCTGCAATTAGAATGGCGACGCGTATAGTGTCAACTGACCTAGCTTACTACTGTATACACACCTTTCCGACAGCAGCTTCTTTCTATTTTTATCTATTTTAGTGGAGTAGGTAGAATAATGATTGTAGGTTTCTTACCTTCCGTAAGCCTGCCTATCATATTTCTCTCTCCTTTACTATCCTATCAGAGATGGGAGGTTTCTTGCTATCCTAGCCTTGCTCTATGGCCAAATCAAATAATCGGTGGCGCGAAGTCTTTTGAAAATTTCATACCCAATTTTCTTACACCTTGTCTTCATCATTAGCAATGGCGTAGTATCGCTTACTTGACAATATGCTCGGATGATACGTCTATTCGTGAAGCGCGAGGCGAATAGAAAGCGATTCGACACCGCATCGCCGGCGCTCTATCAAATCAGCTAGGCAAAGCTTGACACAGACGATCGTGAAAGAGAGAAAGTGGCGGGGGGAAGCAGGCTCACGGCATAAGCCTAGAGAGAACTAGCACACGTTTCGTCACTCGACCCCTTATAAACCAAGTCAGTGATGGTCAAGATCTTACGATTACAAAAGGCCAAGGAAAGGCTACCCGCTCGTGTGCAGCTTTACGTGAGCATCAACAGCCGGATATAAACAATGGACGCGGAAGGAGACTCTTAAGGCGCTTCAGGCAGGGAGCTTTCGCTGAACTTCGGAACACCACAGCTATAGCTTGGTCTTTGACAAACCTCGTCGAGCGGCTATATGTTGTCTTTCAGGTATAAGTATAATATGAGGAGGTACAGTAATACCTGTGGCTACATGCACTAGCCTACCCTATATGAACGGAAGCCTCCTTCGAAGATGATCTATCAAGTATCGCGATTATTGTGAGGCTGTCTAACTCCCCGGATGATGGCTCCTTCACCAGGGGCGCATTTCTACTTTAAACCTTGAGTTTTATTCACTGAGACAGGCCAAACGTGCAATTATCTCTTCTACATTGTACGGAAACGAGCAGAACCATAGCCCAGACTTGTCTCCCAATTGAACTCGCACCTAGTCTAGCGTTTTCGCGCTCAACGCGGTGCACAGCCTCTTGTTCGTGTACCACCAAGACTGAAGCAAGATAGCGAACGCGCCTCAACGCGCCAAAACCACCATCCAAGCAACTATTCACGTTGAGGGCAAAGCGCAGGGTTTCGACATAGATACTACACGAACATTGCTTATCCTACGAGGCATCCGTTTGATGTTGCCATCAACGACGAAGCTACGAATAAAGCTAATACTTACCGCCCCTCGTCTCGCACGTGCAAGTGCTAGCTATAAACATCCTACTAGAAGTAAATGCGGACATTTGTTGTGACAGACGCGCGGAAGAGTGGAAGCGAAGACGTGCGTCTCATCAATGAATTCATTATGAGCCGGCCATGTCGCTGAGCTGTTAGATGCGAGTATGAGCCGAGCATCCAGACTAAGGCGCCTTGCTTCCTCGCCTTCTCGAATAGCACCTAAGTTTACCGGTCCTTAAAGAATCGGGATGGCGCCATCTGGATCCCAAAATAGGTTCAGCACCTTGCATCGAGGAAGGTATGCTATGGTGAGTCCACGCGCCAGCCTAGAGAGCGCTACCCTCCAAGCAAAGACGAAGGTAAGTTTTGTGAGCCACAGCCAGAGAACCTACCTATTATTAAGGACGATGCTTCTCACCAAGATGACTGCGTTAAAAGACGTCGCTAGCCATTATCAACCACACTCATAAGAATAATAGGCCGGTCTAGACTAACGTGTGTGACCTACCGTATCTACCATCCTGGTAAAGTGACGGTCCGCACACAACGACAACATTTATCGAAGATATTCGTCCCTACATTCGCAAGGTGAAGATGGCCATTTCGGTTCGTTGTGCCGTGCTGAAAAAACTTCGAGAATTCCGCAATGCAAAGTTCCCGCCGGGTATGCTGTCACCTGATCACAAATCGCAGAGATATCGTAGACGGAGAAGCAGGCTGCCGTAACGGCCATTTTCTGCGGCTACAAAGATGTATACAAGAACCTTACAAACTATCTCGAGTGTCGTCTCTGACTCGCTGTTTGTAATCCAAGATTCAGAAGAGCGAACGACGGAATAAAGCGTGGATATAACACGGAGAGGGGTGCCCAAATATATATGCTTATTCCCTAGAAGCTACACGGGCGACAGAATAGGGCCCTATCTAGAATGAGGGGCACTGGACTCGCACGAGTACGATGCGATTCACAAAGACCCGCTAGTTTCTCATTCTGCTTCTTGCCGGTTGCCGGTTAACTCTCCTGCTTCTCGAGGCATTATGCTAACCTCGCACGGTTCTTGGGTAGCTACATGCAGGTATTCATTACCGCCAGGTTCTCTATGTTGGTTCTCATCCGGGGGGTAATTTCCATACTATTTTCGTTACCGTCAATTCCGAAATACACAATCCGGCCATTCCCTCATCAGACAACGCACCCTCCATTTTCATATCGACCCGAATAATGGTCGAGCCTGCGGCCGAGTGGGCACTACGGCCAATAATACAACACTGTCAATGCTGCCGCCGATGTTGCGTTGCATACAGCCTCTTAGTCATTGAGTTCTAGAACATCACGCCCATGACAAGAATTATCTCGCGAACTTAACGTGGCATGCGCGAGTGTTGTCATTCTAGGGGGGCTTGTCGGATACTCCTTCAATTCTCCTTCCTCAAAGACGAGAAGTTGGGAGCCGGTCATATTTAAGCCTCACCCCCCGACACCCCAAGCGAGGTATCTACGGCTCCGCTATCCCAAATTCTAAATCTCCCAGCTACCAGTTTCAAGGCAGACTATTGGTCCCATTGGTCCCTCGGCTGTGACGGCTTCTCTTCGAGATATCTCGGTCGTAGATATAAGTGGCTAGAAAAGACGCCTCTTATAGTATTTTCATAATTGCTCGGGGTTAGTCCCTTTCCCCTCCTATTGCACAAACGGATCTACCCACGACGTAGAAGCCATGCCGTTAGTAGTACTACGCCTTCGGAATAAATAATTTATGGGCCCATACACATCCAGGCGTCGGGGCGGGGATTATGGGGGGTTTAAGAGACATAGATTAGAAAGCCGTGTGACCATATATTATTCAGTGGCAATGCTACCGCTTGCGAGGGGACTAGACAGTTAAGTGATACTATATGTGGCAGATGCAGAGGTCGAGAGAATGGCCGTTTGTACGTGAGCGTTGGCAAGGCTGGTCTAAATGTATTTATTCCGCAGCCTTAGCTCTGATATATTGGCATGGCTCATCCGAAATGCGACTGAAAGGCATGTCCCACTAGATACGCGTTGTGTTACGCTCTTAAGATGAAAAGAAGCTTGCTCATCTTGATCAGTAATCACTAAGTAGTTGGTCTTCGATGAAGACTGACTGATAGACACCAGATGTCTTCAACCCCAAGGCCGAAAAGGTGAAAGATTTTAGACAGGAAATATTAACAATTTGATACATGATTGGGAGAAACATTATCAAAGTGTACGGGCAGGGATCACATGGGTTCGGGGGGTAGTTATTGGAGCTGTGACGTCGATAGCTCCAGACCCCGCCGACGTCATCGCTTCTCGGAGCACCCACTTTTTGTGCTCTCGAACTACAACGATCAGCTATTACACAGACCACACTACCTACCGTAACAACTTGGTCAGTCCTACTTTACAAACCTATGCCTAACTGTATATTCTTTGCTTGATTACGCAAGTAAAATGGAACGTGTACCGTAGCTGGGTAGCCCGGAACCAACGGCCATCATTGAGCCAATGATTCCCCAGAGCATTGCGTCAAGCCACCTACGCCAGCTTTGTCCTAGATGAACCATTCGGCCCTGTGAGAAGAAATACCTGTTTCGTTCCATACCGTTCCCTCGTCTCCCTTTGTTAACTAGAGTCCGGCTAGGCTTAGCCGATTGTCACACCTAGCCTACCCTGCTTAGATACCTTGATATCCCGGACGAAGACGTCACAGATAGCCAAGCTTACCCCGGTGTCTTGGGACAGCATCCATCCATCTACCTCCAACAATTTATAACCATTAGCCCCCCCCTCCTACACATGTTGAGCCTCCTAGTCACCTCTGATATATATATCTAAGCTTCATTCAACCTCTGCTACATTAAAATAACTTCAAACACCTGTGACTATTTACATAAGTCACATAACGCACTTGGCTACTTAGTAATAACAAGCCTCATCGCCTCAGCACAATCTTAGACTTCCTAGCATGGAGACTATTAACAACATGGCCCAATCAGCCGCAAAGGCAGTCTGGGGCGAGAATAAACCAAGCACCGAAGAGCCCGTCTCCGGCCGTCTTGGCGATACCTCAAAGGGCGAGCCGTACGACGCCGGTAACATAGGTATTCCCAACCCCCCCTCGGATCTCCTTGTGACGTCATGCATGGACTTGATTACAGCTAGGACCTTCTACTGACTCCTACACTACAGAGCCTACAAACTCAAACACCGCTAACGAAGCGTCTACTAATGGTGTGGCTAATGGCGATGCTAAAGATGACACCGCCAAGGACGCCGAGTTTGCTAAAACGACCGGCACTGCTGCCGAGAGTGATGAAACCCCTGACAATCCGTCCACTAATCTCAAGGCGACCGCGGGGACCGGTGACTCCAGCAAGGGACAGGGCGACACACGGCCTCCCGAAGACCCCAAGACGAACCCCAAGAGCGCCCCCACAGATGTAAACGATACTGCCGAGGAGGGAGTCAATGAGGCCCAGAAGCTCGATGGCCCCGGCCCCAAGCCCCTCTCAGAGGTAGCTAAGGAACATGGCGGTGATGCTGGTAACAGTAGCACATCGGTAGACAATACAGACAAGCCGAAAGACGAAATCGAGGAGAGCAAGGAAGAGAAACATGAGAGCAAGGGCACTGGGGAGCAATATGTTAAAACTACTGGTCTGCAAGCCGACGGCGGAGACTTTGACGCCACGAAGCCCGGCGCCGGCAGAGAGGCTGATCGTAAGTTATCCTGAGAAAAGAAAACCCTAAGGAAAGTTACAATATTTCTAACATAGCAATATTTCACAGGCTTGATGGAGGAGAAGGGAATGCACAATCCCGCTGATCCCAGCAGCAAAGGCGACGATGGTGGCAGCAGCCCTACATCAGGGAAGAAGAGCCTCGGTCAGAAGATTAAGGACAAGCTGCACCGACATTAGTTTTCGGTTTGTAATGATACGAGTATTTCCATCACCGGCGTTCTGGCTTGTACTATGACGACTTCAACAGTACCCTTTTCCACGATGACTTATGGTTCACGACAGTTCTGTATAGTTATGCTTAGAATACTGTAATACTAAATCTCTACAAAAAGATTCGTGCACTTATGCTTCCGTTGTGAGATGTTCGTGGTGAATACGAATCCTCTTATGTCTGCTGTAAGTATGTTTCTATTGTTGAGGTTTGCCCTTAAGATGCGTACGCAAGGCTAATTTGCACGTAAACATGAAGATGTCAGCGCGATTGAGGTAAATTGAGTAGCACGTTCGCTATGATGCAAATATGGAAAGATGCAGAGTTTCAATTTGCTTATCGGGAGCTAATGACGATTGGCTGTTCCCATTGTATGTCCCCTTTGCTCAATATTTGGTGTTTGCCGAGCCAAACCCCCTTTCCTAGCACCCTACGCTGAGCGCTACCTCAGACGTTTGCAAAATGCATGATATTTACAGGCCTATCAATGGCTGGATACTCCTAGAACAACAGTCAAGTTAATTATAGGCCAACAATCTCTTGTCTACAGCCATCACCAAAGTTGACCCCTTAGTTATACATATATGTAGGTTTTAACGGCCATTGAAAGGTACCTAGTGTCTTAGCTAACCCCCCTTTTGTTTATCGAAACAGTTTTCCAGCTGCGTCTGACAGTATGCTCCTTCGTTAGCACTAGAAATACAGTGCATATATTCCATTGCTAGGATCTGTATAGGAATGTCTATCCGGTGTGCATGGGTATTCAGGGGATCTCAGCACTAGGCCTTTGGGGGCTAAGAGCGCATCATAAGATTCAAATCTTCTCTAATGTGCATATGCAAGTCATTATAGAGCGTTCCTTTTCCGTTCTTGGTAATGACAACAGTTTTGGAAGTGAATATTTATTGACGATAACCTGCATCTCTTCGTGTATTTCCTGGCGACTATGTATTTCAAAGTGGCGCTTAATGATCATGATGGAAGATAAAACACCTCATGATCTACGCCTTTCTGTGCCATCCAGGGCATTGGGGGAATGGCGAGCTATTAATCATGAATAGAGAATGGGTGATGGAATACGAGTTATCATTTCCCTAGAAACCTCCATACGCCAGATTGTTCTAGTTCTGGTTCTCAAGATACCGCTAAGATGCATCCTATCCCGGTATTCAGGGCTCAGTCAACATACAAGGCCGTTATGTAGCCCTGTATATGAGGAGGTTCAAGATATTTGGCATCTCAGAACTTAGCATACTATGTCTCAATTAACGAGTAATAATGCAGCAAGGCAACTAGGTTCTAGGTGTGATAAACACCGCGTATAGAGCTGTGGCTATGAATTAAGACGAAGAAAAATATACCGCGGCTGCTCTAATCGATTTATTCAAATTCGAAATGAACATAATTGAAGCTTAGAATTAACATGGTTACGAAAGCTGCCTGTTCGATATCTTACGTCGTGAGTATCACACTTCCGTAAACATTTATTTCAGATACCTTTCTGTAAGTTAATGGCATCTGGCAGATAGCATACTCTATTGATAAGAGATTCATTAATATATAGAAATTGCAACAAGCCAACTATGGCATCTACTTATATATAGCAAGTGAACGTTTATTTCTGCCAAGTATGTAACGAGGCTTCATAGCACCCCGGGCTTTTAAGTACGATTCAAGTGAATCACGCACCATAAGAAAGCCATACACATTGTGCTGAAGACTACCTAAGTAATTTTGAATTCAACAGACCTGCAAGTCTCATGTGTCAATTTCATACCTCGCTCATAATCTAGCTGCTTATCTCATGTTGGTTAATTACTCACAGCGAAGACGGTAAGGCTTGGAACGGAAGCCTCACACATCCAATGCCATTCGTAGTTAGCTCTCATCATCAATTAAACCCATACTACATAGTCCTCTAAAAAGTACCTCTCCCTATACTCTCTAGGATGAAAATACCACATTTCCATCTTATGTAGGTAGGTAGACATCAAAACTTCTATCCTAACCCCTCCCCCAGTCTATATGCGGACGCCGTCGCATCTCCACGTGAAGTAGTAACCCACACGTACAGCAGTAGTGACATGCCAAGGCTCGGGTGTGCAAGTGTTACCACATGGCACGAAGGATTCTGACACGTTCGCGTATCCTACCAAACCAGATCGATCCGCGCCAGGCCGCCGCGCGCTGATCACTTCCCTCGCCCGGCCCGCCCCCCGGAAGCTGCCTTGGCTCGCCCTTCAGCTTGCGGGATCTGACCGAGGCTGCCGTCGTGTATTGTCTTACTTATTATGTATTTTTATATATTACAGTGTCTTACGGCGTTGGCTCACCCACCTACCTCAGAATGTAACCTACTCCCTCATTTCGCCTTCAGGCACGAGATCGCTACTGTCAGCCCAAGGTACGATGATCGAGCCGACTTGTCATTGTTCATGCATGGTCCTTCCTCCTGCACTGAGGACTGTCGCCGGGATACGCATCCTTCGAAGAAGGATCTATTCCGGTGTCTCGTGTGCAGATACCATACCATACCGTAGCGTGCTCTTTATCCTCCACGGTCTTATCTCTCCTGATCCCTCCCGTTCATGTACTGCGTTTGTTTCAATCCTCCAAGACAACGGGCAGGCATGGTACCTACCTCTCTTTCACCGGCAGCATCCATCATAAGATGACTCATGCTACTTATTGTATGTAGTACTGACCTGTCGGAATCGGTATCGGGGGCCGATACGACTCCTTGACCTTGACCCTTCCTGGACTCCCTGTTTCGTCCCCTCCTCCTCGCCGTCACCTCGTAATTCCAGTTCCCGCAGCCTGCCTCGACGATCCATCACCGCAATGAGAGGAGGGGGAAGAAGAACATGACAGATTACACACGCCCAGATACAGAGCATACTTTCATATATCGTTCCACCGTCCTACTCCAACAATCCTCATTTGTCAGGCCATATAGCATGCACATGCCACTTCCCCTCCCTCGACCGCTCAGCCTGCGTTCCATCCGGACACCGAGTGGTGTAGAAAACCTGCCGTCCAGTGATCCATGCGTGCAGATCGCCAACGGCGAAGATCACATGTGCAGGGGATGCTTCAGAAACAGGAAACACCAAACAAATGTCGGGCAGAGACAGGGAGAACCCCAAGACTTCCAAACACTGGCTCGACATCTTGTCTAGGTAGGTCGCGTCCTAAGGAAGGCAGGTGGTACGTGATGCCGATGCGCACGAAAACGGCAAAGATAGCATCTATGCCTGCCTGCCACGCTAGGCGCATAGAATAAGGGATGCTGCCGCCTTCTCCCTCGTGGGCGCGCCACAGCGGTGCGTCCCGCCGCCACCGAATCCAATTACCTGTGTACTCAACTGTAGACGGCTGATGTCCCCTTTGTAACACTACTGGCTGAAACGTGTCGCCCTATTTTTCTCATTTTTCGGGAACAAAAAGTAAAAGAAGAAGAAAAGAAAAAACAGAAGCAAAAAAGACAAAAAAAAGGGGGGGGGATGCTTACATATACTACATAGGAGCACATTGATATGTATTATGATAGTTATCTTGTATCCGAGTTGAGCGGAGACTGGTACACGGGACAACATTCTATGGGACACAGATCAACAACACCAAAGCTAACCACAATTCATAGCAACTTGCTTGCATCAATTGGAGAGGCGATTCTAGCCTTTATCTATACCAAATAAAAAAGAACAAGGCAGGACCAATATGACCTCCCTTCCCCACATCCCAACGCCTGGAATGAGTTCGATATTGATATTTGACGAATCCTGTGCTATGCTGAGACCATTCCTGCTATGCCCCATTGTGACCTAACTGTGTTTTCTTCCATCATCATCATAAATCAAGGGGCTTCTGACATTTGTTTCTATTATCAAATGTCTCCACTGAACCCTCGTCTGTTCAAATCGGAGTTGGTATCTTGTGTTTCCCCATCCATGACATATTGCATGGATTCTCGTTTATCCAGAGATATTAGTGCCCGCTCGTCGGGAAAATCCCCAGTACTCTAGCTCCTGACTTTGCTGGTATTTCTTGTGATATCCTTAACCGGATTTGACCAAGGTCGTAAGATGCAACCAATGCATATTGCGCTAGTAGATGTGTTGGCCTCACTAGCGTGCTGTCTGGTGCAACACCATGTTCCCTACGCCCAGGTTGCTTAACTAGCGCTAAAAACCTGTAAGGGCCATTTTGCAGATCTTCCATGGCAAGTTCGTCTCTCGCCATAATGCCACAGATTCCCATCATAGGCTCCCTCACCACATTATAGGAAAATGGTAAATTGGCTGTCCTCACTGTGTAGCATGGAGTCTAGAACCCATACATTTTCGCTTGGACTGAGCAGTGATATTTATAGGGCCGACTACACTGAGGTAGATGAGCTCGCTCATAGGAAGCCGGATTCGGCTAACACTCTGTACATCCACTAATGTTAGCAATGGTGACTAGGTATGGGATAGGAGATGGGTAGAGTTCATAGTTCGAGTATTATTATATTGATCGGTTACGTACCTCACAATCTTTTCGTCCTCACGCTCACGTGGCTCAACCACCAAACTCTTGTCGTACATCTCATGTACATCGCCTGCGGCTGCCATGTTACTCAAAATGTAGTCTTGCAACTCTGGGACTGGCTGCAGCGAATATGGCGCATTTTGGTATTGCTGGATGTCGCGAATAACCTCAGCCGTTTTCGCACGCTTGGCAAAGTTTATCATGTTCGTCTTCTTCATGATCGAAGGAATGCCATCTTCTATGAAGGTCAAATCCGTAAGATACACGCCTAAAAAGAGGGAACTGTCAGTGTATAAATAATTTCACGTGAATAGTGACCGAGCCTTACCGAAGAATGGAATACATGGAGGGTTGGCAGCGTGCAAAGCCTCCCTGTACTCGCCAAAGTTCTTTGTGCTCGCCATAAGCCGTCGCATGCTCTCTAAAACTGTATTCGTACGAGCAGGTACTTGATCCCAAGTTCGCTTTAGACGAGCAATTGGTGCCGTTGTGAGGGCAGAGATGATAGATGTCAAAGTGGAAAAGTTGTTTAGGCCACGGCATTTCTAAGATTATTAGTAAGGTAAACAATAATAAGGTCAGAAATAGTCACTTACATCTGCAACAGATACGAAGTGCTTTATCACAACGACTCGCTTCTTGACGTCCATCTGCGCCAGGATCATTTCGGCAACCCAATTTGTCATCTGGTTTGAATGTAAGATGAGAGCTTTCACATTGGGAGCAGGTTCTGGTTCTCCATCGGTAACTTTCTTCTGCCACGTCTTGTTGAGGCATTCTGACGGCTTGATCTTCGCATAGAGCTTCGATTCGATGACAGTTAATTGACGCGCAAACTCCGTGACATCAATATCGAGAAATTTGAGCTTCTTCATATTCTTTGGCATGATCGGGGTCGGAATGTTGTTGGCTAATGTCTGAATTAAGCGCTTAGATGAGATCTCCTTGCCGCTCAGACGTTGGTCCAAGACAGCCATCAGAGGACCGGAGCCCGGAGTTTCTGTCGACTTCACAGTGTCTCTCGCGAATTGGTAGACATCACGTATTAATTGCTTAGACTCTTCATTGGGCTCTTCCATCCAGAAATTGTCGAACCAGCTTTTAAGAATGTTGACAACTCGGAACCTAATAGGCTTTTGTTTCCGGTCCCTCCATTTATCATAATCTCCACTCTGTAGACCCTCAGGAGGTTGGATATTAAAGCGTTTGACAAGTAACTCAAAAAGTTCCCGTGCGGTAGTGAAGGACCGATAGGTCAGGAGGAAAGTGTTGTTGAAATTAGAGTCAAGTTTGTCGTGTCGGGTAAGCTGCTCTACTAGAGCCAGGAGAGAGCCGCCTTTAACCGAAGGTGGTGATGTCTTCGTATCCCATGACAGATCATGCTCCAAATCGAGTCGTAAGAACGGTGACTCTTCGACTTGCGGCATGGCGCCCTGAGGAGTCGGGTCGTCTCCCAAAATTTTCCTAACTTTTGATAAGTCACCCTTCCTAAAGTTATTGCTGGGCGCAGTAGTTTCTCCCTCGGTATACGATTGTGAGGCAAGCAGTTGCGGCCGAATCAATAAATTGCGTGACTCAGACCGACCATGTGCTATTCCATTATACGGTACCGATTCGCCTCTACGGAGAGGGTCTCGCGTGAAATCTTCGCGCGCACGAGTGCTCGGTATTTGCTGTGCCTGCTGAAGGCTGACACGTACCATCTCGGAGAGAAGGTCTAACGTAAACCCAATCTGCGAAGAATTCTTTTCTAAAGCTCGTGCACACTGCCGAACATAATCCAGCCGGTTCTCTAGGGATTCGCCACGGACCTCAGCCCATTCATCACCTAACGGCCCAGCAACGGCTTGACAACCCAGAAGCAGGTCGGAGATGTTATCATACAGGCTCTGCTTGTTGATGCTCAAATCAGCGAGCTGAGGAGTAGTTCGGAGGTTTTCCAAGGGTGACAAGTCGATCGACTCAATCGCAGCAAGCCAAGGCTTGAACATGTCCAAGACCTTACTACCCGATGAGCATACATTATTCCCAATGAGCTCATGCCTATAAGGTGTGATGATCTTGTCAGAGACATTGAGGTTCATCTCCAATTCTCTGAGACTAGAGAGTAGCGATCGCTTGAGTTCGTCTAGTCGGCCCAAAAGCTGTTCGTCAAGAAGAAGTGTGGGCTCAAGTGCGCCTTCATCGTCATCATAGTAGTTAGCCATGAAGGGATCACGAGGGCCAAGAGCATTATTCTGCCAGTTTCCTCCGGTGGCGCTCCCAATGACAAAACCGGGAAAGAGTCGAGGTATTTCCTCGCCTCTTTGCTGCCTTGCAACTTCGACAAAGCTATAAACTCCTAACAGAACACCATCGGCTTCTTGCATACATTTCTGAACAGATTCCGCATTTGGCCAGTCGGCGGCTGCGATATGAGATGAGATCACTAATTTTGAGAATTTTGACATCATATCACGAAAATGGGGGTAAAGCGCTTTGTTCGTAGATATAATGGAAGGCTGCCCAGAATGGTTGTCGGTGGTGCCAGAGCCGGCAGCAAGGAGTAGTCGCAGATGATCCGAGATATCTTCGGCCCGACTGACATATTCGGATCGGTTACCGTTTGTAATCGCCTCACGGTACCTATCTATGGCCTTCTTCATATTGGCTATGAGTAGATTCCACGTCAAAGGCTGCGCACCGCCATCATCGAAGAAGGAATTGGGAATAGCTGCAGCCTGTGGCAGGGGGAAGCCGGCCCCGGTGAAGGATGTGGCAGAGCCTAGTGTTGGCGCGGGGCCTAGTCCTGCAGAAGTTGGGATCGTAGTGTTGGTCAAACCCGTGTCAGCTCGAGATCTTGTTCCTGTTGAAGTGCCGTTGATTGAGTCCATCGACGGCGAAGGAGAGATACCTATAGCCTCATGGGCAAATGCACGGCGTTGTCGTGAAGGCTAAGGCGCAGAGTAAGTAATCAAACCAAGACTATACTTATACTGTAGGACATGAGACTTACTAGTGAGCTAATCGAGGCCATCATAAGTGATTCACCCTCAAGCTCAGATGCCGAAGTGGCTTCAGAATCGTCGTCTTCCTCTTGTGTTAGGCCTCGTGCCATCATCTCTGGTGGTGGACGCGTTTTTTCCGGAATGGTCACATGCATTCTATCGCGAGGCCCGCTCTCATTAAGTGAGGTAGGCGACTCGAGCGGGAGCTCCATGCTGCTCTCGCCTGTCATGGTGTTGTAATAAAACAACCTACCGTCCGGCGTGGCCTGTGGAATCCAGAAGTCGGCACCCGACTTACTGCCTGCATCTCTTGCTCCTTCCAGAGGCAATGCATTGAAATCGTCTAGGTCGGATTCGTGTTCCATCTCTGCCTCATCCTCATATAAGACCCCATCTTCATATTCATCGTCGGCTCGGTAGGCTTCGCCGTTGTGGGCTGGGTCTGGTAGCTCATCGGGACTTGTGATGATCTGGCAATAGTTGCTGGGGAACCATCCACGGACACCATTTATTACGCCATCCCACCACCCACTCTCCAGCTGTGTAATAACTTGGATGACGTCGCCCTCATGAAAGCTTAGACTGGTCCGGTCGTCGGCCTCATAATCGTAGAGCGCCCGTACATATAGAGATCCTGGGGGGGAGGCCCCTACTAGTCCATTCATTTTGAAGCTGTAGTTATAATAGTTGCGATCACCGCTGGAACGATCCAACGACGATGCTGAGGCGGATAGATCGATAGCAGAATCAGGGTTAGCGTCGTATGTGTTAGAGCGCGATCGGCTGCGTGAATTGTACGTCCTCGTGTCTTGCGCAGTGATTATTGCAGTTACCGGGGACTGTGTCATAAGCATTGTGATGTTACAAGTCGTTCGGGTGTGGCGAAGTAGAACGAAGGACGTGGGCAGAGTCAAGTCATAGTCTGCCTAGCCGATATTACAATCAACGCGCAACAACAGCAACAGGCGAGATCGTAAGAGACGACGACGACCCGAAATCGGAACAGGGCGGTCTGCTGAGGCGAGAGGCACAGAGTGTCTGATCATGTACAAGGGCAGCAGACCGCGGGTAGCTCTTCTCGGATCGAAGAAAGAGTGATGATGCAGTTGGAAATCAACGAGCGCCCTGCTCGGTTGTCGATAAAAGGAGGTAATCGCACGCGATAGGCCAAGGAATGAAAGACAGGGGGAAAAAGGCGGAGTGCAACGGAACCAACCAAACCAAACCAAGCTATCCGTCGATGCTGTCGTATTGGCCCTTATAGGCCTTGTTGGTTGGGGCTTCCTTAAAAATGTGGTGAATACATGAACGGATATAAGTCGAGAGGTGTTGGCCTGCAATCTCAAGCGGAGGGTTAAGGACTGGCTCAAAAGGGTTTGAGTGGTGGAAGAGACGCCCTGCTTGCTCTGGTGGGCGGCTGTGTCGATAGAGTGTGGAAGTAGAGGCTGGCTGGGGGGGTTCATTGGGGGAAGGGGGGAGCCTTGAGAAAGAGGGAGGTCGCGCTGGGCTAGCAGAGCGTGAACACAGAGCTAGCTAGACAGGGTTCTGAACAGGGGGTCTTCCTGGCGTCCTAGCTGGATCCGCAGAGCGGCCAAAGCGTCTTAGACCACTTGGGGGCTTGGTATCGCCTGTAACTGGCTGCCTTAGACCACCACAGAAGACTCTAACGTGGTACCGCCGGCAGCCCTAGTGCCACTGAAGGTACTTACTTACGAGAGTCGCAAACTTAGGCACTTATCTAGGTACTCGGTAGTATGCATGCGCTCCAGTCAGTTAGTACTACATGTAGTCTAGGCAGAGTTGGATTTTCCGCCTCACTCAGTGATTCAGCACTACCGGAGAGACCAGGTACTTAGGTATGGATATGTAGATACCTATGGGATTCAGATATGGGATCACCTCGGTTTTGAGGGTGTCTTCAAGGTTCTATATACGTGCGTAATGCAATGCCTATCTCTTTTTACCTGTTACCTACCTATCTTCTACATACGTACTTACTGTAGGTAACTAGGTATCTATATAGAGGTAGGTTAGGAATTATTACACGTACGAAACAGAACTAGATCGGATATGATTTTGCCCATCCACCATGCCTAATCAGTCTCCCGTCCCGGGAGAACCTAGGCCAATTCCGTGTCTGTGCTGCTCGACGACCCCTCATACGATGCTATGCGCGCTTGTCCTAGCTTGTTTGCCGGTCCAAAAACTTTTACAGAGTATGCAATGTGCTGCCAGGTTCCTTGCTGTTGAAGAGCCTACCAAAGCTGATCCCTATGGCATGATCACCCGTAACTGTGCTACAGTATAATCAATCAATCAACCCTCTTTAGGGCGCGTGGTACGGGAAACGGTGTGAGTGGAGGCTTCGAAAAGCACTGCGTACCTCTGAGTAGTGTGCTATTCCGAACCAAGTCAAAACAGTTAAATAGAAAAAGGAAGGCGGGGATGCAACCTAGAAAGCATCAATCACTTCTCGGGTCCTGCAGAATGCATGCTGTGTGCACCCTACTAGTGTATGCATAGACTGACTGATTGACTGCTTGTGCCTGCCTGCCTGCTCGGATGTCGGTTTCAACAAATGGAGAGACCCAGAGACAAAGCTGTGTACATCGTACAGCGCAGTATGTACCTACCGTATCTACAGTAGTAGCATGTATTATGATCTGATTTGCTGAAGCGAAGTAATTCCATCCTGTGTGAAAGCCATACATGATGTACCTACCTACTGACATAGGGGTAAAGTTCAATCCTGATAGGTCACCCCAGATGACCATATGTGCTTAGGTACTCGTCACACTGGCTATCATCTTTGTGGCACTCAATACAATAGGTAACCAGGTACCTACTGCAAAAACAATGCTGTACTGGTATTCTTGTTTCTAAACCAACCTCTCGCGTGTGCATTGGTAGCGCACTATGCGCTAACTTGCTACCACTCGCTAGTCAGGGCCATATTGACCGATTGACCAACGGAATGCACTTCGTCCAAAAAACTCTCCGAGCACTTCACTCGGTTTCGGCCACTCGGTCCAATGTTAGTGACTATGCCCCCCGGTTCATCGAATGATGATTGAACACCACATTGGAAATGAGAGCAAAACCTGGCGATTCTCTATGTGTTCCCGCAGGGAGTCAGTCCTACACTAATCTCTGCCTCATGTGGTGTCATCTCGGTAGGGAAGTAAATTGGGTTATACAACTCCTCTGTGGTGTATGCAGATACTTGAAAGGTTTCAAGCATGGTCGCTCTAACTAATATACTATAGGCTATAACGCCGCGGTCGATGAATGGCTGGGTTTATCTATAGGTGAAGATGAGAGATGCGAGCCATCTCCTGTGGTTGCATTGGCCAGGTCTAGTCTGTGATCATGATGCAATTGCTAAACTAACAACGCCTTCTACTCATTTTGAAGCTTATGCAGGATTAGAGGTGGCCCGGGACTTTTTTCATCACTTACGAGACACACCGCGCTCTCACAAGGAGCCTCAGGCATACTATACCCCGATCTCTACTCCCTCAACGATTGTCGAGGATCACTTCTCCTGTTCCTAGAAAGCAAGGGAGAAAGAAGCGTCACTCAATTCACTTTATCAAGATCTTTCCCGCAAGACATGAGACATTGCGAGAAATTATGACCATTCACATTGGCTACGCATGATGGAATTATATCAATGTTGTTTCTCACCAATTAATTACACAGGTTTCATCGGACTAGACTTCCGCTTAGAAAACTCGGGCCTTTCCATGGAGCAGGGAAGAACCCGGTACTTGTGAGATCATTCGATTCAAGTATGTTAGTCTGGCCAGAGATACAGTACGGATTGTTCAAGGTGAGCCACCAGGAGAGTCCACCGGCGTTTTCTCCGCATTTCAAAGGAGCACGCTTCTACTTAGTCACCCTCCCGCCTCATAGGTAATACCTAGCAAACGAGCGTTTTATTCAGTCCCTATCTGGAAGAATGGCCGGCCCTTGACGGGCTTTCAGACCCAGCATACCGGTTACAGCGCTCACTGAGCCAATTTTAGAGAAGACCATGCTCGCACACGCACTTATGTAGGCGGCAGTGAGCATGGGCGTTGACGAAACCGCACGATGCTACTGTACTTTACTAGCACATCACACCGACGAGGGGTCTAACGGATCACCTGGGCCAGTCTAGCCAGAAGAAGAAAGCTTCTAGATAAGCCGTTGCAACGTTCTATGACTGTATGGGCATTTGGAGGGAAGACGACAAGGACGAGCATCGTTATCGGTCCATTTAGATGATCCTCGCTGCAACCCATCTATGAATAGAGTGGTTGAGACGGTATTGCTCTCACCTCTCCTTCTCTCCCGGTGGACAAACAACGTCCAAATGGCTCTAGTACCGTGCCTCTATATCTGGACAACTCTCAAGGCCGCCTAGGCAGTCTGAATAGAGAAGGCTTCCTTGAGATACTCTTCGAGTCGCAATGTAGCATACATTCCATTTTTCCATGTCCTCCTCGCAACGAGCCGAAAGTCGGTGACCCAGATAACTATCTACTGTACGCAGAGGATTCATCCCATGCAAGAAATAGCGGGTCCTGCCCTTGAGACCATGTGTATGTGCTGTTTTGGGAATCTGCGAGTCTACAAATCGGGATCGGTTTGGTATCATGTAGCCTTAGGTATGTTGTCGGACCCTCTCCTTGCGGCACGGGTGAGCTCTAGTTCTCTTCTTCGTCGACCTTCCGCTTTCGAGAAACATGGTACTTCTTTTTTTGGCCCACAGCGAACTGCTCTGCCTATGCGGTACGAACATGGGTTGTACAAGTCTGCGGTGTGCTTGCAACATACCTACATACACAACCGACCTACAGTAGGTTGGAGGTACCTATACGCATATGTATGCTACGCATGATGACAGAATACCCAGCTGCTTGGTAAATTCAAATGCAGCCGGATTGCCACGAGTTTATGCTATATTGCACCCGACACGCACAACGCGGGGGATAGACGCACACGGCATGAACTGTAATGCATTTCTCGGGAACAAGCTGGGATAGGTACAGTAACAATGTGGTGTTCCCAATGCTGTAGAGGACGGTGAGGCATGAGGCGCCATGCCCGAGACTCGCAGCTCACAGCACCATGTCGCCACCAGGGGCTGCAGCGTGATGCTACATGGCGTTGATTCGACGATGACCAAAGTCCCTTGCGCGAGCACAGCGATGTTGGTAAACCTCCAACACTATGCTCCATGGCATCGGGAGCGCTCAGGACTGCCGTACAACGCTGGAAATACCACATACGTCCAAGAACTCGTATGTTCTACGGCCTCGCCAAGAGATGCGAGTAAGAGTGAGATCTTAATATTATGCATGTAATGCGCCATTCACCCCCTTTTCCGATCCCTTGTTCCTGAGCTACGGACCCGACACCGTGACATGGGACGAACGGAGAAACGACGAAAACGCCAAAGGGAGAATATTCAGACCAACCAGACCTTCGACGTGTTGGTCACCGCATACATCGTATCCACTTCACCGCCGAAGAGCCTCCCGGCACCAATCCGCTCGTAGCAGTCCCTGCCCCTGGATGCGAATCCCGGGACTTGGACTCGTCGTAGATACAGCACCTCGTACGCCGTGAGATGTGGGCTGAGATTGCCCAAGAGCCAACCTCCCTGCACCTTTCTATTCACTGCCGCGACGAGTGCGAATATTAGCCCGTTCTGCTCGCACGCTGCGTCGGTCTGGAAGTCCGGGCTTTCTACCGAGGCCCACCCGGCGATGGTGCCAGGCGTCTCGAGCGTGGTGACTCGGCGCCACATCTCGCGGCCGAAACTTAGTCCGTGACCCGTGATATTCGCGGCGGCAGTGCGGTCGTCGTCGTCTGCAAATAGGCCGTGGAGCTGTATTTGAGTAAGCCGCCCCGAGACTCCGAGGACTGCGAACCGCCCGTCATTGCCGTAGACATTGTCGGGTATGTACCCATCCGCGAGGTCAAACATCGGGCGTAGGTCGCCATAGTCTACGGGCACGCGTACAACTGCAGCACCCCGAGTCAGTTGTCACTATTCCGAGAATAGTCTGCAAAGGTTCGGGGTCTTAGGGGACTTTCAGGACGTAATGTAGGTCGAAAAGGGGCCTTTATATCCTAGAAGTTACATGAGCAAGATGATTTGAAGAATTACTTACATTCTTCGAGAACACAATCCGCGATTGAACGGTAGCTCGTAGTCCACCGCACCGCAAGACCCGAAAGAATATCATTGCCGGTTGCGGTCGTGATTTCGGTTCCCATTGACGTCCATGACCACGTCGGCATGCCCTTTGCACGAATCCGTGGGCCGGGCTCTACTTGCTCCCACAAGAGGTCGCGAACTTCGGGAAACCAAGAACCACAAACATACGTGTGCCGCAGTGGCTTACCGTCATTACTTGCTCCTGGGCTCTTGCGTTGTAGTGCTTCAATAGCCCGTCCATATTCGCTCGCAATACCAGAGAGCGCGACAAGGCGGTCCTCCGGAAGCTTCGTCAACTCGAGGCGTGAGTACTCCTCGATGACTTTACGCCACCCGGCGACGATGTCTTTTAATGAGGAAAGTTTTGTCGTAACTAAGAGAAGTAATTAGACATTGCCATTTCATAGAACAAGGCCAGGCCAGAACTAAAATATATACACATATGTTCTTCTTAAAGCACGACAGAGATGATGTGAGTGATGTGAAAATAGCAAAGTTGTTGCTCACCAGAACTTTTGAAAGACTTGTCGGGGGTCTCAGCACTGTTCCATTCATTGGCGTCTTCGTCATCTCTAAGAAACTCAACATCGTCGCCAGCGAGTGACTTGGGATTCCCGGTCTCGCAATGCAGGAACAAGCCGAAGTCCGCAAACGCCAGTATCCGCCGGCTCAGTAGCCACTCCTGGTACACCCACCCTCGACGAAGGAGATCGCTCCTGCTGACGGCATTTTTGTAGTCTCGCGAGATGGCCTCTATAAGAATCCGAGTGTTAGAAAATATCATAGTTTGTGGTAGAAACATAGCCCATTCTAGGGGTTTAGGGGTATGAGGGAGTAAAGGCCCCTGTAAAACGGACGACGTATTAGACTTGAGAATGCATACTACCACCTGGGCATTGGAGGTAGAAATACCCCTTCTGCGAACCATTACGGTCTCGATATGGGAGTCGCGTAACGCGCGCCAGGTCCTTCGTCTCGAGCTCGCCGAACAGTCCCCCATCATTCCGCGTCCGCGTTGCGGCGACTGTCAGCCACGCGTGCTGGTAGTAGTCGGCCATCTTGGAAGATTCCCTCTTCCAGTCGTCGGCGTCGTCTTGTACGATACATAAGGAGTCGATCCAGACGTAATCCACGCCGAGCTTGGCAGCGAGCTCCCAGGCATGCTTAAATAGCGTCGTCTCCATGGGCGTCTTGCAACCCTGGCACGAAGCGGTGGTGCATTTTTTGGTCCGGCAGTCGTAGTTCCCCTTCAGCGTCCTCACGGCCTCCGTATCGTCACACCAGCGGTGGCTCAGGGCTATGTATTTGCCTGTCTGACCCTCGGTCTCGCGTAGCGTGCATTCTTTTACTTGTCCGTTCTCTGACTCGATCTCGATGCAGCGTGAAGGCAGTGAGACGGCCTCAACGTCAAATTTCTCGCTACCTGAGAGGGTGACTCTACATCTTGGATGGTTATGACGACATCTTCTGTGCCAGGCGCGGATCGCATCGAAATCTGGCTCGATACCTGTGCGGTTACTGGCAAACAGCTGGCCAGTGATATCTCTGGAGATGTATGCTGGTGTGCCTGTTCCTCAGTCAGCCCGTCATTGTGAGAGATACATTTAGAGACATAGGTAGATATAGGTGGCCATAGATGCTTGGTATTTAACGCACTATGTCCCTCAGTATGGCAATTCCATACCTGGGTCAGCAGATGTATGAAACCATACAGCGCGGTCGGTTTTACCATCAAATGCCATTTTGTCTCGCCCGGTCGATATATATGCACCCAAGGCCTTAATATTGAGAGGTTCCTGCTCGTCATTGCCAGGAGGCTCTATATGCTCCCCTCGACGGACATAGAAATGTACCCAGGGCGGTCGTATCTGACTGGAGAACCATTTGATGAATTGATCTATGTTATCCCCGAGCGGCCTCCATTGCCCAGGGTCTGTCTTCTTAGATTTCTTTCGCATGGCCATCCATAGATGGTTTGCCCTCCACCCATTTTCGGTAGAGAGTAAATGCTCGAAGAGGAGAGTGCAGAATGAGCAGCTTGATTCGACAGACTGCAATAGCCCATCTAGCGGGTAGCCCCGATACTCGAAGCCTCCTTGGCGAAAGGCATATATGTCAAAGTTTTGACAACGTGAACACAGTGTCATGATGAATATCACTATGATACTCAGTGGATTATGTGTGGTTGAAGATAAATAACCATATCTTTGATCACTTGCCTTCTTATGGTATTCTACGCGATGATACAGATTCTAGCCGCGACGAAATATAGGTCATTCAGCTGATTGGCGTTTCGCTGTGTCGAGAAAGGCGCAGTAGCCGCCCATCACGACAGGGGGGCCGGAGGGGAGACGCTTACACTATTACCCGAAGGAGTCGCTCTAGCTCCTTCAGCTTCTATTACCACTTCATCTTAACCATGGCGTTAATATTTTGCTCTCACGATGCCCTGGATCGGACGTGACAGACAACGGCGCATTGAAGGGAAGATTAAGGCGATAAAATGGCGGCAGTGGGTGCTCATGCCCGCCATCCCGGTGACGGGCGCGGCTCTGATCATCAACAGCATTGTCATCATCTACGGGCTTCAGAACTTCGCCAACTACTCGAGCGACAGTACTGGGCACTTCTCATTCTATGATCTCCCTGACGGTCCGGTCCGGTCTAAGGTCGTCGCGGCAGTCTCTCTCAAAGCTGCCCTGCTTGTCGTGCTGTGGGCGGAGACGATTTATTTTGCCGTCTTCTTTTCCCGTGATGACCGCGTGCACAGGCGATGCATTATCCAAGGAGGCCTCTCGGCCGCGCTCGTTGCGCTTGCAGCCGTGATGCACGTCCTGGACGATCAACTTGTTGCAATGCCGGTTGCCTTTGACCCCGCGACAACGAAGCGGCCTGACTTGACAGCTGAGCAATTCGATGCGGCGTACAGTTCCTGGAGAGATCTCTTGATCTCACAGACGGGACTGATTGCGTTCGCCATCGCTATTGTAGATGCCACTTTTCATGCGATAGTCTTGGTGTTCTGGCTGTGGCTACTCCCAGCACGACACCGGCTCCCAAATCGGTATGAGCCGGTAATAGACACCAAAAGAAGACAGAGGCTAGTAAATTGCAGGAATGAATCTAGTTACGAGTTGGTGGCTACGGCAGATCCGGTTGATCCGGGACCGTTGGAGGCCGTTTTCCAGGAACACGAACAAGCCAGACTTTCGAACGGGCATAGCTCATCGGTGCGATCCCTAGTGTGAAGTGTATGTATGATGTGCTGTGCACTTGACTAACACATTTATATAGACTGCACCTAAAAAGACTACTCAAGAAACACCACCGGTATCTGTATCGTTTAGTGGTGGTCCTCGGTTCGACCCTATAGTCCGTTACTGGATGGTGAATCCTTTGCGCAACGGAGGGGGCGTGAGTAATTCTCGAAAGTTATTTTCTTCACGTTTCGGCTACTTTTGAAGCAGCTTTCCTTTTTAGGCCAATACCATGTCCAGAAGCTCATAGTCCTCATAAGCCTACAAGAAATGGTGATAACTGACTCCGATTATTCTAGTGGTTCATCACAGTCGTCTTCTTGTCTTTCTTCTCCTTTGACGGGGCTGTCGAGATTGCCGTCTACATCCTTACAAAAAGGTATCGTCTACGATGCGAATGGTTAGTCTTTTCAACGATTTATTCATTAGCTGTGACTATCTAACCCCTATTCGAAATAGGTATTGCTATCTAGCTGTCGCTTACCCGTGGCCAGTCGTCCTCTGGACGATAATTACTGCTATTCTGTTGCTGATGAAGATTCCATTCGACCGCAGAGTGTTTGTCAAAGGACCGAGGTTGGATGTTCTCGTCACTCTCGCCGCACTACCGTTCATCCCTGCGTGGATTATCGTTCACATTACGCGTTTTACCGATTTCTCGCTCGACGGTAATGATGGCTACCAAGATTACATTGAGAGCGATTCTGGTCGTTCGAATGCGTACGGAGCAATTCTAGTCTTAAAGATTCTGGAGCTATCATTTGCGCTCATATTGCTTATCTGTCTGATCGTCATAGGACCCGGAATCTATGCTTTCTACAAGGCAGGCAAAAAATCAACTACTATTAAAATGTAGTTTCATGACCAGGAATAGACTACTATGAGCCTTGTTATAGATTTTTCTTCGGCTACACGCCTGGACTTGTTTCTTATATAAGCATTCTGATCTCATACAAGTAGTCCAGGTTCAACCTAATACGTTGGGATCATCGCCGCAAACTGAGCCTTCCGAGGTGGTTTGGTGATCAACGTAGGTGAAAATCCTCAACCCGAATGAGGACATCTGGCGTAACGCCTCGCCTGGAAGGACTGGACCGGGCCGGGCTCAGAGACTGTAACTTGGGATTCTCATACACCATGACTAGAGGAGCTTTTATAAACAACTTGTCTAGATGCATGAAGCTAATAACGAATAGAATAAAAAATAACAGTATCACCTATCACGGAGACCACATCGTTATAGATCTTATTCATCTTCGAGCAATAACTTGCATGATTAGAAGATGGATTCTCAAAAAAACAACACACTAGGACGACAGGGATGAGTAAGAAGGCGCTAGGTTATCACAATACCACTATCACGTAAGAATTGCTGAGATGAAAAGTCGGACTGTCGACCAAATTTCAACGTCTCTCTAGCAAACCCGAAGACCCCCTGCTGACTGCAGGTCAGCAACTGCCCGAGGCGCCTAAACGGTCCTCGTGAAACCCTTTGCGAGGAAGACGTGGTACACTAGACTACAGTAGATAGGTGGTTTGGACTAGCGTAGTCGTGGCGGTGGCGGTAGGATTTACTGGACTGGACGGTCCGTTGCGCCCATCAGATACGGCACTCGTCCGTCGTCTGGTCGCTTACTCTTCTTTCAAACGTCTCAACCTTATCGAACGAGAACCAACCAAGCGCGACTAAGAGGATTGATATCCACCACAAGGGTGTGTGCGTGTATGTAGCGTGTAGCGGACCTATTTGGCGAGCAATCCGGCGGTGGTTGGGAGGGAGGTATGGAGCGACAACGCCGACCGGACCTTGACCGCCTTATGTACTGGAAAGATTCGGAAAGACACCCGAGGGACTAGCTTATCCATGATCTAGGTTAGGTATGTAGGAATACGGATCTCAGACCTGTCTAGTGAGCCAACGAGCCAACGAGCGGGTGGAGTGAAGCAAAATAACGTGATCATAGACGGATGCAAATGTGTAACATTTTGGTGACATACGACCGGCTATCGAGTATTAACTTCGAAGTTGATGAGATGCTGCTGCTGCTGCTGCTGCTGCAGGTAATATCATTGGACCTTGTCCGAAACTCGCCTGGCAAACTATTATTAAGCTACTGTAGGTTAGGTAGGCAATAATTATGAGACATGCTTTGCGACCGCCAGTGGCAATAAAGATTGCAGCAATAGTGTACGCAGGAACAGATCGATCGTCAGGAGAACATGTCTTAGTCCCGGCGACCAGACACTCGGGTTACTCAATCATCGAGGAAAAAATTTTCTGGTGAATAATTGAAATTGCAGGGATGCTAATTTTGGACATTTCAAAAGCCGTAATCTTCCGTGTAAGCAGTGGTGGAAGTCTGTGCCGGAAAGGCGTGTTATCGTCGCATCATCTGTGATAATGCTCTAGTTAAGACATAGTACCTAACCTAGGCTATATTCGCAATTTACTTTAGTGCAGCGGGATGGCGCAGACATCATTCAATGGTGGATCCCGACCTGTCTAACAGCCCCTCTGCCATTAACACGGGCGGAATATGGGCCAGCCTTCGATAGGCTCGACGATGAGCTGTTCTAGCGCACGTGGAGCTCGCCCGGAAGCTCCCCGCGTGCTCCAACACCCTGCACTTGGTTTCCCACCATGCCAAATGCAGGCCCCTGCTCCCTTAATGTTGCAGTAGCGCAGAAGCGTCTTGTGGTTTTTACTGTCTTGTTAGCCGACTCCATACAGTGCTTCAGTAAGTAATCATCTGGTCTTATTTTCCTCGCTTTTAGATGAGACGAACTACCTGCCTACCTTTACTTTCTCCCTTCATACCTACATCCCATCTACTGCTCTCTTCATTAAGAAAAGAAGCCCCTTGCCACAAGAATGGTCGCACCAGAGACGCATCTGCATATTTTACCGTTAAACAAGTACGATAGATAATCTAGAATACCGATACAATACCGGCTGAAGAATTTCAATTTAGTTCAGACTGACGCTACGAAGCATAGCATTTCAATCCAAGTGGGAACATTTCTGTAGCAGTTTTGCGGAGATGACCTCTCCACATATACTGTCATGCACACATGCAAGGAGCATCTGTTGGACGATCGTAGCATTTTTTGGTCGAAACACCACTCATCTGGGTCGCTCGGACAGAGTGCTGGAGATAGCGTTAGTCTGAAGGTTTTAATAACTAAACGATGCAAAACCACAAAACTCATGGTTGGGTAAGTGATGGTAGAACTGTAGACCGGTATAGCCGACAAACTCCACGATATAGATTTCGATGCGGCGCGATTCGACGATGTACATCAGAGGTGGTTTAAGGTAGATTCCAGGATACCTTTTCCGTTATTAAGAGGTCTGCAGTTGAAGAATGAGCTTCATGCGACCACTTAATAGATACGGCTTTCATTAGTGGGGGGAGATTTTCCCTTGGAGTTCCAATGTTCTTCTAGAAAAGCGGACGGAGCTGGAGCCCTTGCTCAGGGAAATTATTTCAAATCTCCCCCGTAAATAATTACTTTGTAAGTATTGCTCCGTCTGTGGGGCAACGAAATCTCAATTGCTGACAGGTTCAGACCTTACCGGCGTGATGTTGTTATTCGACGGGAAAGAATACACAAACCTTCTCGTGCTCGTTGAGAGATGCGATGAGCAATGATTAGTACGTATGCATAGTGGTGTCGGATGTACCAGATACTGGGTTTCTCTTATCGCCCGGACGTAAGAGGTTGAGATTGTAGGATACGTAGGTTCGGAACCCCGGTCAGGGTCGGATTCAGTCATGCGAACCTCCTACTCAATATGTAAGGTAACCGTACTGATCGCTGTGCTGATAGGTGCCTAGATTGGAGTAAATATGCTCTGCCCCGCGTTCAGCCTCGACTTAATAGCCCCTCTATCACGAGGTCTCCAAGAAGGCGTTTAAACTGTATTGTGGAAATGCGTGCTTTGCTCAAGGTTCTTCAACGGATAAAAACCGTCATCTTGCACAAAGCCGATAAAGCAAGTCCCGTATCTAAAGTCTAAATATTTACAACAATGGCCCATTTTAAGTTCATATTTGTAGGCGGCAAGAGAGTGTGATGTATTCATCAAAAAGATATAAGGTAGTCATGGATCGTGGCATCATTCTAGCATTGCTCTATGTAGCTCCAAGGTTGTCGCAAGATTACTGGCGGCCAAAGAATGTATAAGCTTGTGGATGTTGGTCGAGGCAAGAAGAGATCACAGGAGTAGGAGCGGGAAACTCATGTAGGCGTAGTAATAATGCCGAGGCCATATGATAGGATGAGTATGTACTGTAGGCAGCGTAGTGGTGTAGATGTCATCATGCGATTGGACGTGCTGAGTGATCACGAGAAGCGATTGTTGCTGAGGAAGGCTCGTTCCCGTTAGAACAAGTGGCGCAGAAAGTCGTACTAGGTACATTCTTTGGCAGTCTTGCAGAAGTGTGGGAGAACGTCACCCATGATAGGTTGGTCAGAGTACTGAGGGGTGGATTTTGTCGGCTGGCCAACTGGAAGCTTCGGAAGATAAGCTAGGTCCACCTCCAATTTTCTCTAGTAGGTAAGTACGTGGACTACATACGTATGGTTTGAATTGGATTTGTACAATCGCCGCTGCTTTTAACAAATGGGATAACGCTTTTTGATGAAAAGTTGCTGACTACCATGTGGCTTACGTGCGAGGAAGGCTATACCTAGTACATATGTTTAAACTTGTTGTTGATGAACATCGAGTGTACCTTTTTGTAGAGCTTGAAACTGGTCCAATTAGCAAAGTATACACAGTGCATCTATAAATGCGCACAGACCCAAGTCCTTCTTTAGGATTGCACAACGGCATTCCCGCCCTCGCTCCTGCAAGGAACGCACTGTATCGCTCATCTGACCCACCTTTTCCTAGCTGGCTTTCAGCACCAATTAAGGTACGGGTCTTAAGTATCTTCATACGTACTTGCTCACCACCTGGGTAGTTCGCAACCTTTTGGTCCGACTTTCGCCTCTACAAAACACCGTACCCTCAGTTTCGGCGGGAGTTTATCCTACACTCTTTAATTCCTATCTCTTCCATCATGATACCGCCTATCGCTCGTTAAGAGCGGTGAGTGTGAATCTATTAGCATATGTAGGTACTTTGCCTATTCAGATATAGAGCGCCTCAGACCGCCTGCGCGACAGCGGCTGGAGAGGGGCCACGGGGCAAGTTTTCCTTTCGTAGGGCACCTTTCCGGTACACGTAGTGCCTTGCTCCAGGGGCCGTGAACCCACCAACGAGCTGTTCAACTCCACTGGAATCCCAACCCGGCGGCCCTGTTGCCCCGCCAAGGCTTACCGAAGGCCCACCGCGTATACTGTAGTGGACTTCCATTTCTGACCTCCTCATGCTCTTTGCACCTCTTCTCTACCTATTTAAGTACCTACCTAAAGTATTATATAGGGAAATATTTGGGCATACCGTGAAAGTTATAGTTAAGTCAACGATATCCGCTACATTATGCCTTTCAGAAATACCCGTGTGTCTATGTGTAATCGCCAGTAGAGACTATCGTATGTGAGGTATTGGAAGCTCGCTACCTACTACCTAAGAGGTACCTAGGTAGTTGTAAGGTGGCAGTAGGTACTTAGGTACACACTTGCCATTCCTAAACCGGGATATTTTGCCCCACCTCAATCCTGATCTGAACACTCACTCGATTGAGACACCCTCGCCGAAGCCACACTAATAACCCCACCTAAGTCTGGCAGCTTCACATCCCAAGCCACCCCACTTCCCCCAGCACTCGCGCGTCGCGCTCAAGAGGAATAGACAGGTCTCTGTCCATATCCACACCGTGCATTGTGTCCTTGGCACTTTGTGCTAACCCCTTAGGAGTTCCCGAGGTCTGTCTTGAACCAGCTGTGCTGCCAGCAAATAAACAAATTCAGGTACCAAGCCCCGCCCCTCTCTCGCGCTGTCTTCCTTTCAAGCGATGCCTACATTAGATTAGTAGTGTGTTGTATAGTACCTACTGCACTGTACATACCTCCCTACTGTCCAGCATGCCACCACCACCATTACACACTACATAGTACCTACCTGCCTACCACCAACCCACCCCCTCTACGGGGCCAAGCTGGATACAGTGGTTCCCCTCCTTGGGTCCGCCTGTCCGCTCGCTGGCTCGGTCCTTATGCACGCCCCGACCCTACAACAACCAGCAGTACAGCACAGCATAGCACAATTTCCCGCCCTCTTTTGTCCCCTCTTCATCCCTTCCCCCCCATCCCCTCCTTTTTTATTTCCATGTTTTTTTGCATTTCTTCACCATCTACCTCCCATCACCAAACAACCCCTCTTCGGATTCGGCCCTCACCCAGAATTCCAACAACCCGCGTCGCCCTTCCCCAAGGACTGTCGCAACATCTCAGATACCCTCACGTATCGAGACTAACCCACGGCTTAGGCCATATCATCCTTTTACACAGCATCCCATGACCCATATAGCCATTCAAATGACCAGCTACGTCCAGTCGAGTCAACAAGACACACTTTAAATCCCACGGGAGCGTGCGTGCGTGCGAGTAGAGGAGCCAGGCGATTTCAACTATCAGTCTGAAGGGTCAAGAAACCAGCATAATTTTTCGGAGTAGTCGACCGTAGTCATTGTCCACCAACACAGCCAAGTCCAGTCAACGTCGTTCTCGCGTCGTCGCCGTCGATTGATATCAAGTCCACAACATCACCATCAGTTAACGCACCCGAGCCCAACAACGCGACAATCAGCCAAGATGCCCGGCGCCAGCGTGGCCGTTCTTCCCACCTCCGCCTCATCAACTCCGGTCGCCCGAAAGACCTCTCTCGCTCAACCAGAACGCAAGTACAAGTGTCAGTTCTGCGCCAGAGCCTTTAGCAGAAGTGAACACCGCAGCAGACATGAGCGGTCGCGTAAGTCCCCGGGTGTTTACCCAATTCATTGTTCCACCAACACCCCTCCCTCGACCCCTCTTCTCGCTTCGCAGCTCGCTTTGTCACTCGGTATTACCGATAGTGCAACTCGACTACCCCTCAACCCCATGATTCATGCGCGCGTAATTTCTAGTCAATCTAACTCGAGTCGCAAACAGATACGAAAGAGCGCCCATTCAAATGCATGAAGTGCAGGAGTACTTTTGTACGACGAGATCTCCTTCTCCGACATGATCGCACAGTCCATGCCAAAGATGGAGGTGTTCCCCTTCATAGCGACGGGAAGCGACGAGCTGGTGGCGCTAAAGCCCGAGCCCTCAACGGTCCCTCCAAGTCATCCATTGCCCTTGACACATCCACTTTGAGCGAGCAGATAGAAGCCAGTAGTGAGGGGGTTTTTGATGTGGAACATGCCGCCATGCTTGTTGCCGACCTACACCACAAAGCCACCGCCGCTATGCGTGACAATGACGCCGGAAGTCCATACGCCTCGAGCCCGGTTGCGACTTATCCTGCGAATGGTGCGCCGTTGATGGACCCCGCCGTCCTTTTCCCTCCTCCCAATCCTCCTCTTCCTCAGAGTGTTCCCTGGGATGCTTTCATGTCGCAATCTGTGGCAGAGGCTAAGGCTCAATCGGTTACGTCCTCTGGTTCCGCTTCGTTCGAGTCCCAACAGTCCTTCGCTAGTGTGAGTACAGCCCAGGCACACCCTATCCCCCCGCCGTCCACCCAAGATCCCAGTTGCAATGGTCTCGTGTCTGCACTGCAGTCCATGATCGACTCGCTTTCCCCTACCAGCACTGGTTATTCAGCTTCCTGCGAACCCACCATACCTAGTTACGGAATTTCACAGGCTGACCAGGTCCAGGCCTCGGCCGGCTTTAAGGCTCCTCAAGTTCTCAATGACGAAGAGCGCAACATGATATTAGATAACATTCGAGCTCATGACAGTGAGCACGCCATCCCGGAAGGGTTCCGTGTTCCTAATCTTGGTTCAATGAATCGGTATCTTGCGACATACTTCGGTCTGTTCCATCATCACCTTCCATTCCTCCATCCGTCATCTTTCAGTGTGACTCAGGTGTCCCCAGCCATTCTGCTAGCTGTTCTCTCCATCGGTGCGCTCTACGCATTTGACCAGGATCAGGCATACATGCTACATATTGGTTCCAAAGTCCTGGTAAACCAGTTTCTGCAAAACAAAGAGAATTTTAGCTCCCGAAAGTGTCCACTATGGACGATGCAAAGTTCCCTCCTGAACATGATCTTTGCAAGCTGGAGTGGTGATCCAAAGGGTCTCGAGTGGGCTTGTTCCATCAAGAGTCTACTCGCCAACATGGTAGCAGGTAACCGCTATGAGCTAAAGCTACGCCAAGACGCGCGTGAGGGTGCTCTCCCGTCCCGTGCTGAATGGGTGGAAGATGAGGGCTGTCGCCGAACTTATTATGCTGTGTATATTTTCTTCGGGCTGTTGACATTAACCTACAACCATACGCCCGCCATCAGTTTCAACGAGTTTGAAGATCTACAGCTACCCTCATCAGAAGCGATCTGGAACTCGAAAGTCGTCGACGATAACGCCTGGTACGAACAACTAAAGGCATCTCCAGCAATCACCTTTATGGTTGCTCACGACAATCTTTTCCAGGGGGAAACATTGAAGTACAGCGCTTTCGCGACGCGTGTTATGATCAACACCTTGTTTCTTGAGGTGTGGTATCAGAAGCGTAGCCCCGAAGCTCTGCAGGACGTAGTCACTGAGTACAAGCTTCGGCTTGCCCTGGAGACTTGGGAGAAATCCCTCGACCTCTGTGAACCCGAAGCTGACGCCGTTCCGCTGAGTGCACCGCACAAGGGTCATCCCCTGATCTTCAACGCCCAAGCTATGTATCGTAATGCCCGCGCCCGTCTCGAAGTCGACTTGAAGGCCGTGCAGGAGGCACTCCGGTACCATGACCACTACGAGGTTGCCGCGGCGATGTCGAAGGCTCGGGATCGTGTCAAGCGATCCAGTGAAATGATCAAGGTTATCCAGGAGTGCTATAACTGTATCGAAACTGCTGTTCGCCAGGGTGTGCGCTGGGTTGCCCGTACATCGCCTACCAATTGGAGCATTGAGCACCCCCTATGCGGCATGGATCTCATGATCACACTCACCTTGTGGCTATACCGTCTGGAACATGACGAGGAACCCGCTACAGAGGAGGAGATGGCCATGTACCACAAGGTCCGATTGCTGTTTGAGAAGGAGTCCGACGGTACCCTGAACTCCCCGCAGCTTAGCGGTACTGTCGCTCACCTTTGGGGCTCTATGCTCGATGAGGTGGTCGTTTGGGGGTAAGTTTTATATATCTATACCCGCCCAACAAAAACCTTTTTTGCTAACATACATGTAACAGCATAACGAGGCTGATGGGCGAGTCCTTCCGTCTTCACTCTCAAGCTCTCATCGGCTACGTTGATGATGTAGAAGCATCTTCTAACGTGTCGACACCGTCAATGATATCCCAGGGAGCAGACGAGGAGAGCGTGTATTAATATCTTTTGTTGACGAGACCCACGATTTTCTTTGTTTCTTTTTTTCCTTGAGCTAACGGATGGTGAGGATTTAATTTCTTGCGCATATACCTGGTCTTTTTTTTCCTTGTTTCGTTCGACTTGGTCGGGGCAGGCGCCGGGGGTGGTTGACTTTGGAGTTCCGTCATGTCTGCGATTGTCTTTGCATCCAACGTCTGCATACAAGGTCACTGGTAATGGAGGGGACTGGGATGGCAGACTAGGCTCTCTCGGTGACCTGGCGGAAGGGATATCAGCGCGACATGCGCAACATAATGTCTGATGCAGGACTGGCTGGTCCGTTGCCGGAACTTCTCTTCCCCTCTGTTCTATTAGCTACGGCACTCATACTTTTGTTTAATAGTATCGTCGTTTCTCTCTTCTGCTATTCGGCTCTTTTCTTTTTTTGCTTTTTTTTTTTTTGCTGCTGGCATTTTGACATATACCTTGTTCTACATAGTCTCTGCGACTCTTTTTGCCTCTTTTTGTTCTTTTGTTTTTTTCTCCTACCTTGATCTCATTAAAAACTATTTTTGGTCGGGCTTTTCACTCGTCTCCCCACATCTCTCGTGTAATAGAGCTGGTAGTAGGGGAATTTACGAGGGGAAGGACTAGGTTGGAAGATGGGAGGTCCATAAGCAAAGCGGGAGGACGCACTGCGCGCAACAGATTGTTTGGTACTTGATTTTGATTGGAATTTGTTAGTTCGAGTGTATAGATCAATTCTGCGCGGGCTATCAAATGAAGTTGCATCACTTCTCATCACCGAAGCCGGCACGGCTCAACCAACCATACTTTGGCCCATGTGACTTGACCATGATCACGTATTGCTTGTTTCTATGAATAAGTGAGTTGATAATAGTAGTGCTGTCTGCTGTACTATCACAGTAATAGGATTTGGTTATTCAAGACCCTTCTCTCTGGTACAGCCAGCACACACGCATGTGTGTTCTATATATCACACTGTACAGCTGTATTGTATCCTTTAATTGGTTACACGATGGAAGCAGACGTGGCTGGTAAAATTAAGCAGTGGCATCGGTACAGGTAGGTAATAAGTAGGTATTTGCGTGTACATGCGCGTATCCGTTTCTCCATGCCCGTCGACTGGCTCCTGCTCCTTGCACTCTCCTCTGCTCACTCATACTTTACTTCTTTCCGCTAATTGTCACTTCCTCGGCCAGTTGGCCGGCCGAGGACTTCCGTTATTTTAGTTCCTGTGTTCCCGTTCTACAATGGGCGTATAATATATCGTATTTCTAATAAATGGCGTTGCGTCCCACTCCAAAGTCGTTACTGACTGTATCGCTTGTGTTACCCGTCTGTCCGTCTGTCCGTCTGTCCTGCTGTCTTGCTTCATTGCATGTGTGGTTTCCTCCTTCTTTCTTTGTCTCTTTCTGTCCTTGCCGTAGCTGTTGCCTTAGGACGATAGCAGCTTCGCAAAGTACCTACTTACCTAGGTATATATACCGGAATAACAAGCTACCTAACCTGAGGAACCTACCTAATCTTGAAGTTGTTTCGAATTTTACTTTCCCCTCCTCTTCTGGGCATCGTGCTACCTGCCCACGTCTCTCCCCTATGCTCGTATTCCGTCTGGAACATATGACCGGATAGCAACGGGGCCGTGTGTTTCTATTTTCTGCTCTCCCTTGCTTGCTTTGCCTCATTTAGCACTCGTCTTTTTTCTTGGATGATACTTAGCTAGCGGCCGAACATTCTCATGCTCATGCTTGTGTACTTGTCACTCGTTTCTAGTCACAGCATAGGCCATTGCTAGGGCGCGGAATCGCATAGCTGGTAGTAGCACGTGGGCCCCGACAAACACAATGAGGCTCCTGCAACCTTCACATGCCTCGATGGCTTCATGTTGGATTTTCGCGGCCCTGCCATTCCTTTTCGGCGCCGCCACCGGCGATTGCGAGTGTGGATATTCGATAACCACGGGCTCCGACGGCACCCAATATGTATTCACCGATTTGCACGAGACCGACTTCATCCATGCCGATATCACAGGCAATGGAGAGGGGGAAGCCAGGCACGGATGGGCGCCGCAGGGATACAACATATCGAGTCAAGCATCCCGCGGCCCATTCGGAGAATCCTTCGCCGTGCAAAACGTCATGTCTAATGTCAATAAAGATCCCAAGGAGTTCGGTGGTCGTGGCACTCTTGGCTTAGATGCCGGACTGCTTCTCGTCGTCCGAGACGTCCTGCAAGAGGATAGGGTCCCAGTGGCCGAGATCTCCACGACCGACCTGAGTTATTTCTACGGCACCTTCCGGGCCGGCATCAAGATCACCGACATACCTGGAACCTGCAGTGCTTTCTTCTGGGTAAGTGCCTAGGTTGCCATATAGCAAGGCTCACCCGCCGGATCTTGGCTAATGGGTTGACTTGCTTCAGTACCAAAATGACACGCAAGAAATCGATATGGAATTCCTTTCCGCCCAGTTCGACAAGGCCAAGGGTATATTCCCCGTTAACCTCGTCCTCCAGTCGAAAGAAGCTGCTGCCGCTGGCTTTGACGCCGCGAATACGACAGGTCTACGTCGGGTGAATTTACCTTTCGATCCCACAACCGATTTTCATGAGTACCGCTTTGACTATTTGCCCGATAAAGTATTATTCTACGCCGACGGCGACCTACTTTCTGAGATGGGCGGCTCCGGCGTGCCCACTACGCCTGGACACGTCCTGCTTTCGCATTGGAGTAACGGGAACCCGGGCTGGTCACAAGGCCCACCGACCGCGGATGCAGTCACCACTGTTAGCTATGTGAAGGCATACTTTAACTCATCGCTCGAGCAGCGGCAACAAGATTTCGCATTGAGGTGTAAGGACCCCACGGCAAGCGGCGCCCTCTGCGCCATACCGGACCATAACACCACATTCTTTTTCAGTAACGGCGATAACTTGACGCCAAACCAGACAACGTACGGCGGTGCAGGTGATGATGGGACAGGAGACGGCGGTGGAGAAGGGGAAAATAATGCCGGCGCGTTAGTCGCGCAAAGATGGGCGTTTTGGTTTGCCATTGCTGTTGTATACGCCACTTTTTAGAACTGATTGGGGGTCTGCATTATTTGGAAAGACAAAAAAGGGTACAAAAGGGGTCTCTGGGAACAACTGCATCTTCATCGGCCTGGGTTTCTTGGACTAGCATTCTCATTTCTTTTTTCTCTTTGAAAGGGCGCAATACGGTCAAGCTTCGTTACTTATTTTAGTAGACTTGGTTAGGTTCTCCCCATTGAGTCTCTTCTCACATCGTCAAGGCATCTGTAGCCTACTTTTTCTAGTTGGTGAGGCAGGATAGAGGTGAGGTCGCTATTGGCAATGTGTTTATTAGTCACCTACAGTAAAGCTTACATATGCGCGCTTGTGTTGGCTACCTTACTGCGATCCCATCCGCCGCAATCGTGCATAAAGAGATACCCGTCTAGGCAAGTAAGCAGCTACTGCGGAGCTTTGATTCATCGGCCCGTGAGGAGAACACTCGCTCGTGATACCTGCCTCCTGTCGATCACCTGTTGTGTGGTTCGGTCACACTCTTTCTACGCGAACAACTATCCCCACCGCAAGATTGAGAAAACAGGCATGGCGAGGTATACAAATATGCCAAACCTGCATGTGTGCACGCGCGTATGTAAGCGTGCGTAGTACCTATTGCTGTATATCCATAGTTAGCGAGCACGCCGTTGAATCTGCAGCGTCGATGTGTACCTGCTTGTTTTACTTTAATTCTTCATAAATTGGATGAACAGCAATTTCTCATGATATGTCAGGAACGCGCAGGAATTGCTTGTCGATCCTGTTGTGCGTCAACTTAATTCGTGGGGTTAGCTACCCACATAGAGTAGAGCCGGGTATATATACCTATATATATGAAGAGTTCGTATTGGCATGCAAGCTAGATATTAAAATAAGCATGCGGCTCGAGTTTTCGTACAACATAATAAGAGTATTATTGCATCGAGGCACTATCTATTAGGTATATATGCCAGCCGAGGTTGGGCTCCGAGATTTCATAATAAGCCCTCTTCGTAGTATCCGACTACGTGCTATTCAAAGTAACACCAAGAGTTGATGTTATACTCTTGGTAATTTAGGGTTGTTTTGATAGCCAACCTTTTTATGCCCTCCTTAATAACAGCATTCACTCTATAGCGAGCTACGTATACTCTTCACGTGAAAGTGTCGAATAGTGCCTGGTAAGATGACGACAGCCAACTAGTAGCTTAGGCAAGTGGCCTCGGCTGCCTGAGCACGAGTCATACGCTGCTATACTTTAAAGGCGTTGGCCCGCGTTTTGAGGGGAAATCGGCAGTTGGAGGGTTGCGGGGGATGGAATGGGTCACGATGCCCCTTCCACCGGGCTTGGAGTTGGAGAAAAGACGGGGCAGACAATCAGGTACTGTAGCTTCACCCGCTTCCCCGTACAGGTAACTAGTGCGGCTAGGACCGAGAGCTATACATAGTACGTACAGTATGTATGTTAGTAGACACTCCATACATGTTAGGTAATAAGTCGGAGCATGGAATCTCCTCGTCGACTTGCATATTGTGGAGGCGCAACTTGCATACAGACCTACATAAATAGTGCCATACGATGCACCTAAGTACAGTAGTGTAGTGGGTAGACATCTGGGGAAATGCTACTTTATTTGTCCTAGTATGTTGTAGTTCCGTCACTGTATGGAGACGAGGTGAATATGGGACGAACTCCGTATTGCTACCTACCGAACGGGATTCAATACCAGTTTGCCTCTGCCATCTTATGGTACTGGTGGAAAATAACGTCGTGGATTATAGCTGCTATGTTGGAAACCTAGAGGGCTATAAGATCACCAGTATCCCAGGGCAATGCTCTCGGCGCTCGTGATGTTACAGTTGCATGTGGCACCATCACTTACATGTAGAGAGATGAGTATGACGTGTGGATCAACGAGATAAGAGCTTTCCCCCGCAAATAGCGGTTTTAGCCTTCTTTCTCTTGCTCTATTCACATACACAGAGTGAAACATACATATTGGGGAGGTCTGAACTAGCGAGCTACTTACCTACCTGCCTACTTTACTCACAGTTAAGCGAAGTCATCTGCTTGTAACACCCTCCCAGCCAAAATATATAAGAGCGAGGTTATTCCGACAACCTGTAGTCCAGCGAAGGCGGTTCCCTCTTGGGGTCAGAGCTCCGAGACACTCGACGACGTGTGGCTGTCAGTTCGATATGGCACACCTTGGCTAGCTGACTGGTCGCCGGTCGCCTTACATAGCCGAATGTGTAGTGGCTCAGAGACAAAGAAAAGGTGATGATAGTGCAAGTTGTTCTATATAAATTTAATTGGTAGGCTTTGGCTTATACGCTGCCTAGTCACATGAAAAGCGGCCTTAGCGATGATGTCTTGTTTCAAGACACGCAAGCCTGGCTGTTTGTCCTTAGTCCTTGAATTTCTTGCTCTGGCGTGCACTCTCGCTGTTGATTCTTTTTAAACCCCTTATTGCGAAACCAGCTTCAGCTGTGCATGTGCTCTGTTCTCTGGTCATCACTATTATATCTAAAGCGCCCATAATGCTGCGCTGCAAGGGCCTTTCCCAGGACGAGTATATGCTAACCCTGTCTCAAAGCCACGGAACGGAACCATGCTACCGATTCTACGGACTGACCACCCACTACAAACAACTAAAGCTACAATACACCGCAAACGACGCGCGGCAGGCCCGAAAACCCCGGCGGCCGGCCACCTCATGTTGTTTACGATGCGATGGTGGTAAGCATAGAGACTTGCGAGCGGTACTCAAGTAGCACATGCTCAAGGGGCTTTCTCCGTAATAGACATCAACTGTGATCTAGCATGGACCATATGAGATCAATATCACTGATTTTCCCAATCTTGAAGACCAACTTTACGTAAAAAACTAGGCAATTGTCGGTCATGTTAGTGTGTCGTCTCGGCCCTCTTAACCTTCAGAGGCGATCGCCTTGGGTCACAGGTTGTCGCCCAGAGCACATGGCCGGGGCGCAATACTGGGGACCTCTCACTCACAAGATATCATCTTTTCTCTTGATTCTGTTGACGATCCTTACCGTAGAGGGATTTCTATTAATTTATTAAGGCGCCTTATTGTCCATTTCATATCCAGGTCCCAGGCGGCTTTCTCTTCACGTTCATTTACACGGGGTCAACTCGTGTATCGCGATCCGACTCTCATTTCACTGTCTCTCTCTGCTCGACTTTATCCTCTTTTGCTTGCGGACTTTGCTTCTTGTCTGTTAGATTTATAGTAATACGGCATATGTCACCATTATACTAAGGCCAGTGTTCCGTTGCCAAAATGACGCCACCAACGACTCAGTTCGCCTTCAAGAATAACACGGGCTCCTCGACGGCGTACGCGTACGTGACAGGCCTCGACATCAACAACAACTATTCCTATGCGTTCTTGGAGCCGGATGGGAAGACTCTATACTACCCGGCGTCGCCGTCGGAACCGCTACAGCCTCTCGCCGTTGACTGCGCGATCCCGTTGGGTGCCCCGGGAGCTACGACGACGGTTACGATCCCCCAGCTCGCCGGCGGCCGCATCTGGTTCGCCATCGGCAGCAAGCTGACTTTCTTGCTGAACCCCGGCCCTGGGATTGTCGAGCCTGCTGTTACGAATACCTCTGATGCTAATTATAACCTAAACTGGGGGTTTTGCGAGTTCACTTGGTTAGTAGATTTCTTAATGTCTATGATGCCGACTTTGATAGAAATAGTCTTTTGGCCCTAATTCTCCTTGCCATCATATATTCATTCTACATAAGTAAACTCAAACGTCAATTACTAACACTTATCTATTTAGTATGTAAATAGCCTGCTTGCCTCTATCTGAGGCTACGAGATCCCGTGCAGAAGGATGATGCTCACTAACTGTCTATAACGCAGACAACACCGACCAGTTATTCGTCAACATCAGCTACGTCGACTTTGTGTCCATTCCGATCGCTCTTTCGCTCCTCAACACGTCCGGCGTGACACAGACTGTCCAGGGCCTCCCCACCGACGGCCTCGACCAGATCTGCACCCAGTTGACGGCGCAGGGTGCATCTGAGAATCCCGGCTGGGCTAAGCTCGTCGTCAAGGGCCCCGACGGCAAGAACTTGCGTGCGCTGAGCCCAAACAGCGGGCGTGTTGGTGAGTTGTTCTCTTGTTACTATCTATAAACACCTGGTTTGAGACGGCCGTGATATACGTACAAGAAATCTAAGCAGCTAGCGCTCAATCGATCGAAGATTAGGAACTAATTCTCTTCTAAACTACACTGCTGCTCCGAGAAATTTCACACTTGCAGTTTTGAATACATGAACACCTAACTAACAACGCACTCTCAACTCTAGCGGACAGCTCGCTCTTCGACGGTTACTTCCAGCCTTACGTGGACCAGGCATGGTCGAAGTACGCCAGCGCAGACTTGAATATCGATACGCAGGCTCAATGGGGGGTTGTCACCGGCCGCGTGACGAATGGGCTCCTGAGCTTCCCAAACGTAGGCACGTTTGCCCAGCCGTCTGCAACCGACATCTTCAGCTGCAGCACGGGGCCCTTCAGCAACTATCCTACGGCGACGAGCGTCGAGATGGGCGCGATAGGGGCGCGGTGTAAGTACCTACCTACATACAATACCTGCTTCCGGGAGTCATTCTCCATCTTTTCCTATCTGTCGGGGTGTCTTATATACATATGTATTAGACTTTCTTTCCCGGGCCGGGGATAGCCCCTTTTTGGGAAACTCCTCGTACTTTAATTTTTTTTTTTTATAACTCGTGTCAAAGGCCACAACAGCTGACTCTATTGGTATATTACAGTGGCCGCGGCATTCAACAGATCCACGCTCGTCGCGAGCGCGAACCAGCCCGAGGCGGTGCAGACGGACGGCGTGAACAACTACTACCAGACCAGCCCGACGAACCACTACGCGCGCATCGTGCACGGCGTCAACCTCGACGGGCGCGGCTACGCGTTCCCCTACGACGACGTCGTCGCCACCGGCGCCACGGGGCCCGACCAGGCCGGCACCGTCTTCGACGGCTCGCCCCAGCTCCTGACCGTCACTGTCGGCGGGCCCGACAGCGGCTCGGCGGACAAGGGGGACGGGAAGGACACTGTTGGTGGTGGTGGAGGCGAGAAGGGGAAGACGAAGTTTGACCTTGGCGCTTGGTTTAAGAAGATCATGGCGGCGATCAAGGGAATCTTCACGAAGTAAAGTTCCGTGAAGGAGGGTGTTGGGATGCTTATTTGGTTGGTTCGTCACTCGCTCAGCATAAGTTGGATTATCGCATTCTTCGGCGTTCTCGACAGATTCTGGAGTTTTCAAGACGCGTTTGATTTCTTCGATATACCCATTCGTTTTGCCGTCGATTATTCCCCCGAATTCTTTCTCCCGCCTACCTATAACTTCTTGTCTATCTTTGAGCTTCGTTTCTGCATATACCCCTTTTTGTCTCTCTATGTTCGTCCGTTGAGGGCAGCCATTCGCTCAAATGACTCCTCCTGTCTCTGTGTTGCAGACAGAGGCAGTTGCCAGCAACATAGTTGCAGCACACGTTCATTATCCAGGTTATGAGCCCTCAGATGAGTTCAGAGCATCCGATTACGTTCGCTATACCCATTTACCAGTCATTCGTTCTGTCTCTGTTCCTCATGTATATAGATCATACCGGGCCACCCCTGAACTAGGCATTCAAATTTTGTATATAGCCTACTTGCATTGTATATAGAAACCAGCATAGGAATCTGAAGCATCATCTTATCATAACCACCAACATTACGTAAAGGCCTTTTTAAGCCGGACTCGGGAAACCATGGATATCGTAATATCTGTCGGGGATGTAGGATAGGATCTTACTGATATACCGTATAGATTATCTCCATCGTCGAAGCTCAAGATTATATATGGAGATGACTCCTACCTCGCAAATACACCTGTTTCTTCAATAGAAGGATCCTACGGCTTCATAGGAAGATACGAGACTCGATTTTTGTATTGAACTATCCTCACTTAGTTATGTAGTTATTGTCGACTGACTGGCGCCCTGTCCCAAGCAGGGCACTATGTTTAAATCTGACCATGCGTAGCTTAGGGGATCCAACGGCACTCGTTTCCCCCCTGGACGGATCAGACATTCCACCACACCATCCCTTTGCTTGCCCCAAATGAATTTAAAAATCCAACATACGCCGTCGGTTGTCGGGAGCCTCGTTCCCATTCAAGTCTTCTTCCTCGACAGAATGGAGCATCAGCTGGATACTGATCCGCGACGAGTTGCCCGCAGCATCCCAGCACCAGTCGTAACTAACGGCGTATGCGAAGAAGTTACCGTGGCGGCTGAACGACGTGGCCGTGATGGTGGAGCTGAGCTGGTTGGCTCTACAGCCGATGAAAGGGGGAGGGGATGGCGGTGAATGTGGCGAGTCTAAGACGCGGGGATATTCACGAATCCGGTGGCGCCAGGGGCCGTGGTGCCAAAAGCTGAACGAGCCATCTGAGCCCGCCGTCGTGAAGATACCCGCGCGCACCGGGTGGAATTGGATGTCATTGACGGCCCAGATCTTGGAGACCTGTCCAATGGGCCCCGTCTTTCCTGGCGAGGTCGTGTCTTCGAGCTTGCGGTGGCATGTGAAGGTGAAATTGATGTCGCTGTGGGAAGTGGCTATTTGTTAGCTCTTGGTTTGATAAACAGAAAAGAGAAAAATAGGGGCACGAATGGTAGGCCAGTTCGTAAGGGGGTCAACGTAAATGTATATATATAGGTAGATAGAGTGTAGCGTAGCAGGCAGAGAAGAAGGATAGGGTATCATCATACGGAGGATCTGCGCGATTTAGGCTTCTAATTCCGCACCGGCCCTCAGTGCTCGCGATACCCCAACTCTTGCCGTCCGGGGACACCGACACGGCCGTCGTCTGGTAGTTGAGCGGCGACCTGGCGGTCCTGAGGAACATGTCCGGCTTCTTGAGATCCACGAGGTGCACCTGTAGGTCCGCCGTCGCAGCAACAAGGAGCTCTGCCTTCGCGTCAAGCGAGTAGACGCGCTCACTGCAGTTGAGCGTGATGGCCGCCGCCGTAGTGTCCGTGGCTGGCTGCCGCAGGTCCCAGAACTTGACTGTCTTATCCCATGATCCCGAGACGGCGATTGGTCCGTTCGTGCCCGGCACTTCGACGAAGCGCACCCCGCGTACGGGAGCGTCGTGCGAGCCGACGACGACCTGCTGGCTCGTAGCGATATCGATGACATGTAGTTTCTTGTCGGCTCCTCCTGCGATAACCATGCTTCCATCCTTGAATTTTCCCCTACGTTAGCTTGATACACTTTAATTCCGATTGGGTGGGATAAAGCTCGTTATTTACCTAGGAGCTCAAAAAAGACTTACTTTGGCCCAGTCGCAGCTGAAGACAGGTCCTTCGGCGACGAGAGCAGAAGCGCATTTTGTAGTGCGGGTTGTCGAAACGTCGTAGAAACGCACCTTCCCATCCCATGATGCAGCTGCTAGGTGGTCGGCGGCAGGAGACCAGGAGAGAGACTGGATTGTGTCTTCATTATAAGACGGTAACGCGACATCGTTGACTAAGGTGCCTATGCGTGAAGGGGAATTCGACCTCGTTTTGACAAGCGGGACCATTTTCTCTTTGCTGATCAGGACACTTGGTTTCGATAAAATATATTGAAAAATTGTAAGAGTGTGTGAACGGTGTCTCTATTGCTGTTCGTAGACGACGCGTTATTCCTCAATATATATACGTAGCTTGGTCGCCGGGCGACGTTAATAGAATTATATAATTATATTCTAGTAAACACTGGGCAGGACCTAATGGGATTCTCGTTGGTTCTATGGCAACAGCTGGCAATTAGAGGAGTTTCAAATGCCGTAGTTTTGTATAAACGTAGATGACTCTGGCACTGAAACCTGAATAAGATACATATTCATTGCGGCTAGAACCTGACGATTACCCTATCAGATAAAGCCGCTTAGATCTAAGTCAGGCTCTATTTGTGTACTCCGGATGGCCTACTCACGATGGCTGACCGCGATGAAGTCCTTATAAAACAGGTATTGTGCCAGTGCACGCTAACGGGGCGCATCGGATAATATATTCTGAATCGCCAAGTGTCTACGAGAGCTTGACGGACTTGACGAGGTTTGTCTTCAAACCACTCTTTTCTCCCGAGTAACCGCCCTTTCCAGGTCCGCCCGAGTATACCGCCTTCTGACTCTTTAGTTTCTTGAGCTTGCTCTGGTAGGCTAGCTTCTTCTTAACTATTGAAGGGGTCAGTATTTAGTTCCTGGATTCCGATTATAGAACTCGGGGTGCACTTCAAAGAGGGGAGATGTAAGAATAACTTGGCAACACATACCTCTAGGATTTCGAACCTCCTTCTTCCGTTTAGGAGCCAGCCCCTTATTTGATTTAATTTGGTAGGTAATTTCTCTACGGCCATCGGGCCCGACCTTCTCGACCTCTACGACACGATCGGCAGAGCCGGCGGAAGCGAGGGCTGCTGCCTTAGCAGCCTTATCGCCCTTCCGCTTGTTAGACGCTGCCGCAACCATGTCGTAGTATTCCTCGTTCCCTTCGTCTCTGATGGCTCTCGCCGTCTCGTGATCCTCATCATCGCTGCCCTCTCCGAGATCCGCGCCCATATTGGATTCCTTCCTACCACGTTTCTCGGCCAGCGCGTTGAGACGAGCTTGTCGGTCTTTAAGGCGCTCTCTGTATGGAATATCGACATCACCGCCAGCATCACGGCCTCCTGCTGCTCGGCGATTGGCCTTTTGTGCGATTTGAGATGTGTAGAACCTGAGACTCTTCTTTCGCGCTGCCTTGTCAGCAGCTGCTTTGCTGTCGAGATATTCCTCTTCTCCAAAGTCGGAGTTGCTATCCTCGGCAGTGTCTTTAGATACGGCTTTCTTCTTAGGGGCCCTCTTAGATGTGAGTAAAGAGTCAAGGTCGGCTAGCGAATCTTCAATGGCCTTGGCCTTGCGTTCTGCTTTCGCCCTGGCCCTCTTAGCCTTATTAGTCTCTTTGGGTTGTTTGGGTGCCACTACGTCCCCATCTTGCATATCGATATCTTCATCCTCTGGTGGCGATAGAAGGGTAGCGGCAGGTTCCACAGGCTTTGTTGTCTTCAGACCTTCCACTTTCTTCCAGGCATTGCGACAGTCTAGAAGTGTACTCATGACCTCGTGTTCCCGCAACTCGGATGGATCTAACGTCTTGGCCACGCCGTCGCCATCTCTGGCTGGTGATGTCAATATCCCGAAGTACATGGCTAGGGTAGCTACTAATGAACCAAGGATTCGATCTATTCACATGTGTTAGTAACGTTGATGAGTGTGAACAAGTGTTATGCATACACTTGACAACGGCTAGACTCTTAGGATTCTGGCCTTCGGCTTCTTTTTGAAGTTCCACCAATTGAGGTTGCAGCTGTAGAAGCTCATCGGCGAGGAAGGGGAGCTCCGGGTAGCGGGCTTGCAGCAATCGTGTCTTCTCCTCTGGGCTCATATCAGGCGGGATTTCGACTTCTTTCAGCACCTCGGTAACGACCTCGTCCTGGTCTGCATCTTCGGCTTCACCAGCCAGCCACTCGTCCTCGTTGAAAAAGTCGGCTTCAGACATCTTGGCCAGCTTCTTCTTTTGCAGGCGCAGAGCCTCTTTCTCCTCCTCCTCGGCGTCTACGGTGGTCTCGATCTGATCCGCATCGTAGTAGTCTTTCCTCGACGAACCCCAGTATCCATCATCGTGCTCCTCCTCTTCCCGCGGCTTTTGTTCCATGTCCGATTCATCGTCGTCCTCTCTCTTCCTAGATTTGCCTGACTTTCGTGACTGTTTGCGTCGAGGTTCTTCTTCTTCCTCCTCCTCATCATCATCATCGGAATCTTCTGAGTAACCTAAAATCTCCTCATCGTCGTCCTCGAGCACTTCTTCAGCTTTCTGGCGCTTGGTCTTGGGACCCTCATTAAATAGAATTTCGTCATCGTCGGCTTCAAACCGGTCCTGGTCGTCCATGACATCTTGGTAGGTAGATATTCGGCCGAGTTTGCCATCTTTGGGGTTATATTCTCGTGGGCCGGACGACTTGGTCGCCGCTGCCTTTCGTTTCTTTCCCATTTTTTGGAGTGTATATAGGATACAGTTGGCAGTGTGCAGGTATTCGTTATGCGAACTGATGTAGTGCCCTGACAACTTTGTTTAGAGGAGTCTGTTGATACAATAGGTACCTCCCAAACTTTTTTCCTACTATCGAGCTTATCGAGCTTTCTGTTATCTTAGTACGCATCCCACCTTGACATTGATGTAGGCAGTACGGCAGCGTCACCTGACCCACATAGACACATGTAGCACTTAGTACACAGTAATCACAGTGTATGATATAGGCCTTTAACAGGTACCTATCGCAACGCTACAATACACACTAACACACGTCAAACTGATCCGTCATAAGTACAGCAACTACCTAGCCCCCTTATAGGTACATGCTAGAGCGCTAAGAAAGTACTAGATGAAAAGTCTCAGGACCCTAGAACTACTCCAATTCCCCTGCATCGTGGAATTTACATAAACCCCCCTCGAGACGGAACCCAATTGCGATCGGGTTTTCTCTTCCATGGAGGCCTTCTCGCAACCTGTGTGGATTGCTGTCGCCGCTGGCCTCGTTGCCCTTTTTTCAATTGTCACGATGGGGGCTGTCTGGAGCAAGAACCAGATGCCCGTTGAGGGCAAGGTGAGTACAGAACAAAATCCATCCAACCAACTAACCCCTCGTTCTACCCCTCGAGGGAGCGATGAGACACGGCGTGGCTGACATCAATTGTCCTTGCAGACGATTCTCGTTACTGGAGCGTCTGAGGGCATGGGCCGTAGTGCCGCCCGACAGTTCGCAGCGAAAGGCGCCAATGTGATTCTCGTGTCGCGATCGGCTGGCAAGCTGGAGGAGGTTGTGGCCGAAGCCAAGGTACGCCATATCCCCATTCAATCTATCATGACTGCGTATGATTGTGGTGTGAAGCTCAAGGAAACTCAATTGACCAACCCTTGTCCCAGGCTGCCGCACGCAATCCACAAACCCAGCGATTCCACTACATCACCGCCGACGTCTCCCAGCCCGACTACGCCGGCCCCCTACTCGCCGAAGCAATCGCCTGGAACAATGGGAAGCCGCTCGACATCGTATGGTGCGTCGCCGGCAAGAGCACGCCCGGCCTCTGGGTCGAGTCGCCACTGTCGTCGACGCGGGAGCACATGGACTTGAACTTCTGGGGCAACGCCGAGATGGCCCACGCGCTGCTGCGCCTGTGGTGCGCGCCCGACGCCCCCGTCGTGCCCGAGCCGAAGCACCTTATCTTCACGTCCTCCGTCCTCGCCTTCTTCCCGTTAGCCGGCTACGGCGCCTACACGCCCGCCAAGGCCGCCCTGCGCGGCCTCGCCGACACCCTCGCCCAGGAGGTCGAGCTCTACCCACAGAAGGTGAAAGTCCATGTCGTCTACCCCGGCTCCATCTCGAGCCCCGGCTTCGAGCGCGAGAACATGACCAAGCCCGAGATCACCAAGATCCTCGAGGAGAGCGATCCCGTGCAGACCCCCGACGAGGTGGCCGCCAGGGCCATAAGCGGCCTGGAGAAGGGCCATTACGCCGTCACGGTTGCTTTTCTGGGAAACGTCCTCCGCTCGAGCGCCCTTGGCGCGTCCCCTCGCAACAGTTGGGTCGTCGACACGCTCATGTCTTGGATCGTTTCCATAGCCTTGATCTTTGCTTTACCGGATATCTACGGCAAGATCAGGAAATACGCCAAAAAGAACGGTCATCCGGTCAACTACGAAAAGTAAAAGTAGCATCTACGAATCATGAAAGTAAAACTGCCTGTTGGAATGACGCTTTACGACGTGTAATGTATAATATTCGATATAGTATTATAGGGATTTTCGGTAATAGGATTCTGAGCCGCATCTCAAATAGGTGGGCCGGCAGGGTTCATTATAGTGTGTTTGGGGAGGTCGCCGGATCCTAGATAGCGTACCTATTCCACACTTGAAGATCCTGGCATACTTACAGGTGGTGACGGTGAGACGACGAGACATGTCTCAAAATCGCCAAATAAAGGACATAACTCTCCGGCAACAGCGGGGAGGCAGCCGGGAATTCCAGCCAATGCAATATATGAGAAATGACGAATCTCACTCCCTGCCTATCAGTTGCGGACAATTTAAGTAATTAGAAACTTGTAAGCAGCCAATAGGAAACGAGATGTCGGCGTAGTAACTATCATGAGAGGCAAACCTCCCCCTTTCCCACCTGAAAAGATGGCGTCCGAAGGGCCCTGACGAGACCCAGTCCCAACCTCCACTAATCTTCTTGGTATAGAGAGCTTGGGCCACACATTTTATGACCCATGTTCATTGATAGGGCGAAGCTGAATCATTGGTACCATGGAATTGTTCGAGAAGACGTCAGGGGCAAGTGGATAATGGGATGGTCAATAGTGGAATATCGTGCCAGGCCAAGCAAGAACCTGGCGTCTAACTAACTATTGGGTTTTGAAATCAAAATAGAGACCTAAAGGAAATGGGAGACACTGCTAGTTCAGTGCCTTTGTCGTACATCATCAACAGCTCTCTCAGTTGTCACATGATGCAACTCATAACGATAGAAGTGCAGAATTTTGTTTAGATATATAGAACATTGGTTGGTTTATTCATCTTGTATCAACAATCCAACCCTACTCCGGAGCTTTCGACTTGCTCCGGAATCCCTTTACTGGCTCTTTGGTATAACTTCGTTGTAATCATCCATGTTCTTGCTCCATGGCCCTCATATTGCAACAGATGATGGCGGTGCTTCCCCTATTTTAGCGTTCACTCGGACACTCCGGGGGCCTTGACAAAAAGGAAATAAAGGTAGAAGGGGGTCAACGTTGCCGCCGATTCGTAATTAAACAAGATATGTAGTCCACCGCGGTCGTTGAATGCAATGTTCCTCCGCTTGACAACATGCCTCAAGATCTCATGTGGGTTTGGCGCGGTCCAGAAGCTTCCTGCGAAGCCAGAGAAGACGGTCTTTGGTAAAACATGGTGGTGAAAAGATGAATATGTTGGACGGTTCGGCGCAAAACAAAACACGCAGAGAAATTCGCTTGCCAACTCGGCGAGAGGGTACAGATGAGTCATTAGCCAGGTCTAAAGCATTACTGGCATTGTTGAGTATACGGGATGGATATTTTGGTAGGTTGTGTTCCTCGACATTCGCAGGCGTACTATCAGATTAAATCAGACCGCACAATCTCAGATTTTCTTGAATAATGATGTCTACCAATAAGTTAGCACCAATTCACTAGCCATACCGTCTAAATGTTGCTCTTACCATTGACAGCGGCCATGACGAAACGAATTTGTGTTGTGTCCGTCGCGCACGTAAAATGCTGTTTACAATCAAGAATTAGTAATTACCCTATACAGTACAATGGCTACTCAAGCCGCCTAGTACGCAGAGGCAGGAGGCCTGGAAATTGCTACGGGGGAGTAAAAGAATCGGCGGGGCATACCGTGTAGATTTGTTTCGTCTCGTGCTGATTTAAACTAACGAATCGGTTCAAGATGTAGTCACAGGCAGCAGCATAGTCGTCGCCGCCTTCGTAATCGGGGAAGTAGTTCTTCATCGGGCTGACAGGAAGCTTCTCCTTGAATCGATCGATCTTGTTCAAGAACAGGATGATGGAGGTCTTAATAAACCACCTCGAGTTGCAGATTGAGTCGAACAGCGTCAGGGCTTCCTGCATACGATTGACAGTCTCGTCTTCGAAGAGCAACTGATCGTACTCTGATATGGCCACCAGGAAGAGAATAGTGGTGACATTCTCGAAGCAGTGAATCCACTTCTTTCGCTCAGATCTCTGGCCACCAACATCGAACATCCGGTAGGTTAGGTCGCCAATAATAAAGGTTGTCTCCGTAATACCGGTCGTCTTGACACGAGACCGGAGGACATCTTGGTCATTGGGCATATAGTCGGGGGTTGCGATCCGCACAATGTTGTCGAAGTAACTTTAAACGGAATATTAGTACCAAGACCACTTGTCCTAGAGGCTAAAACTCACTATCTGGCTGAGTCGTTTAGTTGATATTCCCGCGATCGCTTGAAACACTCCTGAACACCGCGGTCCTTCCATAGGGCTTCAATGGCGTTGCCAACTTCGGGAGGTAGGACGTCGCCCTCGATTTGTGCGGGTTGCATGAAGATAGTTTGAACGTGGTACTCCATTCGCTCATCTTCCAGCGGCAACTCAAGTGTTTCCATCGCCTCCAGAATGACGCGCATTGACTGTACCGTATTGCTGAAGATGATTTCCTTGAAGGATTCCCGCTCATCGCGCGAATATCCGCCCTCGTGGATTAACTTCATCTGCTTCAAGATCGTCGACTTTCCGGATTCACCAGCACCTATTCAAACAAACGTCAATACAGAGACTGGGAGAGTGTGTTCAACCGCGGCGCACTCACCCAGAAGGAGCATCTTGATCTCGTTGCGCTGCATCAACTTGTCCCGCTTCAATTGATTCTCAATCTCCTCATTGCGAGCCTTGCTCGCCTTATCCTCCGTGCTCATTCCACAACCCATCTTGGCGACTGAATGGGTTCTAGCAGACTAATTATTCACGCAATATATTTCAACCTGGGGAATAGTGGACGGCGGTAGATCGAGGGGAAGCTGTCGTCTCGTGCTACAGTGCAGATTTGATTAGCCGACGAAAAGAGGAGGGAAATATCATTAGATTGCGAAATAGTTTGTGCGTTAGAGTATGGGAATCGCGCCCGCGCCGTGTCTCGATATGCGTCCACGTCCTGTCTCTTCCTCGATGTCCGCAGGTTCGCACACGTACAAAGCCGTATGCCTGCACGTAACCACAATGCCGCGCGAGATGGCAATCCAGGACGAGGCAATCTAGAAGCCGAGTACTGAAAAAGTTGCGACGCGCACACCAGACACAAAGTGGAGAATGGAGTTGGTACTGGTGGCTAATGCAGAGACGGAGGACTTCGGTAGTTGCGCGGTTGTTGATATGTAGGATGATGGTAGGGAGATAACACACGTATATATGAAGGTTTACTGCAAAGAATTCAGGGATAACTTACCAGATTACTGGCTTCTCAAGATGAAGCAGAAGCGATGACAGCAAGCGATAGATTGATGATGGTCCACCGGAAGGAGAGAGCGGCGAAGATGGTGAGGAGGACGACGACGAAGGAAAAGGAAAAAAGGGCGACTGAGCGAGATTGTGACCGGGGGCGGAGATGGACTGGGCAGACAGTGCAGACGGTACAAGGGGGAAGGCTTGTCTTTCTGTGCTATTGTAGGCATGGGTGGGCCTCTCAGGCGGCGTTAGCTGACCACTGGCATGCTTTTTCTCCAGTAGATCTGTAGGTACCTACAGCATGCAGTACTGTAGAGTCCAGTGGATTAAGTACCTACAGTAGCTAGTGCAGCCTAGCCGCTGGTTTAACGGGGAATCCCAGAAGCTTCAGCTCACCCCCTAATACCAAATGGGAAGTTTTATTCCTGTACCCCTAATACCTACAAGTTTGTAAGTACACAGGTAGGGAGCCCATAACTAAGGTTATCGGGCAGAGTACACGTGCTACCAGGTATTAATTAGGTGCGCTATGCGGGTTACGATTGTATCTTTACTTGATACCTACTACAGTATTACCCATATCAAGTACGCCGCATCCATTTCCCCCTATAGTCCTCGATCCAGCCACGGAGGTCTTGACATGAGGTCTTACTTCCAAAAAGACACTATTACTATGTACGTAGGTAGTTGGCGGGGAAGTACATACTGAAAGGATGGCTGGAGGACACCAATTTGATTGATGGCAGGGGCCCTAGGTAACTCGAAACAGTCAAGCGCAATGTCGCAAGAGCTGTGCAGACTGCTGCAAACTGCAAGGAGGCACACATGACGCTAAACCCTCGATGCACTAGTCGAATAGAATCTAACCTATTAGGGTGGGGCGAATAAGAGCGAATTATTCTACAGTACCTACCTCTGTAGGTAGAGAGAAAATATTACTTATCGAGAAGTGCTGTCAAGTACCTAGGTAGGTAGGTAGTATCGTTACACAATTCTTTTTCCCAGACTGCCTGTAGCCATGATCGAAGCGACAGTGAGGGTATCTCATCAGATATATCGCATTGTTACGGTAACTCGGGTAGCTGAATGCTGGTAGCAATCAACATGAGAGCCAATAATTACTGGCACCACTCGTACTTAGCAGTTGTCTGATCATGATTCTGGTTCCCTGGTTCTGCAATTCCATTTTTATTCCCTGGACAATTTCGTGAGATAGCATATCAGGACCACCTCCCCCCTGCTAGGTGGTAGTGCAGTTGGATGATGAGCTCCCAATGAGCTCCAGAAAAGGAGCAGATGAGACGGTACAAGTATACCTGCAATACAACCTACGGCTCCCTAGACAAACAAATACGTATGCATAGGTACGCATCCTAAACTTCAACCTCGAGACTGGCCACATATAGAATGTGAGTAGACATGCAGTATTGATGGTTACTTTAATACTCAAATTGAAGATGGAATGAATGGCAAGCTCATAAATAGGTAGTACATAACACGGAAAAGATCAAGTTGCCTAGGTAGTTGATTAGGAGGATAGAAAAAAGAACAGCATCGCGCCCTGTTACTACGATGTAGGTATAGCATACGTACAGCTATAATATTAGGTTAGTATTTATCCCCTAGTGAATGTTACCTAGGTAGCTTCTCTTACACAGCAACAATACCAATTACCAGGCCATGCTCATACATAGACAAGACACTATCTTGGAATCATTAGGTGGACTTTCGGGCTGTTGAGCTTTGAGAAACCAAGCAACTTTACTCAGGTGGGTATTACTTCGAGTCAGATATTGTTAACCCCACGGTATCAAGATTCCATTGCCGTGCTGACCGACGACAAGGATAGGCATCATCCTTGAAGGCCAGAGGACCATCTAGTTATTCTATATATTACAATACTCGGACCCTCGAGAAAAGCAAGACAAGTCTTTCGTCGCTTCTACTATGAACCCACGGGCCACATTTCCAATCACTGTATATAACCTCATTACCGCTTTGAGGGAGACGTTTCCCGTTCTTGTCACTTAAGGCATGATGAAGACCTTATTCTTTTTCTCAGCTATGCTGTTGAATGAGACGCCACCAGGCCACTGCATAGCACATATTCCGCCCGTTAGGACCGCCTGAATGCGATGTAAGCGACATCTTACATACATACAGCACACAATTCAACGGCTAGTGACTTACGTACTTCGCAGTAGCGTGCTAACGTTATACTATTCTCAAACAAGATCTCTTTCTCACTCTCCGTCTGCAGAAGCCATCGACGCCCTGGGGCATGGCCAGACCATTCGTTTTAGCCAGGCGGTGGCACCGAGTTAAACTCATAAGCAGTGATGCAAGAGGTCCTCTCCGCCTCGCAAATAGCGACGTTGTTTGGAGGGTTCTAGTCCAGTCGTCCCACAGATCGCATTCAACAACCTGCAGAGCACCCTACAATGGGTAGCGAGATGCCAACGCCACTAGACAAGGAAGTTGATCTGACCAAAGCCTCAACGCGGGACCCAAGTCGGCAATACCACAGAAACTACCAGCACGGAGCCTATCAGAAAGGAGAGCCCATCACCTGACGGTGTCAGCGGCGTCATATTTATTTATATCTCGGCCGAGAATTTTTGGGTAGCAGTGTGTCTACAGATTGGATCTAGGGCTAGCAGCTTTTCACATGAGGCACCAGATGTAGTTCGAAGACTCCTGCACCCTTTATACTCAGGTTGCCCAATCACCCTTTCCGGGCAACAAAACCGGAGCCCGGTCGTGCCGAATGTACCCAAGATACTCCGCTCTAGACCAGGCATTGGCAAGGCGAACCTGTGGGCTAAGGTATAAACAACCATCCTCATAGGTTACCACAGCCTACAAAAATGCATATGTATCCATCATAGTGCATATTATGCTTAACGGCTAACTAGTTTCTCCCGGCTTCGGCAGATGGAAGGGAAAGGTTCCTACGCATATGAAGGCAATCCTTTGAAGGCAACTAGTCACGAGAAATATGTAAGTGTAAATTTTTGGCGGGGTAATTATTCGCTCAGCCTCTCAAACATAGCGCGGAATCACTCCTGATCGGTTCGCAAGATAAACCGTTGCGGGAGGTATCACCAAGATCACAATCCCAGCAACTTTGAAACACCCTTAGGATCAACCCGGATAACTCTTCTTCAATGCGCTAGGTGTCGGAGGTTCGTCTCTTCAGAGATCTACCGCTATGCTTGACTAAGGGGTCCAAGTCACGATTTGAATCATGGTTTTTGCGCAGCCCTCCAGATTCGGCCGGCCTTGGGTGAATACGGGTGTTTAGAAATGGGACTTCGGTATTCCAATCGCTTACAAGTCTTCATTCCTTGCGTTACATAAGGCCCGTGTTTGAATAACTCCCCTGCAACATCTAGGGGCCGTAGGATCTCTCATTAATAATGGGATCAACTATCTATTTTACGACACAATACCACACCGAGATTTGCGGACGCCTACGAAGCAAGTTATTCCGCTTCAAGCCATCTATATAACTGTATATAATGTTGCACTCTTGTAGTCTACCGTAGTAACAGCATAGTCCCTGATCTGCAACAGGACTGGATTACAAAACCCCCCACTACCTCGAAACATCGTTTCGCACAGCGCAAATTCAATAGCTTTGACACCAATACTACGTTGATCTGCTTGGCGATAAACAGGGGCGGTGGATTTTCTCAGTACGAAACCCGGTGGTAGGTATGCCCATGGACCATTAGTTCACTGTAATGCATAGCATAGAGCTTAATACACCCGCGACGGTAAATCCTACCTACAAAATATTAAAGTCTGTAACGGCATTAGGTATTACCTCTCTAGGTAGTTAGTATTATGCATCCAGATAAAAATAGCAGTGAGTAGACAATGTTCACTACCACACCACTAACAGCAGATGGTCCTAGTAAATTTTTTGATCGTTGCCACGATGCTTATAATCCAGTTCGAAACTACCCATGCGTAGACTATATTCTAGTTGAGTATCGTGTTGCCGGTCGATAGCATGCCTCGACTATCTGCTCATTAGCCATATCTAACTCCTCTTGTATGTACGTCACTGCACGTGGTTAAATGTATACTCTATGGAGAGGCCCTTAATTCGGAGGTTAATACACTCTCGGCTGGCGACATTATAGTCCTCGGGAGAAAAGCAAGCTGCTGACAATGCGTAAACTACCTAGATAGACTACGCTTAGACGGAGACTTAGAGTTTCGAAATAGTTATAGTCAGCCCCTATCCGTCTTAGTGTAGACCACTATTAACCACCGGCATGCCAACTAACCCAGAACTGGTTTCTGACTTTTTTCTATCTGCACTAAATAGGGACTGCTTGAATTGCTATGGAGAAGTAACCTACACTAAGTCAAATGGTAGCTAGCTGCCTGGCTGGACATACCGAAAATGTGACGGTTCCAACCGTCACCGTTCCAGCGCATCTGCAAGATGCTCTCAAGTCCCGAAGTGTACCTACAGCATACAGCCATACAGCGGTGCTTCTGCATGGCTTCTGTAGCATTGTTGGCTAACCTTGTCGGCTGGCACGGCAGGTCCCAAGATGTAGCGATGTGGCGGCCTGATTACACAGCGGCAGCCCCAAGATATCATACCCTACAAGCCAGTGTCATAGGTATCATCGCAGCCCTCCGAGTCAGTCAGCTAGCTACCTAGTCGCATGGCTGGCTACGGGCTTGTCTAGCGGCAGATCTCCCCACGATTTAGTATGTATCTAGATTAAAGCCTTGTTCGCGCATGAATCAGGCCTTACGGACACAAAGAACGGCTGCCTTTTTTTGTTTTCTTGGGTTGATGTGTTTCTTTGTTCAGCATCCTATCATCCATTCCTCGGCTTTAGACTTCCATTTGCTGCTCTTTACGACTACAATTGCACAATGTCTGCTGGGATCGAGCTCGAGCGATATGCTGATAGAGGCTTTGGGACGATAGGCGGTAATGGTATGGTGCATGATATCCTTTATATTATATTATTCCCTTACAACCCAAGTTAACCTGCAACCCCTTCCAATAATCTTCCTACATAATGCTAAGTCATATAACCGTTTACTTACGTTCTCTCAACATGCCGCAGACTTCAACCACAGTCCTAGTGCCGATTTCGAAGCCCAATACCGGAGGTTGCGTCAGGAGGCGGAGAGGGAACATGAGAAGAAGAGAGAGTGCATGCGACGCGTAGGTACATTGTCTACGTGTTTATTTCAAAGTCTTAGGCTCTCCGCCATTATATCTCCCCAATTGAGTACTATACGTTCAGAATCATGTGCTAATCCCAATTGTTAAACGAAGAATAGTCTCACGAGGCGTATGAACAAGGCGATGGCGCTGGCGCGAAACAGCTGAGCAACGAGGGCAAACGACATGCCGCCAAGGCCGATAAGTTAGACCAAGAGGCAAGCGAGTTGATATTCACGGCGAACAATTCGAACACCAGCGGCGATACAATCGACCTACACGGCCAATACGTCGACGAAGCCATAAGCATCCTCACGACACGTATCCGAGAGGACCAGCGGAACGGCCAAAGCCATCTCCACGTGTACGAACACCCTAATCTTTAACGAAGTCCATAACAGCATATATACAAGCAAAAAAAGCTAACGCGCTATCTCAATGCTCACAGTATTGTTGGAAAAGGCAACCACAGTGTCGGCCATATACAGAAACTCAAGCCAGCCGTCGAAGAGCTTTGTCGAGAACTTGGTCTTGGATACAAAACCGAGGAGAATGCAGGACGCGTGTACGTCAATCTTCAGGGCGGCGATGTGACGCACATGCCGCCATTACCAACCCAGCCTAATACACAGCACGCGGGGTATAATGGACAACAATATGGTGGTCACCAACAACAACACCATCCCTCTCATCAGCAACAGCATTATCCCGCCCACCAGCAGCAGCAACAGCAACAGCACTATGGTGGGCAGAACCAAGAAGAGCAACAATACGACGAAGTCGAGAAGTTGGTTACGAAGCTTATCAAGAAATACTGTTGTACGGTCATGTAGGGCGTTGGATATATACGGCTGGGTTTATTTCGCGGAGCGTATATGCTGATTTTAGATTCTCACTTGGAAATTTTGGATATTGATTCTAATGTCAACTATCTATTTGCCTCGGATTCGCGATATACATGCGGGTCGTTGAATCTACAAGATATAGGACTAGGATATTACGAAGAATTAGACCAGACGATGTGTGTCACGATACTTACTATAGATAGGCATCAAGAAATAATGATATCCCTTCTAGGGTTGATATACGTTAACTCCCTTGCACCTAAGAGCGAAGGTTTGTTTTTCAAGTCTTCCGTATTTACGTATATACTAGATGTTCATGTAAGCGATGTCAATATACACACGTTACCACTCTCTAGAACACTTGAACTGACGTTATACACAAAACCTAGTATCCAATGATCTATCACATTTTAACTGTAGGTGGTTAAAGTAACAACCCTGATTGGGCGGTGCATAGTGAGACAGGAAAGTATCCATACAACCGGGAAGAAATTGGAGAACGAAATATACCCTACCTTCATAGCTTTTTATATAGGTATACAGTAAAGTGCATGGTTATATACATTTATAAAGATTAATGAAGAAGTTTGCATGTGCTCGCGCAGCTTTACGGAACCCGTTATAAAAACTTCCCAGTGAAAACTGCTAACCGTGTCTGTTTCTGCCCAATTATAAACAATAAGCTTGTGCTAGAAATACTTATAGAATCTCAAGGCATTTGAAGCCGGATCGCTGCATTTTGTTTTTCAATGTCATTTCGGCCACGGCTGTCAAGGCAGAATAGCTATGCGTTGTTACGCCGTATACACGCACGATCGCAGTCTTGGCTTAGGATCTGCAAGTTTACTGATGGGCCTAGCCTACCCATCGGGATGTCCTCATCTATAACTAGAACTTTTACATTATCTCGGATACATCGATATAACACTGCCATCAAGTGCTACCTAGTGTTCGAGGTATGTATAAGAGAAGCTGTGAGTTTGATTAATTAGACTGTCAGAAATAAAGGAAAAAAGTACATTAGCCCTCGAGCAGCGTGAGTTGCTCTCATTCGTATTACCGGGCAAATTCCGAAGCCACGAATCCCAGATATGGCATAGTTGACCGTACTTTGAGGCGTATAGGAACTAATGTTGGTGCTTGCACTTTGTTGCATTGCATATGCGGACTTTTGCGTCTACGTTTAAACACCGGTCATGATGTAGGAATTTGATTGTATCGGCGTCGTTCTCGTCGGCTGCTGCTTCATATTCATGATATAGTTCAATGTTCTCCGATAATGGGCCTACCACCGTACCCATATAGATCACACGGGGCAGAGTTGCCAAAGTCAGAGAATGAAGTCGCCAAGCCTCAAAAACGCCGGCTCGCACGTTGGCTCACTCCTCCGTTCAGGGACGAACTGCCATCATTCTGTCAATTATGTGATGATCGCAAACTCGATTTTCGTCCGTTAATGGAGGAACCCCCAGAGTTCAGATGCAACTTCAGGAACTGTAACGGCAACTGTGACGTTGTTGAGGACACCGATCTCACCGATCTGGAGATGAAAAACGCCGTCTATATCAATGACTTTTCGCTTCAACAGGCGAAAGTGACGAAATCAGAATGTTCGCTATGTAGACTTCTTGTCGGCTGTGCCAACCAGACATTACAGAAGGACTGGCTGCTCTATATGTCATGCGTCTGCATACTACGACCGAGATACGACCGGTTAGGTGACAAGACCAAGATCATTCATCGCCATCAAGTTTGGGTTGAATTCCAGCCGATTGAGGGGGAAATAGTGTTTGACATGATATATGTCAATAAGTTTAGATCCGCTAGGAAGGGAAGACTCGTGATTCCCCCAACCATCAACCTCAAGTTACCGAAGGATTGGCTCCAGCAATGTGATCAGAAACACTCGCATCCAGCCGTTCCTGGTGCCCTAGGCTCACGAATGCAGGCCATCATAAACCGCGGACTTTTCCGGGCTATAAACACTACTACTGGGTCTATAGAAACAATGACCTCTATACCCAAATTTATTGCTTTGTCATATGTCTGGGGTTCAGCGCCTGAACAGTCAAACTACCAATCTCTCGAGAGTCGGCCCATATCAGCCCATGCTCCCACCATTCGTGACGCTGCCATCGTGGCAAAATCCATTGGGTTTAAATGGCTTTGGGTTGATCGGGTCTGCATTGACCAGACCAGTAGAAGCGAGAAGGCAATACTCATTCCCTATATGAAGGATATATTTGCGGCAGCTCAGCTCACTATTGTCGCTGGTTGTGGAGATGGTGCGCAAAGTGGGCTTCTAGGGTCTCCAGAGACTCCAAGGGAGGGCGAGAAACCAATTGGTTTGGGCTCATCAGTCGCTCTTCTACCTGTCGCTCTTCCGTTCAGCTCGGTCATGGATCAAAGCGTTTGGAGCAGGAGGGGTTGGACATTCGAGGAGTTTGTGTTCTCGAGACGGCTGCTTTTCATCTTCCCTTCTGAGGCGTTTTTCGTTTGCGGTACTCACACTTTTCGCGAATCAGCAGGTCGTCGCCCTGTCATCGTAAATAAGGGTAGGGTCTACAGAGGAATATTTGGCGAGAGATCCCGCTCCAACACCGCAGAGCTCCACAGGGGTATTCAGAGAAATCCAGCCAAAATGTCAGAAGTGCTAGAGGTAGAAACGTTCATTGGTGCGCTAGAGGAGTACACCGCTCGAAATCTTACAGTGGAGGAGGATAGAGTCGCTGCCTTCGCTGGTGTGGTCATAGCGGCCCTAACGAACCCTATGGACGAAGTCTCGGAGCGGGCATTACTGAGGCACGGGCATCCGTTGCGTTTCTTTGAGATTCTCTTGACTTGGCAACATTTTATCTCGGAAAGAAAGACGTCGACAATGCTGAGCAAACCATTTGCGCCTTCGTGGAGTTGGGCTTCTTCACCTATGCGAGCGAACTTCCATCGAGTACGCAATAGGCTCCTCCTTGAGCGGGATGTTTTCTGGTTCCAGTATAGCTTCCTTCGTAATCACGACGTGCTTGGGCTACCGACTGAATACAACTTGACCTCGCATATGATCGGACTGAGACTACCAGATGGACTAATTATGGATCAACCCTGGATGAAAAGTGTATTAGACAACTTGCCCCCTAGCCACGAAGCACGGCCATCGACAAGCTCATCTATAAATGACTCACTCCCACTACCTAAACTTCATATAATCACTGTTGTGTTTGATGCTCGGTTCGTCCATTGGACAGAACCTAGACGTAACCCTGGGGAAAAGCATGTCCTAATACCTGTAGGGAGCACGGAAACGGGAGATGATGTCTACTATAAACTACCTGGTAACAGCTTATTGACGATGGAAGAGTGGTCTATTCATCCTGAGCTCCAGTCCCGTTACTCTCCCGACGAGATCAGCTCCAGGCCATTGCCATTTGAAACCTTCGCTATCATCACTGGCCGCGGGTATTACATGGAACGAGGAGGCAGTCAAAAGCCCGATGAACTTTATTACGACTTGTATATAATGCTCCTAGACAGGACTGCGCAGGACAACACATACACGCGGGTAGGCATGACTCGGCTCGACGCAGTCAAGGAAGGATCCTATTTTGTTGAGGTGATCAAGAAAGGGACGCCGCGTTGGCGGCACATATGCATTATCTAGGATTAGGACATATTACTAAGTACGCGTATCTCGGTTCTGAGTTCGGGCCGTAGGATTACGTGCGCGCAGCATTCTTTCCGACGAGCCAGCAAACAATGAGAACACAAAATTACAACGATTAGAGGTCAAGCTGAAGCCTTTCGCTCCAGATACAAGAGCTAACAGGACAAGCTTCTTGTTCTAGGATCAAGGCCGTAAGCATTAAAGAGATTCTCTGTTAGACTTAATGACCTTGAGCTCTGGCACTGTTGTACTGTTGCTAGCAATGTGTGGGTAGCAAATACTCAATTAAATATACGTACGTGGTATCAAACCTCTCAGCACGAGACACCACCTCCGGATGGCACATTCAAGCAGCTTGAGCTCTTCTTGCCACCAGTGATACTAACACCACTCCAACTCCAGCCACTGCAGCTCCCCACGCCGCACTCGATGTAGACGTTCACAGCATCACTTCCAACAGTGCCCGTGACATTCTGCAGCACGAAACCGGTGACGGTAACGCCGTTCGTGGGACTGCCCTTGACCCCATTGTACGACTGGGTGACAACCACGCCGTAGTCGGAGTAGTCGGCGGCGACGCCGGCGCCATCAAGGAAGACGTTCCGGTACGTGATGTCCTTGACCGTGCCGGTGGCTCCTGAGATGGTCTTGATGCGCACAGACTGCTGCGATTTCTGGACCGTGCTATCCGCGAATGTCACGTTGGACACGACGTTGACGGTCTGCCCTCCTACCGACCCGATCGAGAGCCCGTGGCCCCCTGAGCAGAATCCGGACCCGAAATAGATGTTCTGTCCGCTGTTGACGGCTACACAGTCGTCTTGATTCCAGACGGTTGCGCCTGTAATGGTTACGCCGTCCGCGTTGTTGACTATACCACTGTAATTAGAAGTTGATCAAACATCCTTTTCGCGAGTATCCTGCCTTATAATAGAGAGGGTGAAGGGGAGTGAGTGGTACAGGGAAAAGACAAAGAGGGCTTGAATTGGGGGGTCAAGAAAAGAACTCACTGTTAAAGGCATCCGTGTTCTTCCCCAAAGCGGCACCGTCCCGGTCATCGACGGTAACGTCTTTGACAGTGAGATTATAAACATAATTCAGACTAAAGCTATTCTTCGGCGCATTCTTGATCGTGATGCCCTCGAGGATGGAGTCATTAAGGTGATTTGCCTTGAAGAACTTCGGCTTGGTCACGCCACCACTACCACCCATCCCGTCCCAGTACAGCGCGCCCTGTCCGTCTAAAACACTGCCCTCGGCCCCTTTAACCGTAATCTTGTTCCCGCTGACGGAGAATAGGGAGCCTTCCCATTCGGCATACCCAAACGTCGTCGTCCCCTCGAAGATCACCGTCGTCCCGTCGTTGAGTTTCTCCAGGTTCAGCGTCTGACCACCTGGCACCTGTAGAGACGATAGGACGATCGTCGAGCATGATCCTTTGCTGACACTGGCTGACGAGTAGCCCAACGACCCGCTGAATGTGCATGCGGCCGCGCGAGGGGCCACAGCGTCTTCGAGGCGTGGTGCTGGTGTCACCACTGGGGCAGGCGTTCCCACGACGCTGTTAGCGCCGAGAAGGAGAGATAAAGCGACTGCCGCCATAGCTCTCGTGGGAGACCGATACATCGTGAAGAATCCGGTATTCCGTATATGAGTTCAGCAACGTAGGGCCCACGACTGCCAAGACTTATGACACAGGCATAGGGGTAACAACGGAATAGCACGAAAAGACCCTAGTACTCACTTCTATAAGAAAGGAGTCTACGGGCATTATTACTCGCTATTTATCCCCTCTTCAACCATGTTCATTGACTATATGGGATGTTGCCATAAATTTCCTATAATATTCGTAAGTACCAAAATCGTCGACCGATTGGTGGAACTCATCTAACCTTAGACACTTCCTTCCCCTGTCTCCTTGTCTTTCGTTCTCCATATGTCCCGTTACAGGCTATGTGTCGGTTCCGTCTCTAGGGTATATAAACTAGTCTTTTCTATAGTCATTGCGGACACGATGAACGCTTTTATGAGGTTTGGAGCCATATTATCCTCTTTGATGAGGATTTGAGAAGCAATGTTCCTGCTATATACTTCGACAAGCACGTATGAGTATAAAAGGTGAGAGAGAAGAGAAAGGTGAGGGTGATTAGTTGATTGGTGGAAAGTCCTCTGTGTTAATGGTGGAATGCAATATCCCCGGATTATCAGAGGTACGGAGATCCGTTTATGTAGGTCAAAGCGGGTCATGGCTCGGATAATTGAGAAGCAATCATACTTGATTGCCTTCATTGAAATCTACATAGATGGTCAAGCCTAGGTGGTCAATCTTTACTTCAGAACACCCAATCAGTTTGTCTATAAGGTCATTCGTTCCGCCCAGTCGTTTTAGGCCAATATATCAAAGAGTTTCGGTTGTTCTCGAGGAGGGACATTCGCCCCAATGCTATTTCGTTGAAACTTATAACGCTTAGGGGTGCAGATGGCAGAAGCATGGCTCATAGAGAATTGACCAAACAGCGCATATACTATGCGCCGACGAGAATCCGAACAGTTAATCATAAAATAATGCAAACGAAAACGAATGCGTTGTCATGTGTGATTGAAATTGCCCAATTGGACTTTATTTATTTACAAGTTGTTGTCTAGTTACACAAACTAAGTTGAATAGTCTGGATTGTGGCTAAGACACTGACATCATGGACTTTAATTTCGGGCTAGACCTGCTAGTCTCATTTAAACTTACGAAGCGGCCATGTTGAGCATCATGAACTATCTCAGCCTATGCGACGCGCCTATGAGTTAAAAGCATGACCATGGCGAAGCCAAGGGTAATATACTGGTTTCGAACCGATCTCCGTCTCCACGACTCACCCGCTTTAAAAGCCGCTCTCGATTTAGGACCTGAGGTACTCTGGCCTATCTTTACGTGGGATCCTCACTATGTTTATCAGGTGAAAGCAAGCTCAAATAGATGGCAGTATATGTAAGTTGAATATGAACTGCATTCTCGCGATAAGTATGTTTACTAACCGCACGATAAGGCTCGATTGTCAACAGGATCTTTCGGACTCGATCCGGAAGCTGAATCCAAAATCGAAGCTTTTTGTGCTTCGCGAAGCCCCGCAAACTCTCTTTCCGAAGTTGTTTGATGCCTGGAATGTCACTCATCTTGTATTTGAGAGAGACACCGACACCTACGCACGTGAAAGAGATAAGGTGGTCACTGATGCGGCTCGGAAAGCCGGGGTCGAAGTTATAACGCGCTACGGCCGAACACTTTGGGATAGCGATGAGGTCATCGCGAAGAATGGGGGCAAGCCGACCATGTCTATTACCCAGCTTCAAGCTGCGGGCTCAAAAGTTGGGGAGATTCCGAAGCCAATTCCTGCGCCGGGTCGTCTGCCAGACCCTGGGGAGATGCCAGTCGACTTCAACCAAGAGCAAGCGCCCAAAATAGGTGACGTAAATGCTCCTAATCGAAGCAACGCCGACAAGACTTATAGAGGCATCGCCGGTCCCAACGGTGACTTCGCCATTGAGACGGTAGAGGAGCTCGGCTTCCCACCAGCTACCACGCCACACCGGGGCGGTGAAATATTGGCACTTAAACAGCTCGACAAGATCATGGCCGATGAGAAATATGCAGCTACTTTCAGGAAACCTAAAACTAGCCCAGCAGCGTTTGAGCCACAGTCTACTACTCTTCTCTCGCCGCATATGCACTTCGGTGCTCTGTCTCCTAGACTCTTTTACTGGCGCGCACGCGAGGTGGTCGAGAAGTACGGCAATGGAGCTTCGACGCCCCCTGAAAGTCTGACGGGCCAGCTTTTGTTCCGTGATATGTATTTCGCAGCACAAGCGGCTATAGGTTCATCGTACACACAAACACTAAACAACCCCCATGTCCGATTTATTCCCTGGCATTTACCGTCGAAGCACGAGGACGGGGAGACGGGCGTGAATTCCATTAGTGGCGAGTACCATATCGACTCCCCACAAGCCGAGAAATGGTTTCAACGGTGGAAGGCCGGGGTTACGGGATTCCCGTTTGTGGACGCCTTAATGCGCCAGCTTCATACCGAAGGATGGATTCATCATTTGGGCCGTCATATGCTGGCGTGCTTCTTAACAAGAGGCGGTTGTTATGTCCACTGGGAGCGAGGCGCCGACGTGTTTGAAGAGCTACTGCTCGACCACGAGCCCGCTTCCAATGCGGGCAACTGGCAGTGGCTGAGCTGCACCGCCTTCTTCTCGCAGTATTTCCGCTGCTACAGTCCAGTGGCATTCGGCCAGAAGTGGGACAAGAATGGCGACTTTATTCGGAGATGGGTGCCAGAACTGAAGCACCTCGACGCAAAGTATATATACGAGCCGTGGAAGGCGACGCAGGCGGCGCTTGATAAAGCTGGGGTGAGGGTTGAGGGGGATGGCCTGGGTGACAGCCAGGAAAAGAACATGTATCCAAAAGCGATGTTTGATTTCAAGGAGAGGAGAGACATCTGCATTTCTGCGATGAAGCGGGCTTTCTCAATTGGCCTTCATGGAAATGATGACGCGGTCAGGGATGGGACCTGGAAAGCACTATTTGAGAAAGCTGGGGAGACTGAGATGGAAGGAATGGGTGCCTCTGGTGACGATGACGATGGCGAATATGCAGATGACGCTGATCACGAATCACACCGCAGACCAAGGGGTCGAGATGGCGGCAAGCACACGAGGAACAAGAGTGATGCCGTTAAAGAAGGCCCGATGGACCGACACATAAAAAAGTTGAAGACCTACCGTAGCGGACTAGGGGGGGTCTAGAAAATGATGTAGAAGAGCATTTTCAGAAGTGAAAACTATTTTCGGAATAACAGGTTAGTAACTGTTGCGTAGGGCTACAAAGGTTACAAGCAGTAATAGTTTTCACTTTTCAACACGGTTTCGTTTAAAAATAATTTTTTTTCAAAATAATTTTGAATTTTCAACATAGTTTCGTTTAAAAATAATTTTCTTACAAAATAATGTTCACTTTTCAAAATGGTTGCCAACATGGTTGTAATAGGTAGCAGTAGGTGGCAGTAGGTGGCAGAAGGTGGCAGGAGGTGGCAGTAGGTGGTAGTAGGTAGCAGTAGGTGGTAGTAGGTAGCAGTAGGTGGTAGTAGGTAGCAGTAGGTAGTAATAGGTAGTAGTAGGGGCTAGGTGTATACCACCACTTACCACCACTTGCCTCCACCTATCACAACCCACGCCTACGCAAAAGTAATCGCTACATACAGTAACCAATCTATACCACCACTACTACCCTAAAAGCCAGAAACAATAGCGCAATCGATTCGCAGTTCAGAACTTTAGCGGTAAGTTTTGCAGCCTTCGCAAAATATTATAGAATACAAAACTTTTAATTACTATTAAACATACAACAGCTATACGTTTAAGTAGTTTTTATCGAAAATAATTTCTGCCAAAAATAGTTTTCGTTCACAACAGGTTTACAATCTCAAAATAATTTTGCAGTTTCAAAATAAGTATCTATTTCAAAACGGGGTGCAGTACAACAGGTACATAAAAATTATAAAGGTTATACATATAAAAATATTATACCTATTATATTCCGCAGTGGTAAGCCTTTCGAACTGCAGTTAGGCTGTTGGTACACAAAAACCCTAGCTGTAATCATTTCGTAAACCCCCCCCGGCGCGCTACGGTAGACTGTGTTACCGAGTTATGCCTCGACCAGCTACTCTTTCCCACTCACAACCTGGGCCTCAAGGGAGAAAGCGCCCAGTTTACTCGAGAAGGGATGGCAACTGCTAAAACACCTGCCTACTTCCTTCTTCCATTCTTGAAGCTACATATGTACGTCATGACTCCGAAGATTCTTGACCTGTTGAACATGTATCTACCTACCTACTACCTATAAGCATGTCTATGCATTATCATTGAAATCGGAACGTGCATTTACTGTTCATCGGGCATAAACATTTTCGGCCTTCGCGGCCATGTTCTTGAGTTTCAACCGCTAGGCAGTCTGATTATCGTAGACAGATATCGAGAATCGCTTCTGGTAAAAAGACATTGTTTCTATGCAACTCTATTAACGCCAACGGCCCGGCTTCTCACAACCCGAGCTAGTCTCCTACTGGTTGTAAAGACTATCATTACCCTCACCTGTGAGTGCCACTTATTGGTCAAGGATGACCTATTTATTGGTGGTGTTTACTGATGCTTATTGTTTTTCTTTAATTTATATTTTCTTTAATTTTTCCGGTTTTTTTCTTGAAGTTATAGATGTGCCCGTTATATGGATTTAGCTGATTAGACGCTAGTAGTTGCCTCAGATTCACCGTTCAACGACTTATATAAACCCCCTGCGGTGATACGTCGCGAGTAGCTACCGTTGATTCCATCATGACAACCTCACCGAACACTCCCGTCTCGATAGATGTGACGACTCGACAGATGTCGACCACAAGCCTCGATATACAGCCTGCGAGTTATGCCGAGATTCTGGGGATTGCTACTGCAACCTGCCTCCTTGCGTCTTTTCTCTGTTGCGTGCTCTTGGTGGGCTTACGGATGCTATGGCAAGCCTGTTATCCCAAGTTTGATAGCACTAGTGCCCCCAAGACATCTGGTAAGAGAGATGAAGCAACACCATCGGTTGGCAAATGGTCCTTCATAGCTTGCATTCGATCACGAGACAGTCATGGCGATCAGCAGGATGGGACACCAACACCACATTTCACTAATTCGGCTGGCAATAGACGAATGCAAATATTGCGGAATAATCACAAGAAACAGTACTACTACACTCAGATGGCGGCTAGATGTAAGCCAGCGTCACGTAAGCCGCTACCGCAGTCAAACTTCACGATAACTCCTATCAGATGGAAAGACACCACATTGGACATGGAAGAAGGCCTAAGTTTGAGATCTCATGTCGCCGCTGCTGTCAACAATGCTCATGACGAATCTGCTGGCTCCAATAAAATGGCTTCGAGCGTGGAATTGGAAGCAAAAGACGCAGACGATTCCAACTTATCTTTTTTACCCTGCCGTACTGCATCTCTATGACGGAAAGATGCGGATTTTGCCGATGGGGGGTAATAGGATGGACGAGGAAGATGTTTCGAATGATTGTGAAGTGGCGCCGGAATGCAGGAGCATTTCCGGCTTCACCGGAACTGCCAGAGTTCTTGATTAAGGGAAGAAAGCGAGACTTGGTTCACGACGATTTTTCAGCACCAGTTGATTATCCTGATATCTTAAGCAGTCGTGGTATAATGCCTTGCTGCTTACATGGGAGGGGTGAAGAATGGCTTTCGCTCATCGGCTGCTCTGACTATGGTATAATTGAGCAGAGCTCGTCTAAGCGCAACTTAGAGAAAGAGGAAATAGACAACTGACAGCATGATGTTACATCTTGTATGCCTGTTTGCCCGTTTTGAGGTATAATCACATACTTCTCAAGCTATTTCGCACTCACAGCACAAGTGAAATTCTCTGGGATATGGTATACCTATATCGTCTTCTGTAAAGCAAGATTGATCACAGCATGTCCATGCCCATCTTGGTATAACCTTCCCATCTCTATTGATTCATGATATTGCTGTTGTACAGATGTACATCGAAGATGATGTTGCTTTTGTCTCGCATTCGCTCTCGCTCTCCAAGTCTATTTGTGCGCCAAGCTGTATAAGACCGCATCTCTTCTCGTGCTGTCTCCTTCCGACACCTCGAGCCAGCCCTACAAACTTTTTGGATCTCTGATTACCCCTGACAGTGTGGCGAATAGATCTAATAATTTAGGTGGTCGACGGATCGATTGTTCGGCGAAAAAGGCTGGTAGGAAGAGTCCGAGAGGAATTGGTGTATGCGCCCGGTGTTGCCCGAGAAAACTGCGAAATCTATGATGTTTTCTTAAGGTCCCTCGACGCTTGCTTCAAGCTCCAATTGCACTCCTCGTATGCGCGACCGGCACCGAAGCCAACGCCCACGAAAGCAGGCCATGCGCGCCGCCGGAACAGTAATACGGAAAAGACGACACCGAAACCGAGACCGAGTGTTGATTTGACAAGCATGTTCGAGATGCAGCGGTCCCACTAGCAGGTCGATAATCATTAGCCTCGAGTACACTAGGAATGTAGGTCAAGTGTGCGATCGTTGGTGCGGTAATTAAACTTCTGTCATGCGTCCTGCAGCCTTCGTCTTCTTCTTCCCTTGACATCTCTCGCAAACGAACAGTGGAGACCGATCTGGAATTAATCATAGAATATAGCGGCTGAGCCTACCTTGTCGTTGAGAAGCGCTTCGCTGACGGGTCGGGAGACCGCAGTCGAGGGTGCGGGAGTCGTCGTCTCGGGCATTTTGGGCGACCTGTGCGGAATAGGTTTTCGGCGTTAGACAATTGAGCCAATTGAATTCATGGTGGCTTCGGATAAGGTTGCGCGTACCTGGCGGCTTTCTATCGAACTTGGGAGATGTTGGTGGCGGGCTGGGAGGGTTTCGACGACTCCTAGCTTGGGTAGGTAGTGACGTTTTCTTTCGGCACGAGCATCGATCGATAATGAGGTCGGGATAACTACAACGAAATGTAAACGGAGCTCATGCAAGCTCAAGCTTGGCTTGGCCTAGCGAGCGAGAAGGGAAGGCGGTGGAGATTTGTACCTTTGTACAGCCGGGTGCTATCTTATCGTGGGCCTAGCGCTATCCGGCAGTATTTTTTTGGGCATGGAGGGGAGCTTCGCGCGCTACCTTGGCTGGTAGAAAAAGTTCTGGCTCCTGAGTAGCGCTGCGTGCCAAGTTACGGGTTATTTGTAGCGCTTTTGCGATGCCAATTCGCTGTAGGCATCGCAATGGACGCTATGGATGTGGACGAAAGTGGCCCGGTAAGCTAACCTCGCCTTTACTCGGCTCACGTGTCTTTAGAAAAGATATCCTAATAAATGCATGTTCTCTAGTCCCAACGATTGGCGCTTATACGGGCTGTTAGGACACTCGACGAGGATAGCTCCCTAGCCTTGCCCGACAAAATTCATAAGTTATGGCTTCTTCTTACAGCGGCTAAACACACCCGGTTGCATGGTGTCGAAGAAAGTATCCTACGATGGCTGCTCAAGCAGATGAGCGCCAACACCGACAGCGCCGAGCATATCCGTCGACTTCCTCTCACCTGGACAATTCTCGGCCACGTCTTCCCCAAGATCCCCGCGCAGGCTCTGGGCAGATCTCTTGCATATCTCCGATTCGTATCGATCCTTAACAAGACCTTGGGAGATGTCACTAAACCGGAAACCCAGGCCGGTCTACCTGCGGCTGAAGAAGGCACTACGGCGTCGAAGAAGAGGAAGAGGGGGGCAAATTGGCCTGCCACGCTTGAAGAACTCCGTAAGCCTCTTGGGTGTCTGAGAACAGCTTCGGGGGTTTTTGAGGCGCTAGTTATTCTGTTAGAGCAAGGAACTGCCCAGTCTGGGGAGCTTACTCCAGAGAGAAGAGTCGGCGCCGAACACATCAAGTCCCTATTCTCATCCTCTGGCGAAGAAACTAGAGATATAACGGCGAGGTTGCTATTAATATGTGATAACTCGCTGTCTCTGGCTGATGGGGAGCTTGTGAAAGGTCAACAGGCTTGGGTTGATACCCTCACTACTATCTGGGACCTACGACTTCGCAGCAAAGAGGACCTTCTGGAATTTGCCAAACATATTTATGGGCGAGCCTCTCTCATACTGGCCAGGTTTGAGGGTGACTACTCTGCCACACACTTGGATCACGTATATAATACTTGCCGTGAGATATGGACCCCGCAACTTCGGAGGTTCCTGAACGCATACTTCATTCGACCGGCAAGGCAGCGCTTTGCTGCCGATAAGAATATAGATATGCCAAAGTTGGCGTTAGGAATCGCACAAAACGATGTTGTGGCATCAGCTACGGCCATGTGGAGTATAGCGGCTGCAATTCCGCGAGACACCAGTGACCCGAAGTCTAAGATTGAACACGACGCATGGACTGAGAATATCTTTCAAGAAGTAGTGGAAAGCCTGGAGCCTCTCGCCCATCGGAAGAAGAATGATGTGCTCTCGAGACTATTAGACATTGCCTTGCAGACCCAATCAATTCCTGATACCGAAACTCTTCGCACACTCTACGATCGACACGTATTAGACGGAGTTGAACCCGATTGGACGTTGCTCTCCAAAGTCCTCGCTTGCGACCCAGATGTCTTCCTTGCTGCACAAGACCCCCAGGCCATTTTCGACAAGATTAGCGAGAAGTCGGATAGCAACCCGAAAACGAAGAACGAAGTTGTTTCTAATGTAGTTCTTCCCCTACAAGACGCATATTCCAATGCACGAGATCTAGTAGGGTTCGTTACCAAATGGTTTCGAAGTCTATGCGCAGCTGAATCTGTGGAGCAATGTATATGGTTTGACTCAAGAATTCGAGAGCATCTGGCAACTATCCTACATACCTCCCTCTCGGGCACGCAGATTTTACGGTTATTGGAAGGACTGGAGTCAATACCTAACAACTCCGGGGAACTTTTGGTTGTTCTTGATGGTATTTGTGCCGGCCTAACTGACGAAAGTACGATCGCAAACCTCCACTCGAAGATAATATCCATGATGGATCAGAAATGGGGAGAAATCTCTCCGGATGTTCTTGCGCTCAGATGGCGAATTTTAGGCTACTTAGCTTCATGGGGAGATTCGAGAGAGTGTAACCAACTCTGGAAAAAGATCAAGTCCGATTTGAAACTAATTCTCAAAAAAAAACCCTTGACCGTTGTCGAGACTTTTGAAGCATTCTCTTGTTGCTACAAACTCTGCCTTTCTAACCACGTTGGTGGCAAATACGAAGAGGACCTCACTAAGCTACTTTGCACAACGCTGGGGAGATTAGTCTCATCAGTTGACACCGAGGCTGATCTCCAAGCACTCAGGCCCTACCTAGATCTGGTGTTCAATCACCTCCCCAGACTTAGCGAACAACCAAAACAGGAGGTTAATACTTTGACCGACCAGATCGTTAAGCTATTTTGGCGTGTGAGCTATAAATTCCCTTTATTATTAAATGAACAACGTCTGGAGTACATACGGCCGTTAATCCACAACTACGATGCGGCTGACGAGGAGCCAATGGCCGATGCTTTAATGGCACCGCTTCTGGATGCGCTGGATAACTCGGGAGACGAAAATGGATGGACACAACCACATACTTTCAACCTGCTTTCGATACTGCTAGAATTCCCGGTTGAATTCTGGACTAGAGGGCGCCGGAAGCGCATGATGAGCTCGTGGAAGAAGCAGAAATCTATGATCAGCTCTTATGCAGCTAAGGACCCGAGATATGCTCTCGCCGTGCTACGGTTACTCGTAAAAATAATGCAGCAGCTAACGTTCTATGAGGTATGTTATCTCGGCTGCTCTCGTTTATCTGATAGTCATCTTACTGATTTCCTTTTTAGGATATGGAATTCGCCGATTTGGTTGATATTTGTTCCGATTTGGCGACTAACGATGCTACTTTCTTGAGTTTAATCGAGAGATTCGTTGATTCTACGATTAGGTAATTAGTTGATTTTTAACAAAACCACTGCTCATAAGCTAACTATCATTAGGCAAGTCCTTACAAACACAAACGAATTTACACGATCTTACTTGCTCAGTGCATCTCAGTACGCCGAGAGCCTCAAGTTTGGAGAACAACCAGCAACTTGCGCTCAGATCATTCTCTTAAAGAGCTTGGCTGCGGCAATTTCTGATGATAGGTCATCTAACGGCCCTTTGGAGCGTCTTGGTAAAGATCCGAACGTTTTTGGCCAGAAACTCGCCAAATTGATCGAGCGAGCATTTAGCGAGTTTGCATCAGAGGCCGATGAGTCTTCAATGGCCTCGCTAACAGATGAGAAACTCCGGTTTTTATCTGTTGTCCTAGATGCAACTCAAGTCATGCGGAACCATGCTGCCTCTCAAGTAAAGATAGAGCTGCCGGGTGACACCCTCACTCAGCTAGAAAGGGCCGGTAACGGTGTGCCTTCCAAGGAGGCTGCCATTGTATGGAAGCTGAGGTCATTCCTCATGAAGCAGAATACAAATCGCTACACCATGGAATCTTTTAGCACGATTTTGGATGAAGCTGACCATGGAGTTGAAGAGGAATCGATAAATGGCTTTGTGGATGCTTACGTACAAGGAAAGGGCCAAAGTGATCGAGACGAGCTACTTGGCGAGTTAATAGAGCGAGGTAGGCTTGCTGGGGGGTCTACTGGACCATTACTGGCCGCTCGAAGGCTGCTCGAGCTTTACAAAGGTACGTTATTTACAAGTCTCTGGCGATGTATAGCGGCACCTAATAAGAATGCGCAGCGCCGAATATCGATGATAAATCCGCTAGCACAAAAGGAGGTCTAGACCTCGCTAAAGTGCATGACCATTTCACCTCACATCTAAGCCATACCGAATCCCTCCTTCACTTCAAGCACATATCAGAAACGATCTTGTTCCTCCTCGACAAACACGCCAACGTAATGACGCAGTACAACATCGAGGCGACATTAACAAGCGTAGTGGAAGTTTGTTCCGCACACGGGCCTAAGATCCAAGGGCCCAAAGCGGCGGGCGAGATCTTCGCCTCGCTATTCAAACTCGTGGCACTCATCATCAAGCGGCACCGTCTGCGCCTCAGTGGACACTTCCACATCCTTCTCACGACGCTCCGCGCGCTCCTAACCGTCCTCCTAATAGACCCTAGTCCGTCAATATCAAACCGTCACTCCGCGAGGTCCCGCCATCCGCCTTGGCTGTTAACGCGTCTCCAGCCACGCCACGCAGAGCGCTTCGCCCGCCTGCTGACGCTAATCTGCGAGCCGAGCGCCGCCTCTGTTGCGCGCTCCCGGGCTCGTTCCGACCTCGACTCCGCCACGGACGTCGCGAAGCGCGCCGCGGGCCAGTACATGTACCTCGTGCTTGAGACGTACATCAAGCTGCAGCTCGAGAGCGAGGTGACGCGGGACATGCGTAAGGCGCTCGAGGTCGGCGTCTTCTCCGTCCTCGATATCACGAGCGAGGGATGTAGGAAGGTGCTCAACGAGAGCCTGGATGCGAGCGGACGCGCCGTGTTCAGGGCGTTGTTCGCCGAGTACCGCAAATTCGGGAAGTGGAAGGGCGTATGATCTCATACAGGTGTAGATGCCTTCGGGTTTGTAATGGGGAGCTTATGTAGAAATTTGAATAATAAAGTGATAATCACAGACTTGCGTATGTACAATGTACTAGAACCCTGCTTGGGGGTTATAAGCTATGAGAACCTGCCGTCCTTCCAACAATAGGCCGACCCCGCAACATAGGACGTATCCCTGGGTGACTCGATGGCTATGAACAAATCCCAAAGATGTTCTCCTAATCGGAGCGGGAATGGGGGACCCGCAACTTGACGTCTAGAGTTCATCGAACGTGGGGTTTTTCGTAAGGCTCGGAACTTGTTCCTTGCCTAGCTTTTTTTATATTTTTTTCTACTTCTCATACATTTTCACTCTATCTCTGTAATCCTTCCTTTTTCATTTTTCATGTTGTTGAGGCCGTTGTGAGTGTGATGTTGCAATGCTACACATGTACGGTTGCGGGAGGATCATTTCTCTTGAGATATTGCCTCTTTTACGATCTAAGCAGTTAGGAGGCCTAGGGTTCAATTCCAGGTCTGAAATCCAACAAGTTTTTTTTCCTTTTTGTACCCCACCCCTCCCTTAGCTGCATACTGAAGGCGTCTGGTATTCATAAATGCTTTCGCGCTGAGGTACTACAATTGCTGGTGGATGAGATACCCATCTGCTACCACCCATACTATGAAGTTCACCACCGATGTATATGCCCAATAATTATCCAAGGGTATTGTTCAATTCCTATGACCCTAATACCTAAAAATACGTAGGCATTACAACGTCCCCAAATATTACGCTTAAGCCCTTGATTCATCGCTTCCTAGACTTACTCCCCCTCTCCCTATCAACCCCCTTCTGCTCCTTGCGCCACTTATCCACAAACTCGTCCATATCGACGTGAATCCTCAGGCCCTTCTCGCACATTGTCGAGTAAACGCTCTTGAGCTCGGCGGAGTCCATCTCTCTGACGAGGGTGCCGAAGGCCTCCATGAAGACGCCCTTGGCCCAGGGACAAGCCTGGATGGCGCGGTAGAAGACGGGCTTGGCTTTGGCGCGCAGCTCCTTGCGGGCGTGGCAGAAGCGGATGTACGCGATCCAGAGGCCGACGTGGTGTGCGCAGACGGACGATGCTGATAGGGCGCGCTCAAAGGCTGCGCGCGTAGAGTGTGCGTTCCCGGTGAGCAGCTCGTACGAGATGGCGAAGACGTGGCTGCTTGGCGACTCGTTGGCGCGCGTCAGGACATGATCTTGCAGGAGGGAGCGCACGCGGTCGTTGATGCTTAGGCGCTCTTCGCGCCATGCGAACAAAGAGAGGAAGATTGTGTTTGAAGGGAAGTACGAGAGGTACTGTGTTAGTTGCTCGCGGAGGAGCCCCGGACGGAAGGATCTGTGGTGCGTTTTCGTTAGTTCTGGTTGATAATTGTGATGTAAGGATGGGGACGGATAGACTCACCCGTGGCTAGCGTGGTAGTAAAGCAGGCGAGCAGAAGATTGGAGGAATCTCTCATGGGAAGGGCTATATTGCAGGTCGCGCGTGACGAGATCTTCGGAGAATTGGGTAATCCTTGAGATCGCGGACGAAATATCACCTTGTTTCCTAGAACTGGTTTCCGCTTCGCTCTGTTGGGTCAGATATTCGAGCAGCACTAGCCCTTCCGCATAGATGACTGCTTGAACAATGTCGCCCGAAGAGATCGTGTAGTCCCGGTTCGTCACTAAGATTTGCTTCGCCTTCAGAATCTGAGACGGGGAAGCTTCTGTGGGCTCAGGTATTTGCGTGGTGTCTGATTTTGGCCCTTCCTCCACCAAACGACACAGCTGTAGGGAAGCTTTGGAAAGGTCCCCGTCAATGAGCTCTAGCCATGCTGCCCCGATGCCTAAACGAACTCGGTCCCGGGCCGAGATAGATGGCAGACCGAGTGCTGCCGACAAAACGTTGCGAGCTGCGGCCTTGTTCCCTCGCTCGCGTTCGAGAATTGAATATCCTAGGTACAAATCAACGTCGAATGGATATTGTTTGAGAAGCGCTTTGGCACTTTTCTTCTCGTTTCCGGGTTGATTGATGGATTCAAAGGCTAAAGCATAAGGACTGAGTCCGCCACATCCAATCCCGCGGGTTAGCTGCTTCAGCGTTGTCGCTACCCATCGATAGTTATCGGGTGGTATTTTGTCGCGGACCTGGCCCAGATATCCGAACCACTGTTTGGATGGGAACAAAACTTCAGGAGTGAGAGACATCTGCTGTACTTCAAAAGAAAATTCAGGTGGTTTGGTCTGCTGTTCTTCGGACGAATCTACACTGTTCCTAGACAAATGCTTGAATGGAACGTCTTGCGTACTGCAGACGAGAAAAGAGTCTTTAGCGACCACGTTAAGAATATTACTGTTTTGTAGACTTGGTGGAAGACGGCAAAATATTAGAAAAGCGTCTAATAGCTGAGGCCGAAGGTGCGAAACGAGTTCCGTAGGAAAATATAATAGGATATCCTGGAAGTCGCTAAACATCACAACTCGGAATGGGTCGTCTTCTGCTCCCTCATCCAGCGTTCGGGCAGGTGTTATAGCATTCTGAGATCTATAATGTTCGGCGGTGTGCCACGCTTTGTATCCATCGCGAGTGTTGGGCGGAATAAGGGGGTTAGATACTCTAGGATCAGGAGGCTCCTGATTAGCGACATCAGCTGCAAATGCACTCCAGCCTCGCCAATCATCTTCGCCTAACCTTGGTACCTCGCTCTCCCAGTAGTCCTGGAAGCTAGGAGGGATCTCCCATCCTATTTCTGGTAATGTAGGAGGTCTTGCAAGATTCAATTCTAGACTAGCCTGCCATGCCGCGGAGGCTAATTCCGCAAAGCCAGCGTCCGCTAGAAAACGCGTCAGACGCAGGAAAACATATATGATCTGCTCAGAACACTCTATTTGGTCTGCAGGAGTGGAAAGACTAAAAATATTCTTTCCTAAAGACTGTAATTTGTCGGTATAAAGTCGTTTGACTTCATCGTAACGATAGGCCGAGAGTGTAGTTTGCAGAAAAGACATGTACAACTTCCAAAGCTCAAAGCTATCGGGGTACTTTTGCATCATTTCTGCAAGTTTCTTTAATGCCACTTTAAGCTCCCATACTTTAAGGCCTTCTTCTATTATTTTTAGATTGAGTCTTTCACGATGCCTGTCACTAGTGTTGTGTGATAGAGCTTGCTCAAGTAAGGACAACTTGATATCCGCAAAACTTTTCACCTCTGCGGCGGTTGGAGCACGAGCACCACTCTGTAAATCAAGTAAAGTATCCTGGTGATCAACCAGTTCAAACCAGAATTCAATGTCCTCCGGATGTTGGCGGACTTTCCTCGAAAGCTCAATCGATCGTATAGCTATTGGGTCGCTTTTGCTTCTATGTGATATATCCTCCGATGAATCGTCAGCATATTCCTCGTCGCTGTCGGAATGCTCATGTCTCTTGCTCTTCCCGTAGATAGACCTGTAGGAAGGTCCCTCATCGCTAGATGACTCTTCAGAAACACCGTCATCTCGCTTTCGCTTCTTCGATGTCTTAAATGATAAATAATCCCCCGTGGCAGCATCCGCCTCGGATAGCCTACGCCGTATCCGGATGGGTTGTGAATCTGGGCGGATGCCTCGCGCCAGGAGACTCTTCTTGTCACTACTGAGCAAGGAGCCGCTCTCATGATAGTTCCGGATAAAGAACTCTTCTCGGCTCCCGAGCTTTTCAATTTTCATGAAGCCATCAACTCCCAAAATGCGGCCGGCGCCTATGCGCCTGTATTCGGGAATACGGCCACGATCATTACTCCCGTATCGTATAATGAGAGCGTCGCCTCTCTTATCAAGGCAATACAAGACATCCCCGTCCAATTTCCGTTCGGGGTGCTGGTGCTGCTGCTGCTGCGGGATCCGAGAGACGCGAGAACTATGTCTGGGTGCCGTTGCATTTATTTCAACTGGGATGCGACGGTGGACATGCGCGTCGCTCGGTTGAGCGATGTCATGTTCTGCCCGCCCCGACTTGTCGATGGACGTATCCTGGGCTTTTGGCTTGAAGGATGCAAACTTGGGAACAGTTGATTTCTTCCCCGTCTCATGAGATGACGACATGGTGGATTATAAAACCCATCTTCGTAAACACCAACCAAGTAAGGCCTTGTCTCGAGACCGATGGACCGATGTCCTGTTGGTTGGTTGGATGCTTGGTGGTCAACAATTGATAGTTGGTGGTGGGTACCTAATCTGCCAGGTGTAGTACAGTGTAGGTTTGTAGTGCAGTAGGTACGTACTGTGCCGTAGAGGTAGCCTCATGGGGTGGCACCTGGTGGCGGCTCAAGAAATTGCCAATGCACCACCGTTATGGCGTTATCCTGCACCTGGTTGTATCTTAGGTGTCGAGAGAGGCACAAAGCTCTTGATCCGTTAAGGATCAGGAGCACAAACATGCACGTGTCCGCAAGTACTGTATGTTTGTCTTAGCCTAATTGCTACATACATCATTATCCGGCTCGATGTATTTTTACAATTCCTTAAGTTTGCAAAAAGACATTGATAGGGGTACGTACATACCTGTCATAGTACCTACTGTAAATGTAGGTCCTAGGAGGATGCTTTGTTGACTTACCTAATGTACATGCATCCAACCCTCTACTTTAAATATTTAGGTTAAGTTGCATTGCATTTATTTCTCTATAGTTACAGACTCTCTAGCTTCATTGCTTAGTTATTAGTCCTTCTACTGCTAGCACACACCCTCATCTTACACTAAGGGTAACCCGTGCCAGAACCCGTGCCACCCTTCTGGTGGAGTCATGGGGTACACTACTACGTAAAGGAGGCACTACTACCCATGTAAGTAGCGTTACATCGTGAGGCGAGGTGGAATGGTGGGGATGCACCTTCTTTATTTCCTTTCTACTTTGTATTCAACCTGCTACAGGTACCTACCTAAACTACCTGCCTAGGTATGTTTATGCGGGCAGGTAGGGGACTTGGAGCTACCCATGCGCGTGGGGAGAACAGAGAACAAACCCTCCATCTAACTTCTCCAATTCTACTACCTACCCAACCTCCGAGGCCGCAGAGTACGATATCCTCTACCAGGTAGTTGAGGTAGAGACTACCTAATCTACAAGACAGGATACGTAGGTAGGGCCTAGGCTACCTCGTTGGGCATCACCGCACGCGCGCAGAGAGAGAGACGGATAAACTGGGCTATTGTCGGTACTCACAAATGATATCACTCTCGGACTGTTGTCCCTCATTGTCTCCATCGTAGCGCTCGCTATACGCCACCGCTTTGATGCTATTATCCCAGGCCTAGTTTGTCTAGCCTTCCGAGTTCGAACTTACGATATGGCCGACGACGACGACAGCAGGGCGGGACACGACTCGAATGTCCCCTCGAAGGGCTCGGATCGGTCCGCCCAGGCTCAGTCCCAGCCTCCGACTCCTACGTCACCGACCGCCCGCCGGAAGCACCAGCGAAATGCAAGGCGCAACAGCATCCCCGAAGCCCCCGACGAGACCACCTCATTGTTGCGACCTTCCCATTCCCGCATCCGCATACAAAGCTCCGCTGGCACGCCGAACCGCCCGGGCCATCTCTCGCGAAACCACACGTTCCAGGGTCCGTTATCGACCCCTTCACCCGGCATCGACCACAACGACAGCACTTGCTGACTGGGTTTTTCATAGATGCTTCTTACTACGGTTCTACCCGGCACCATAGCCGACATGGGTCCTGGAGCCACCGGTTAGCCCAGGCTCTCATGGACCGCCAGGAGTCCATGACCGAATCCAAGTTCTCTATACCTCACGAGGAACGGATTTGGTACGATCAGTTCACCTGCACCGATTGGGTCCACGATACTATCGCCGACGCCTATCGGATGAAACGACTCCGAAGCCGCAAAGACTGGTGGGGGAGGCTCATTGTCCTGTTCGACGGTGCTCAGGGCTGGATACTCAGTGCTGTCGTCGGTGTCTTGGTGGCTCTGCTGGCTTATTGTGTTGACGTGGCCGAGACGACCATATTTGATTTCAAGGATGGGTACTGTAAGAGGGCTTGGTATTTGAGGGAGAAGGTGAGTTGTTGCGTGCCCCTTTCGCCATCATCACACTGAATGTGTCGTCGTAGCGATGCTGTCCCCACGGACTATGTACGGACTGGCGGTCTTGGTCCGAGGTTCTGGGTGGCCACCCCTTTGGAGAGAAATGGACCGAGTTTGCAGTTTACCTCCTTGCTGTCGTCGCCCTCTCCGTCATGGCCTGCCTTTTGACCTTGACAACCAAGACTATCGTTCCATCTGCATACCGAATGTCGACACTCGACGAGAATCTGGCTGCCGAGCACTCACAAATCCCCATGGATACTGACGACGAGGAAAGCAGTGGCTCGGTAAGCCCCAAACAGACTCTCCAGGATGATTCGCTATCTCCCCCCATGGTGTACTATTCAGCGGCAGGGAGCGGGGTTGCGGAAGTTCGTGTTATTCTCAGCGGCTTCGTCCTTCACGGATTTCTTGGGCTCAAGACTCTTATTATCAAATCTGTTGGCCTTATAGTAAGTGTTGCGTCAGGTCTCAGCCTTGGGAAAGAAGGCCCTTACGTGCATATTGCGACCTGTATCGGCAATATTTGTTGTCGACTATTCAACAAATATGACCAGAATGATGCGAAGAGACGAGAGGTTCTTTCAGCGGCGGCCGCAGCTGGTGTTGTCGTCGCGTTTGGCGCTCCTTTTGGTGGCGTACTCTTCGGTCTGGAAGAGGTTGCCTACTTCTTCCCCGCCAAAACCTTGTTTCGAACTTTCTTTTGCTGCATCATTGCAGCTTTGTCTCTGAAGTTTCTCAACCCTTATGGTACGCACAAAATCGTCCTGTTCGAAGTCCGGTATAAGATTGATTGGGAGTGGTTCGAACTAGCCGGCTTCGTTCTCGTGGGGATACTTGGTGGTGCTGCCGGTGCCTTGTTTATCAAGGCGTCCCGTCGTTGGGCCCTGAGTTTTCGAAAGATCTCGGCGATCAAGAAATACCCCCTCATCGAGGTTGTTCTAGTGGCGTTAGTAACTGGGCTACTCAGTTATTGGAACACGTTAACCAAATTGCCCGTTGCAAAGCTTTTGCTCAATCTAGCCGCTCCTTGTGAAAACGATGAAGCGGATGGCGAGCTAGGTCTCTGTGTATCGAGTATTGATGAAATACCAAGAGTAATAGCCATGCTCCTCGCAGCGTTCGTTATCAAAGGATTTCTCACTACCATTACTTTCGGCATCAAAGTTCCTGCTGGAATATATGTTCCTTCTATGGTGGTGGGAGGCCTCATGGGCCGTATCGTTGGCCATCTCGTCCAATGGGTTGTACTTCGATTTCCGCACTGGACGATATTCGGTACATGTGCCCTAGTACAGGAGTCTACTTGTGTTCAGCCGGGGGTATACGCTCTTATTGCTGCCGGGTCGACCATGTGTGGTGTAACACGGCTGTCGGTTACGCTCGCCGTCATTCTGTTCGAGCTCACCGGAAGTCTTGACTACGTGCTCCCCTTTTCTCTAGCGATCTTGGTTGCTAAATGGACGGCGGATGCTTTGGAGCCACTAAGCATCTATGATCTCCTAACTATGATGAATTCCTATCCGTACCTCGACAACAAGCATAAACCCATTTTTACGGGTGAGCTCGCAGATATTATACCGCGAGTTCGCCGTGAACGAGTCATCGATATTACTAATTCCCCTCTTGTGCCCGCCACGAGCTTAAGGGCTAAACTAGAGGTACTTCATAGGGCAGGGGAACTGGATGGCGGCCTGCCTATAGTTAGAGATGATATTTTGGTTGGCCTCATTCCGGCCCCGGATCTCGAATACGGTTTAGATAATCTCGAAGACGAGGGCTCGAACCTTTGCCTAATGGCAACAATCCCGAGCTTAGACGAAGAGGACGATGACAGTCCGGACCCTACCGACTTTACACGGTTCATCGACCCAGCACCAGTGGCGTTGGATATAAAATCTCCTCTGGAGTTGGTGCACGAGTGTTTCGCCAAGCTTGGCCTTCGATATATTTGCGTTCTTAAGAACGGACGCTACGCAGGCATGGTAAGCTCGGCCCTTATCCTCAACGATATATCATTAGTATCTAACCGTTGTCTAGGCACATAAGAAGCGATTCGTAAAGTACGTGCGCGAGCTCGAGGAGGAGGAGCACAAATCATAAGCAACCTCTCTATACTCGGCGTAACCTTTACGCCTCCATTTCTTCATTTTATACATATTGCTCTCATATGACAAGCGCTGTGTTAAGGAGCTTAGAATTTGCATATTGGTGTTGGGGGGTTTTACAGCATGGTCTCGACCGTCGAGGACTGTTCTTATTTCCAAGCATTATCATAGGTTACCAAGAGTGTGTTAGGCCATCATAGGTCGGTTATATACAGATACGTAATCACGAGAACGTTTTCAAGCAATGGTCGGGCTAGATGACTGGCGATGAGTTCAATGATAAGTCGTGACGCTAGTTATGTCCAATCGTGATTCCCTATACTACTTCTAATGGCTAGGCTTCCATAATCACATATTAGAGTTAAAGACGAGGTATCATGACCACAGGCTCTTGCGACTTTTATTGTATAATAATTACCGACTTTAGCAGCTATACTGCCTTGTCATTTATAATCTGCACTTTCTCTCTTACACTTATAAACGCCATGTCACGAAAAGCATAAGGGTATCACCGCATCCAAGCTTGCGACGTGTCCATCTTCCGTTAGGCCATAGACTAGACCGCTGTCTCCCCTCACAACATCAAATACCTCTCGCTCAAAGCCTTGACGGCGTCCAAGTCGCCGCCCGCCCAGCATATCTGCTGCAGGTTGTACGCGGCCTCCTGCGACAAATCACCGCTCCCGAGGATCCCCGGCTCGGAATCATCGGGTATGTCGCGCAGCACGCGCTGGTAGAACTCGGCGGCCAGGTGCGGGATGCCGATGGCGTGGTAGCTCCGGGCCATGTTGTAGTGCGCCTCCTGGCGCTCGGCCGCGTCGGCGGATGCGACTTTGAGGTCGTAGTAGCGGTGGAGGAACACGAAGCCTTGGATGAGGAGATACTGGCGGTTCTCCGACTGTCGCTTCAGTGCGTAGTGGATGTAACACTGCCCAACGCTGAGAAGGATCATCTTGTTTGTGGGATCGATGCTGTACGCGCGGAGGAAATAATCTAGGGCTGGGTTAGCATATATATATTTATATATATAATACGTAATTCGATTCCGTTAGTTCTATACAGGGGCAGGACGAGGACGGACTTACTCAATGCATATGTGAAGCTGTTGGACACAAATAAGATATGCCCATAAAGGACGAGTAAGGTAACATCCAACTCTTTGGACGGGTAGACTCTTCCACTGTTAGTCTTGGCCTCCTCGTTCTTGGCTTCCTCATCATCACTATCCTCCGCTCCTCCCGACACCAGTGCCCGGTCCATAAGCTTGATCTGTCGTAGCATATACTTCTGCACTGGCCCAGACGCGTACCACGAAGCCGGGGACGGGCAAAGTCTGCATAATGCAGCGAACATACGGAACGGATCCGAATCAAACTGTCTGTCTCTCATGAGGAATCGAGCGGCGGCTACGCATGTCTCTTCGTCCCGAGCACGTAATGCGCAAGCTTACCCGCGTGTTAGCGTCCATAGATTAGTGCTCCGGAGGAAGCTTCTTACCAGCCCAAGTTACGTGAATGAGAAACATGTCCTCTTTATTTTTGGCGAAGACCTCGGCATCGCGTGCAGACTCACAAACCTGGTAAGATTCTTGAAATCTTTCATAGTGAGCAAGACCAATGGCGTATTCGAGAAACAAATCTAGCCATTCGCTAAAAGGAACTCCTCGGTAACTGAGGGCAGTTCGCTCGCCAAGCTGCCGCTCAGCGTTCGGCCCATATGGGCTCAGATCTACCAGAGAGTTAGTTATGCCCTAGGAAAATCAATACCATGGAAGCCTTACTGTGTGATAATCTTTCTTTCATCTCAATTAAGTTACGATTGCGGGAGACATATATCTGTTTGTCTTCATCGATCCCGAGATGAGTAAGGTACTTCTCCCACGTATAGAAACCTTTGCAAGACCTAAAATCGTCGACAAGCTCTCTCGCCGCTCGCATGAAAGCATCGGAAGGCCCTATTTGAGTCTCTTTATCGGCAAATTCCCGGGTGCTATGAACGGTTCTCCAAGCCGCAGTTAACTCCTCGGCCCTACGTTTCTCCTCAAGCGTGACTTCTTCGGACCGGCCGAAGACCTTGCGCCGTGGTCGTGGTCGACGGCCATCTTTGTCAAGGGCTGAGGACTTCGGCTTCCTGGGTGCCTTCGGTTTCAGCGGACGGGGGACACGCCGGTTCTTTGGCCGCTTTTTTCTAGCAGCACCGATACCGAATCTACTACGAGCATCGTCATCGCTGCCGTAATGTTCTCCTACGTCGTCTTCATCGTTCTCATCTTCGGCCTCATCGTGGGCTTGTTGTAGCCTAATGGCCTCGTTCACCAGGATATAAGCTTCTTGTTCTTCTCTTGCGGCTTCGTACATCTTTGCCAGTTCATAACGGGCATCGATTGACGCTTCATCGTTGGACTCATCCGCATCAATTGCTGCGCTGAAACACTCTTCTGCCTGTCGCTGATCACCGGCGTCTAGGTAACAGCGTCCCGCTGCAAGCAGAGCAGCAGAGTCAAGAACGTCGGGAATGCTCAGAAGCGGCTCGAAGAAACGTAACGCCATTTCCCGGAGATCCGACTCATATAAAGCAGAAGCGACTTCTACTAAAAGATGTGGCTCATTTGACAGGATATGTGCCCCATTAGGGCCCTCAGGGTCAAGATGGTTAATGTGGCGCTAATGCTGATTAGACGACATGACCCCTCTATATTGGCATATTGACTTACCTGTGCTTCGTCCAGATCTCCGAGTTTCAGACGAAGGACCGCCAGTTTGGTCCGCATGTCTAATGGAAAGCCACTTCCATAGGATGATTCTGGATACCTTCCCTCTTGAAACTCATCGAATCCTGTTCGGCGTGCATTATCAACATCCCATTCCCGATCGTCGTCTTGCCAATCATCCCAGAAGCTTTCGCTAGATCGGCCTAATAACCACCTAGCTAATGATTTGATTTCGTAAAGGGCATCTTTTGTGTGCTCAACGTGGATAAGCAGCCTAGAAAATACATCGATATCTTGCCATTCGAAGGGATGGCGGTCATCTATAGCATTAGCCCGAAAATGGGCGAATGCACGAGAGTACCAATCTATGGCACTGCTCGGCTTGTAGGGGTTGCGTTTCCCTCTGCTTGCCAGTATCATTGTCATTTCAGCGTATAATCGAAGAGCCTCTACATCATAGTCGGCATGCTCAAGAAGGTAGAGATAATCTTTAGCAGCGGTGCGAATCTGACCTCTTTCGGCGGCAATAGCGGCTCTCTCATGCCGGGCCTCCCGATTATTGATATCCGCCCTAAGTGCTGCTGAACAACAAATAGAAATCTGTTCCAGAAACTCGGCTCCGTCTTCCGGAAGCTCGTCTCGAAGTTCCTTGCCCATTCTAGCACAATGGAGCCAGCCTTCAACATGCTTCGGTTGGAGGTGACAAGAGAATACTCTAGCCGTGAAGCTGCCCTTGAGATCCCCTTTCTCCTGGAGGATCGAGGCGAGCAGTGTCCATGCTCGGTAAGTCTCGGCATTGATGCGTATAGCATCTTCTACCCATTCAAGGGCCTCGTCGAGTCGGCCGTCTGTGTATGCACTTGACGCCATATGAATACGATACTTGACATCTCCTGTCGGCTCGGCGGCTTTTCTGGGGCCTCGCTTTGTACCACGCGCCCGGCCACCTCGGCCTCGTCCTCGGCTACGGCGAGTGCGCTGCGGTTCATCGTCTTCTTCCTCATCATATCTCGATAGCCCCCTCCGCCTATTTTCGGATTCGCTCCCCTCATCTGACTTATCCTGCAGTTCTAGCTGTCGCTTCAAGAGGGCATCGGTGGCAGAGTCGATGAAGTTATTAGCCCGGTGGGTCGGTACAGCATTTTGTCTTGGAGCTGACCCATGATCAAAACCTTGTGGTAAAGGCGAGTAGTAAGTTGGAGCCGATGCACTATCGGGAGCTGGATATGTGTATTCTTGGGTGCCTCCGAGATCCGTAGATGTTTCTTCATCTTGATCGAGTTGTTCCGCGGCGGCCCCTATACTAGGAAAACTAGCATAATCGTATCTTGGTGTCTTGGATAACCTGGGATCAATCAAGAGATCCTCAGCTGGTCTTTTCCCCGCAATATTTGTCTGCTTATTCCAAGCTGCGGAAGATATGGCCTGTGCCTGCGCGAATGGTCCGGTTCGGCGCGTATCCCCGCCATCATTCTCCTGTTTACCCTGAGATGGGCCGAAAGGCGGCGGCTGTGACATCCCTGCTTTGAAGTGTGCCTGCAAAGCGTCAAATGTCGACGAAGTTGGATGGCTCATGTCGATAAGTGGGAGGCTTCAGCTAGGCAGATACAGCCAACACCAGCCGCTACTGGGTCAATAAGTAGCATTCCGGGGTGACTCCTCAGTGGCCGTAATGAGTTGCTATTGCAATAATGGATAGTTGATTTGCATCTGCCAGCTTCAAAGGAGGTAGAGGCAGCCTTTCACTGTAAATGCCAAGCCTGAGGCTAATGCGCCGCGCGCAGATTGAGCTGCACGCACATTGACAATCCAAGTTACAGAGATCGTAGGAGAGTTATCACAATCTAGTGTTCTAAGGTCGTGTTAGTAGGTGTCGCAAGACCATCAAAGAATCCGGAGGTTGGTCACATTTCTATTAGTTTCAAAGTTTGATAAGAATGCCTTTCCGAAGGTTTTAAACACCAAAGCCAAGCTAAAGTCCAATGCGGCCCCACTCTGATTATATGCGACTACCTATCTGTATGCAACTAAAAGTTGTGGAACCACCTGCATTATGTAACTGCAGTTCCCACGCACTCCATTATCTTCGAACAACGAAATCACTCTCACCAATTCATTCCCCAGACCACTTCAATCATGCATAGTAAAGTTTTCGTTATCTTGCAAATTGGGATCTGCTACGCCTAGTATTTTGATATTTTGAATACAAATAGGCCGAGTAATGAATTAGCCCACATCAATTCCCACCCTTTTGCTCCAGTTCGTTCTCATTGTATATAGACGAAAACATTCATCCAATTTCGAAGGCCCGCGTCGTAAGCTTTATGACAAACACAACCGGGAACCCGCAGTGCATAGAGATAGATCATCTTAACTCATTCGCTAATCTAGGAGATAATGTTGTGTTGAACGAGCTCTGCCTAGCCAATTTGGTATATTGTACAAGGCTGCTTCGCTTACAGCTTACCCTCAGCCTTTGCTTCTGCAAACGAGTTAGCAATGCAAGGACCGTCGCATAAGAGTATGATGTTATTTACCTTTCACCTGCTCAAAGACCTTGAGCATCTTCCTACGTGCGCCCAAAGCATTTACGCCTCGCTTCTCCAATGCTTCATCATCGAGCTCAACCAGATCCGTCCATTTCATATCCTTGAGGTTGTCAGTATATTTATGGAGGCGGAGACTTCGCAGCCATGCAGGGATATCTTGAAGCAGAGTTGGATCGGTGGGGTCCTCCGGCGGCTTCGAGGTACCCCTACGTCCTCGAGGTGATCGCCCGCGGTTCATGTCGGAATGGTCTGACAAGTATCCCTCGTGGATACCCACGCCGAGCTGCGGCATATTCAAGGCTGAAAACCCGCCGCTTAAAAGTGGGTTATGGCCGTCGAAGGCGCTCAAAAAGCCATTATTCTGAGGCGAGGCGAACGGCATCTGTGGCGCGAAACCTGTCGGCTGGAGCGCGATACCAGGCGAGTTGGGGCGGGATCGGTGAGCACCAAACCCTCCCATCACCTGCTGATTTTGTATGGCCAACACCTGGTCTCTATTTAGTACTTGTCCATGTTCATTAACCATTACAATATTCGTTCCGGGCATGTTGGGTACCTGAGGTCCAGCAGATACACCACCCTGATTCTGGCCGTTTGGATCATTAGACCTAGTCCGGCGGTATTTACGTACGTCATCAAGGGCAAAGCGGTTGTTAACAGTGGACAATGCAGCTAGCTTCATTGCCGTGGCATTTGCAACCATGTCAGCTTGATTGGGGGTATTTCCCGGGCTGAAAGTCGGGTTCATGGGCGTGTTCACCATCGACGCCCAATTCCCACTTCCAGCACCGTAAGGAGAAAGCAGCGGCAATTCAGAAGCCGACTTGTCGGGTGCGTTGAGCGTTGTGTTTTGAATGTTGGAATTACCCCCGAGCTGAGGGCGAGGTGACCTCAAACCTGCAGAGGGCGGCGGTTGTACGAACTGGCCCATAGGTGGCTGCCCAGACGAAGAGGACTTGGGTCGTGAAGCTCCTTGCTCATGAGTATTACCCCATGGCGAGTTTGGATTTTGACCGCTGGCATCAATACCTTCAGACGGTGCAGAGATTGTGGGCGCAGTCAAAGAGCTGCGAGGATCAACAGCAGCGCTGTTCCGGTTCGATGGCGGTTGGTTTCCCGTTTTCTGTGTGAATCTAGCCTTTTCAGAGGCAATAGCAGCCGCAGCATCAGGAAACATGGAATTGATTGCAGCCGGCTCAAGGCCAGAAAGTCGCTTAGCTGAAGGTTGTGGCTGTGAGAGAGAATTGCGTGCGGAGCCGACATTCAATTTACTCATAGCATCACTCAAGCGATTCGACATGGGGTCTGTTTTCAAGAAAACAAATCGTATCAGTAATAGTACGTCTCTAGCCAAGAAATTTGGACCTCACCTTTATCGAAATTGGCAGGCGATAAAACACCGGACATGGGATGCTTCTTGCCCATCTGTTGAAGCACTTGGATAAAAAATCGAATCTGGACTTGTGTGGTTTGTTTCAAAAGCGCATAAAGAGCAGCAGTTCTCTCTGCCTCATTAAGAACACGGAACCACTGTTCGATGGCGCTGAGCTCATCCTTGAAATCCTGATCTAAGGTTGCTGTTGCCATGTCTTCCAGAGTGGTCTCGTATTGGTCGATATCAGCAATCCATTGCTGGGTCATCTCATCTTGCGGCGTGTCAACATCTGCTGCTCCCTGCCCCTGGCCTTGGTGGCCGTAGAAATCCGAAGACGGTCGGATACGGCTCGCGGCCGATGATCCGGTGAGAGCGGCCATGTCAGCAGAAGCACGTAAGTTAGACCCGGCGCCGACAGTTCGTGACGAAGGCAAACGAAGGGAGGACGCCGTGGTGGCCTCGGGAGTGCTGTTGCGATTCATGATGGATACCAAGCGAATTCAGAGGCGAAGAGTAATGCCCGTTGCGTAATGACCCGCTGGATAAAGACAAACGTAGTATTTCGAGGAAAACTTTGTCCTTAATTCCGCAACTTTCGAAGACAGATATAGTAAAGATATGGCGTATCCTTAAATGATGTAATGCGTGCACATTTAACTTGGTGAATGGTGTACGCGAGTGGCTCGATGCTAATAGCTCGATCAAAGGGATCGAAGATAGCCGACAATGATGGTGTGTAGGTCGGTGTATACAATAGTAGCCTTGGAAAATCAAGAGAGGCGTTCAAGTATCCCGATGTTGGCTCCGTCTAGTGAAGCGGATAGAGTTAAATATAAATATAATACGCTAACACTGCTGTTCTTGAGGCATGTGCGCGAGGCTATGTAACCCCGAAAAGCGACGGTGTTGGGACGAAAGGGTATTATCTAGTCGGAGGAAACACAGTCCCAGAAAAGCAGGAGACGCTATTTTGGAGGTGTGCTGTACGGCGAGGGCACTTTGGGGTTTGTGAGCACGGCGTTGAAAATGGCGGAAGTGTATTATCCCGAGAACTCCTGCAGTGACCTGCTGACCTCAAAGGAGTTGTCGAGAAGAGGAGGCAGGCTGAAAGGGAGATATTATCGATAACGACGAGATATTAGATAATTCGTAGCTAAACGAGATGACAAGTCAGCCAAAGAACTCAGGAACGCTCGCAATCCTTTTTTTCCTACTCATGCCTCACTATATCATAGTCGAAGCGGGGAGACGAAGAAATTCCCCGAATGAAATCTCCAGATATGAAGTGAGACACGACAAAGCATGCTAGTTGCTCGGTGGTTTTACTCGGGTAGTTTTGACTGGACGTGCTACGACCATTGCCATTGACATTTGACATTGGCACAAAGAAGCAGGGGGGGGTCAAGCGTCCGAGGACGCCACTTTGTTGGCTTCCACCGCTAACAACCCAGGAAAGACCATCTTTCTTTACCCTTTCTGCTCGCTAATCCAAATTGACAGCACTAGCTACATTGAACCAACGTTGTCACCCGTGCATAGCAGAATCCAACTTCAATGGTTCACTTCGGTCTGATAGGTTGAACAGAGGACAGCCGCGCTTGCGGCATAAGCATGAAATAAAGAGCTGCACGTACCCAAAAATGAAAGGTTCGACGACAGACCAGTCCGTATTCTGTTGTCCGTTGTGACTCGACGCTAAACCATGTGGCAAGTGGTTGCCAGAATGCGAGCGGAGCAGCGGAGACAGCACGTCGTCAAGAAGGAGGAAGTGCGAAGTGAAGGGATACAGGACCGGTGGCCTGGGAGGTGAAGAAGAGGAAGTTCAGGTCAGGTCGGTCGGTAGCGAGCAGGCTGGGAGAAGGAGGCGTGTGTTGGAGACTCGAGGGAGACAAAGGCTGACTAGGTACATACTGTAGGTAGGGGAATGTGGGACAGCAGGCCATCTTTTTTCGGAACGACCCTCGCTGGGTACGGTCTACCTAGACCGGTATTGGGTACTTAAGCTCGTGGAACCTAAAAGTCAGACATCCAGCCGACCGAGGGCGCGTGGAATAGGTACCCGGAACCTTAACATATCATTGGTAACAGCTGGGCATCCAATAACACTTCACCGTGTTCCCGGCGTTGGCTGCACAGCCTCTGCTGTACTGGTGCATAGGGTCTCCTTCAGTGATAATTTTAGCGAGGGGAGCCATAGAGGGGGGCGTTAAGGCACTAAATCGATCCGCTACAGATTGAATCTGGGGGCGGCCTTGCATGATCTGGGCACCCTTAACAGACCCTTAGGTAACTGTAAGTACGTATGCTGCCTAGGTAGGTACCCTTATGTACCTAGGCTGGTATGTCCGGCGCCAGGTACATGTGGAGAACAGAGTGGGAACTAGATCCGAGGCAAGGCCGCTAGCGGATTTTCAAACAACGGCTCCGATGGTAGTGATATCCAGTCACGAAACGTTCGCTGGGAGAGGGATTGAGAGAAGAACCTGATACCTCTTGCTACTACGTCTCCAGCACCTGACGTATTATTGCTACAAAAGTGCAAGGTTGCCTACCGAGACCCCTAAAACTTTACACGCCATTCTGCAACAAATAAGCAAAAAAGATTTTACCTTTTCAGGGAAGCAAAATTTAACTGTATCAGAAGGGATACACAGCCTTCGTAGCCTGCTTATTTGGGTAGGTTAAGATGTGGACCGCATCGACCACAAACCCCTGAGGATAATAACTGATTCGTCCGTAAAATATAACTATTCCTCGCCTACCAAATAGAAAACAAGATGTCAACTGCCTACCTGTAGCAAGTTACCATTCACCGCCTGTTCACCTCTGGTATATGTTCGATGCAAGTAGTATTCGATGAGTTATTTTAACATCGACTTTTAATACAGTGACCAGTCTAGTAATCACTTGCTGTTGAAACAGGCCGTTGGCGTAAACAGGATCCAGATTAAATTACCGTCTGATCTCTCTGACTGATCGCCTAGCACATCCGAACAGATCCGTTTCCATTATTAAAGCTTATATGTCGCTTCCATTAACTATAATGCGTCGCAAGAATATACAATTATTGCTAAAAGTTTCTTTCACAACAGGTTTCACTGACGCCCAGAGAGTGACGTATGTCAGAATCCGTGGGCCATGAGAAACCTACCAATTATAATTGATGGCCGGGCTATAATGGCCCATAGGAGCACCAGATTCTAAACAGTCGGTTTCAAGCACAGTCGATGAGGGCCAATGCCCAAGCATGTGGCCTAGTCTTCATGCACCCTTGCCTTGGGAAACAAGGAAGCACGGGTGTTTGGTAATAGATGGGCTCAGTTTTACTCTTGGCACGAGAAGAATTCCTTCAGCAGATGGGCATGGAAGAAAGCCCAGAGCTGTACACACTAATGCCGTTTCGTGGTGTTTTCACATGCAAGGGGAGAGCGAGAGAATGTCGGACTGGGGGAAGTGAACCGATCAAGGAACAAGAAACCTTGTCACACAGAGTGATATAACCGGCAAGAAGACGGTTGCGCGCGACGGTAGCTTCATTTTTGGCTACTCAAGTCGTTCGTGTTCTCCATAGACAAATGCAAGACCGTTGACTCCATGATCATGTCCGCACGTTTTCCGAAAGTGCCCTGTTGCCCATCCGCAGCATCATAACCCCAATACCATCTAATTGTTCGCTTAAACCGTCTCGCGCTTGCCCTCTGCTTTCTCTTTCTGCATCGTTGTTAGTCATGCCTCCAGCAACTGCAGATTGCATCGTATCCATGTAAAAGTATTGACGTACTAGGGCGCGCATTGTTCCGTGGAGGGCATATCTGTGGTTGCGTCGGAACTTAGGGTCGGTGCCCTTTAGTGAAGGGTATCGGTTGGTCTTAGGCTTCTTGATACTGCGAGTCACGCGCATTAGCTAGGCATTCTAAGAGCCCCTCGATTGTTTGTCTTTTCTATTTTGGTGACGAAAAAAGCCTGTACGGTCGTTGTCGGGGATTATCGATTCGAATTTGGTGAGAACATACCCGTTCCGGTGCGCCTTCTTCGACTGGTTGTGCTGAGACGAGTTCTTGGATTCTAGAGGGTACTATCAGCATGAGGATAACAACTTAAAGGTCCCGTGAGCACGTACTCGCCATTGTGATGGTTGATGGGCTGTTATGCTTTGGGAGAAGAGAGTGCCTCGGTGATTAGTGCAGGTTGGGAAATGGTCTTCACACGAGGAGTCGGTATTCCTAATTGTGGGTGCAAAAATAAGCGAAATGGCAAACCCAGGCCAAAAGCTCCGAGGTGGGGTGCGAATTGATCAAGCTGCAGCTGGCATCAGCTGGCAGCTGCAGCAAGTATAAGTAGTGCAATTGGAGCTTCCGAAACCCGCACATCAGAGGAATCATGTCATCTCCTTGCCACATGATATTCACCAAAATTATGTATTCTATTTATTTAATACATTTATTTCTTTGGTTCTTGTATTAACGGAAATTCTGACTAAATTGCCCCAATGTACATGCAAATGCAAATGCCGACAGCCGACCCGGACGTGCATCTAAATACAATAATTCGCCAACCGGTGTATACCTATATCTATGTGAATCAAGGCCGAGGCCCAGACCAAGAGGTCGATGCACCTCCCCCTTGAGAATCTAAAGACGATGATAAGCAGCTACCGTTTTAGCTGCCTTCTATTTCGTAGTAAGTGGCAAGGTTTCTTTAGCCTTGGCTGCCAATTTGGCTGCTTTTGCTAGTTGCTCCGACCGAAGCTGGCGAATATATCGGAACAGCAGGATAAAGACAAGTTCCATTCTATAAATCACACTGTCAGCAACGGCCCTACCATGACATCGCGGTACTCTTACCGTTCTTTGGTCATCATCAGAATACCCTGTACCAGTAGACCCTTCAGGATTTGCGGGCCGATACCCTTGAAAAGGCCAAGGAGTCCTTCGTGTTTGACAATGAACTGCATCACCTCAACGAAGCCCTTGAAGTGCTTCCCCTGACGTTGCGGCGGAGGTTTGGACTGAAGGCCAACCTTAGCTACGATGAGTGGCTGGGTTGCAATGGTAGCCAGTGCTTTGGACATGGCGCCGAGTACTGAGATTGCACAAATCAGCGTATAGACTTTGAATGACGAGCATAGACTCACGGAATGCTTCTCCTGCGGTCAACCGGGCCTTCCCAGGGAATAAGACGGCCTTTAGGCGCTCGTATGCGCCGTATGTTATGGCAGGATTAATCACCAAAACTAAGCTAGCTTTCAATCCTCTCCATAGGCCAGACGGGCCGTCCTCGCCATCGATAATTTCGCGTGCCGTTTCTATTAACCCCTTTCTCTCGGCTTTGCTCTGGGTCTGTTGTCTTGTTGTTACGACGGCGACGGGGATCGTAAAGACTTGGGCGATAGCACCGGCAACCGCGCCTAGGACCAGCTCCGTCGCAGTTGACGGGGGAGTAGGAACCTTCTTTGACTTGAAATACAGCTCCCGTACGATAGAATACCAGTAGAAATATGCAAAATTCGTTGAGGCGACTCCGATAAGTGCGCCGTTCATTCCCGCGTAGAGTCCCTTGATGCCGTCCTCGGCTACCATCTTGGTAATTGCATCCCATGTCGAGGTATAGTGTTGGTGCGGGTGTGAATCGTGGTGAGCATCTTCCGGCTTTCGCTTGACCTGGACCTGGAGGCGGGTCTTAACACTACCGAGGGTGATGCAGGTGGTTAGCGTTTGTCGCGCGGCACAATTCACGGGACTAAAACAGGTGCATGAGGAAATAGCTCGAAATCCCGACGACTCACATATCTAAAGGATATACGAGAGTATTCGCTAAGACAGCACCAGTGGCGCCGGCTACGGCGAAACCCCACGGCGGAAGGGGCGCAGGTTTCGACTGAACGCCCATGTTTTAAGGAGGGCTTTGTCGCTAAGCAGAAAGGAATCCCAAAAAGCGAAGGAGGCGGGTGTAGGTATGGAAGCAGGAGAAAATACCCGCGATGGCGGTAGTCGGTGTTGTTCAACCAAGACAAAGACCGGGTACTTTAACCGTTATATTGGCGGGCCAGAGTGAGAGACTGCTACCAGCAAGGTGAGAGGGAATGCGACTCGGATTGCGATTGGTAGAACAAAGCCCGCTCTAGTAAGCAATTGAGACGATGCGATGCCGAAGTGAATAATAAAAATCCTCCGTGTTCTTCTAAGCCCGTCGCGGAAAGGATGGTATCATGTTTTCAGGTCATGGCGAGAGCTCGAAGTCGGGAGATAACCGACTCGGAGGCTTAATGTGAAGTGCATCTGACCGAGCGAGCCTGTGAAATCATTACTTTGAACCTCGGCCAAATTCTGGGGCCCTGGTCATCCGAGTCGGCAGCCATTCCCCTACTAACTACATAAGTATGTACCTAAGTACCTACTGTAGAATGACCTCACAGGTAACCAAGTATTCATGTGGTCCGTGCTACTCCCTAACTTACCTTACCTAGCTGTGGCGTATGCAAGTGGCTTAACAGAATACCTTCTACATGCTAATAAGTACCGTAAATATATCAAATAAATTGAAGGTGATCGCCTTATTCTAAAAAGGATTCGAGTGTCCACGAAAGGGTTTGTGCAACTGGAACAACTGACTTCTTGGGCTCTAGGAACAAAGCAGCTAAAGTCGAACGTAAGCGCAGGCGCGAAACCTTGACGCAGGAAGTCAGGCCGTCCAGCGGAAGGAAGCCACTTTCAAGCAAGGCGCCATTGGCAAGCAACTTCTAGTGAGTGTATATATTAGTGCCTAACAGATAGATATGAGTCACAAGGTTTGGTGGTTCTCGAAAGAGCCTCTCGCTGTAGACTGTTAGCAACCCCTACTATTGTAGCTAAACATGTTCCCAGGTAGTAGTTGAAAAACAAAAGCGGTTAGATGTTACTGTAGGTATGAACGGGACCCAGCGAGCTCGATCCGGGCATGAGCTTTCAGCATGCCCTAGGCCTCGGCTGTAGAAAGCACACGAAGAGCTTTTTTACGCCTCGAACGGCCTATCAGAGAGCAATGTGTCGATGTCGATTTATCAACAGTCAATAATACCGAGAACTTAAAAACTCTCATTGACGACTATGGTGCTATGGATAAAGCCGGCATGGCAAAGCGGAAATGGTTACACGACATTCGCCTAGCCGCACTGACTCGGGATGGGGACGTGTTGATAGCTGCTAAGACTCGCTGTGCCGGTTCTCATTTCATCATCTCGAGAATTTTATCCTTTCCCAGCAAAAACCTAATATACTCCGCTCAAGCCTCAAGGAATGAAGTAGCGGTGTCGAACGGTCCGCCAATATCTGGGAAAGGGCTAATGCTATATTCGCCGTCTCCGCTCCAAAGAATTGTTCCGATCTTTGAGAAACGCAACGCAGTCATTTGAACCTACTTTCAAATTAAGCTAGAGTAGTGAATTAATAGGAAAGATCTGACTAACATGACACTCGGCCACTAAGCGATAGAATCTTTAGCGGTGGGCGAAGGGAACCTAGCCTCCGTGCACACTATACACTCTGATAGGACTGTCATCGTGAACCTCGTATGCGAATATATGCGGGACTGAAAATTTACATCTTTCCTTGATTAACTGCAGGACACCGGCCTCGTTGCGTAACTCTGTCGGGTCTGCAGCAGACCCGTGTAATCCAATCCTAGCAACCCATCGAATCTAATGTGAGAACTGGAGTATATAAACTACGTTATGTAATTCATTAGTCATTCCCTCAACGCTATGTAAGGTAATCCGTGATTGGAGTTTGAGGCTCACCGGCAGAGGTTGGCCCAATTTGTTTTCCGAATGGCTCCGCGAGCGGATTGAGGTGGATCATACTCGATTGTTTTCCAGTTGAGTAGATCTATTAGTGACGATTGTGACGGTGTACCGACGGACTCGATTGTGTATATGATTGTGTGTATTACCGAATCTCGAAGTTGCAGGGGCAATGACCATAGGTACTTAAAGCCGGCCAAAAAAAACAAACTGCCTCAGATTGTACCCCAAAGACCAGAACATTTGTAAATTAGTTCTGTGTTCCGTATTTTGGCCACTTTCACCCCGCTTGATCTGTGCCTTGCAGAAAAGTGCCGAGAATTCGGTATATGCACTTGACATATCGGTCTGCTGTATTGTACTAGACTTAGGCTGGCTCGATTGTGATTGTGTACGGCTTCCTGGTCGTTTCTAGGTGTCAGCATATATGGGCAATTACCTAGGTCGGTCGATATCCGTCCGAGCGGTGTCTTTTGACGCTAGGCAATGTTTCACTTCTGATATAAATGAGGTAGGTTAGTTTCTCCTACGGATATGAAAACGTTGTCTATGAATACCTAACTGAGACGCCATTTTGCTCTGCATAAATTATATATTAGTACTGGTAAATGTCAGGCTCCTCCACACTGGGCAGTCGTAAAAGCGGCGATTGCGCTAAGCCTAATTTGTCGTGCACATCAAACTAGACTAGTAGTACCTACCTTATAAGTAGGTATCTAAAACCTAGAATCTAGATACCTATCCGATATAGGTTACTCTGGGCGCTGTCGTCATCTACATATATAGGCCTGTATTGATCTCGATTGGACATCTACTACTAGCTCTCTGTACCTAGGTCGGTAATATGCTTGGTGATAATAACAAGTGCAAGTCAACTCACGTCTTCGTTCGCATGCCCAGCCGTCAGCTGCAACTGCAACATAATGCCAAATACCACTTCGTTCAACCTATCATTGCAACAACATATTTAGGGATACGATTCCCAGCCTGGTCCCGCCCTTCATCCCACTTCGTGACCAATCATCCATTCATGTAACTTTCTCCGTCGTGGCTACCTGTTGCCTTGCCTTCGAGGGCCTTGCCTTGCTTGTCTTCAAACGTGCCAATGCATCATCAATTTACCGCTGTTGTTTTTCAGTGGGGACCGCGAGTGCCAGCATCACGAACAGATACCTACTCTTTTCGTATGATATGAGAGGGCTTCATACGTGAAACAGTGGAGATACCACACGTGCCTAATACATAACACATTTCCTCATCATGGAGGCAAAAGCTCAGGTAACCCAAACTCGCTTGAATTTTTCGTCTGTACTACAAGCGCCATCTAACGATACGCGGTGTTCTAGGAGCATGAAAGACTGGCCTCGACATGTTCCGGTAAGGAAGCTCTTGACCATGCCATAGCGGCGGCGGAGCTGTACATGAAAGCTGCCAGGCAGTCAACCAGCCCGGTGGATAAGAAGCGCATGAACAGAAAGTGCGAGGAGTTGATTCTGAAGGCAGAGAGCCTCAAGAAGTCGAGCCAGGCGACGGATAGCGTCAGCATTATAGAACGAAGGCTTAAACTACCGCGGCAGGTCCGTGAAATCCCTACTAGCGAGAAGAATATCTTATATCGAAACTCTCGCCTCCACGGCAACACCTTCCCTCCCTGGGAATCCGATCCCGATCCAGCGTACTTCCGCGGCGACATATATAGGTATTTTGCCCAGACTATCTATTCGTCAAGTTTACTGACTAGCTGAAAGTGACCCCTCCCCGTTTACTCTATCGCCCAAACAGGAGGCCGTCTTTGCAGGGTGGAAACGGCCTACCGAACTCATCAAGGAGGCACCTAGACGCGATGAAGCCTCAGAAAGTCGTGGCTTAGAAGCCGCCGATGACCATGACTTAGTGCAGGATATCACGACCGACTGTTCGGTAGTAGCCAGTTTATGCGCCAGCATGAGACACCTCCGCCCAGGCCCTACCTCTATACTCCCGGCGCTAATGTTCCCAGTTAGTCCAGAGGATGGGCGGCCGGAGATTTCTGCAAACGGTCGGTATGTTTTTCGCATGTTCTTTAACGGCTGCTTCCGCAAGGTCGTCATAGACGATCGCCTTCCAGCCTCCCGCAACGATCGTACTCTCTACGTTGTCGACCGCCAGAATCCTAGTCTAATCTGGCCCGCACTAATTGAGAAGGCATACCTCAAAATCCGAGGCGGTTATGACTTCCCGGGCAGCAATTCCGGCACCGACCTTAGCATTTTAACAGGCTGGATACCTCAACAGCTATTCCTCCAGACCGACGAAGTAGATCGGAACGCTACTTGGCGGCGAGTCAAGAAAGCCTATGATTTCGGTGATGTCGTCATTACTCTTGGCACAGGACGCCTATCCCCTGATGAAGAGGAAGCCCTCGGTCTGGCAGGAGAGCATGATTACGCAGTTCTAGATATATCTGAGACCCCTGAAGATCGGAGGCTTTTGGTCAAGAATCCATGGTGCGATGGACTTGCCTGGAAAGGAGTTGGCTCGGCTTCGTCGAAGATACCAAGCCCAGCCGACGATCATCCAGTCAAGCTTAAGCCGGGTTCTTTCTGGATCAGCTTCGACGACGTGACGCAAAACTTCGAGTCACTCTACTTAAATTGGAATCCCAGTTTATTTACCCACCGCCAGGATCATCACTTTGGATGGCAGGTTCCCGAGGCTAATATGATTGGCTCTTTTGCACATAACCCACAGTACTCTATGAAGGCCGAGAGTGATAGCCAGACGTGGATCTTGTTGAGCCGCCATTTTCAAGACGAGGAACTAGAAATCTCCCGAAGACCAAGTACCACTATGGCTGCCGTATCTAACCTGCTAGGATTCATGAGCATATATATATTTGAAAATAACGGCAAGAGAGTACAACTAAGTGATAAGCCAATCTATCGTGGTCATTTTGTGGACTCGCCTCAGACCCTCGCGCCATTCGAGGCCAAGAAGGGCGTCAGCTACACTATCGTAGTCGCAGCGCAGGATCTACCACTACCGAATTATTCCTTCACGTTATCATTCTTCTCGCGCACAACTCTAGACGTTGCGCCCGCGCAGCACGATCTAAAGCATTACACCGAGTTACACAGCAGATGGACGCACCGCACAAGCGGCGGCAACTCTGTCTCGCCCCTCTACGTCACGAATCCGCAGTTCAGTATCACCCTGCCGCAAGCCGGGCCGCTCTCGATCCTGCTGTCAACCGCAAAGGAGGACATCCCGGTGCATGTCGACCTCGTGTGGGCCAAGGGGCAGCGCGTCACCGCCGTGACGGTCCGCGATCTCGTCACGACATCGGGTGACTACCGCCGCGGCTGCGCCCTCGCGTCAGTGGCCCGCGTCGACGCCGGCACGTACACCATTGTGTGCTCGACGTTCGACCCCGGCCAGCTGGCTGACTTCACGCTGCGCGTCGGCTCCGACGTGCCGTGCGCCGTCGCTCCCGTGCCTGCTGATGCGGCCGGCCGTCTACGCACCCCGCTGCCTGCCCTCGCATTCCGCGACGGCGAGCTGAAGATGCGCGCCTCGATCTCCGTCGACCGGCTCACGCGCCTTAGCGTCGTCGTCGCCAGGGGGAATGGCTCGGGCGCGATTGGCAGTGCGCGATCGTCAGGCTCAGCGGGCGCAGGAACGCCGCGCTCGCACCCGACTATCCGTGCGACGCTCGAGACAGGGCGAGGCCCTCATAAGACCCTCCTTGCCTCGACGGGACAGGGGGAGTTCCGAGAAGTTGGACTTGGATTACGGACCACAGAGTGCGATGTCGACCCCCTTGCAGTCCAGTCGCGGGGCTTGTGGCTCGTCATCGAGCAAGCGGGCAGTGCCTCCCTGGACGAAGGCAGCCTCCGAGTCGAGCTGTTCAGCGATAGAAAGGTGGTTGTTGGCGCCTGGGGGGCGGTATACGAGTGAAGTAGTGAATCGGGGCATGGGGGCATATCTGGCATAATCGGCGAAAGAGAGCGGTGTTTTTTACGCCCAGCTTGGGTCTCCTATAACTAAACCGTTTATTACGGAGTTACTATCTAGGAACCGCGATGCATCCAATACAAACGTATAGTACATCACTCACTACTGGAATACTAAAATCGTTAGAAGTACTATTGCTATTTTGACACGCTCGTGGTGATATTACCTCTTTGATACTAAAGGATGTTCCTATTGATTACCATCATATACTCTTCCCATTTCGCCCCCTTACATACGTCCACCGCGTGCTTGTGTTGCGTGGCATGGCCCAGTCTCCCCGTTTATTGGATAAGAGCGCCCTAGTTAGAGCTATAAAGAGCAAAATATGTATGCGCGGAAGAGCGGGCGGCGTGTGTATGTATGTATGTACGTATGTACGCATCAGAACCAGGATCGAGCAGGGAGGTACCTCGTACAATACCGGCATCCAGTAATCCCTCTCATCGGAATCTACCCTATGTTAAAGCGGTACATGCTCCGTATTCCCTTTGACCTTCACAATTTTCCAGCTCCTGCTGAATTGCAAAAATCGAGATAGAGCCTCTAATTATCTAAAATAGACCTAACACATGATCAAAGACCCCGAACCAGCCAAAGCGCCGTCTTCAAACAGGAATCCGCGCCCCGAGTTCAGCACCTGTCAATTAACATCGGACGTAGAAGACGCTGTGGCATCTGGGCACGCAGTGCATATATCGCCGGGTTTGTGATCCTGAGCAGTGATGAGGTGAGAGAAAGAAAGCAAATAAAATACCTAGAGCGATGTGATGCAGGGGAGGGAAAGAAAACAATCCATGTCGATCCCCGGAGTGTGGTTGACGTTGCGTCCTTGGCGTTCCAAGCAAATAGCCTTGCTATGCAGCTAAAAGCACGATGTGCTGGTGCCGCCTCATTAGTTCGCTGTCAAAACTACTATACTAGGTAGTTATCGGAGCAGTATCTATAGGTACTTATCTGAAAGCCTACCGAATATCTCTCTCTCTTCGTAATCATAGAAGTATCGGGTATATAGTATAGCATTTAGACATGGGGAATAACATTTTGTTGAATTATTGAACTGCGTGCCCCATATCGTATTAAACCACTCACTTAAGTGAACACTGTTACTCTTGAGTGGCCAGAAACGAAGCATTCTTATTTCATGATCCACGTAGCTAAAGATGAGAGAGCAATGATAATCCGGGCTAATTTTGATTTTGATTGCTATGAATATGTTTCGGAAATAAACAAAGGGGTATATTGCGTTGCAAAAGATATTTCGCTTCGTCATGAGCGCAATTCTGCGTCTCTCGTTAGCGCAGTTGTATATATAATACGCCATCATCATCTCTCATCTCTCGTTTCTCGTCACGCAAGTTTGACGAGCTTTCCCGTATCCGTCCCCTTCTCATAAAGCTCAGTGTCTGCCAACACTTGCGGGTAGCCATTATAGTCACATCAGTGCGTCTCTTTCCTCGGCAATGGATGGCTATGTGATCCGTCCATCGTCAAGAGCTCTGCGAACAGCGAGCGAAGACAACGGAAATGACAGTAAACGTATCGTGACACGCTCCCCATCCCTAATATAACTGTTCTGAGCCCGGACGCCATGTATTCATATACATGCTAGCGTCTTCCGCACTATCAACGCTTTGAACCTCTTATAAGCTTATATAAACCAACATACCACCAAGTGGCGCCCCGTGCTCCCATATATATACAGCCTCGATAGGATTGGGGCTTCGAGGGTACCGGTCTACACCCCATCCTGCACCACCTGTTGGTTGGCTAAAAAAAGATAAAGTACAACCAATATGGTCAAGGATTGCCGCGGCGTCGTCGACCTCTATTAGGACCATCCGGGCGTTGTGCAAGTACATCACGCAATGCGGGGTCATCTTTATCTTTGTCGACATGATGAACGCGAACATGTCTTGCCCACGATCAGAAGACGGAACACAAATATTGTATTGGGAGAGAGAAATACCTTTGAAGATTATCTGGCCTTGGGTATTTGTGCTCCCGATCTGGACAGAATGGACACACGTACCCAGGCGAGTCGTGTACAAGACCATGCCGAATCATTTCATTTTTGCGCTTGAACCCTTTGCCGCCTTCGCTTCGAGGACACCCTTTCACTGGACAATAATGTGGTCGAGCCGATGAGTGAACATTGGCGTGTGAATTCAGCAGGTACTGTGTCTGAAAAGGTTGTGCGTTACAGCCCTGGTAGGTGCATATAAACTGACCAACGGGATTGGTCATACTGTCGATGCTCATCCTATCCACAGTCCGGTCTGTAGGCGGTGTTCGAATCTGACTTATCGAAGACCGATCTAATTTAGTTCCATGGCCAACAAAATCTGGTCCCAGCGGAGATTGGTGGTTGTTCGCACTTGGGTATGAGAAAGGACTTGTAGCAGGTAGCGTGTTAGGTGGCGATAGCATGATACGGCTTGTGTCATGTGGCGAGACGAGCGGAGAAATATGTTGTGGAATGGCTCCTGAGCGAGATAGCGCCGCCGGCGGAGAGTGGGGGAATAGGTTAGGACGCACGGCGAGATCCTTTGGTGAGCTTTGAAGTTGTTCGGGGAACTGAGACCGTATCGACGGCAACGGTTCATGGTTCGATGAATCGGACCTGGGCGAGGCCATTTGCAACGGAGCTAGTTCACCATGATTTCCGGAGGCCAGGCTTGTCGGCGACCTCACTATTACACTGCTTGGATGCATCAAAACTTGGCCGGGCATTGGCGGCTGTGGTGGGGAGAACCCCCCTGGCGGTGAATGAACACTATTATATGGCGACATTGGTGGCGCGAGGACCGGCCTTTTCGTATTCGATATGGACATTTCCCTTTGTCTGCTTATCGCTAGGTTTTCGATTTCACTAATTCTTCGGGGGGACTGTGCTTCATGCCCCGGACTCTGTAAATCATCCACATTAATCGCCCCCGCGACCCCTATAGCTGTAAGTGCATTTGATGCTAGAGACCTTAAATCCGGTACTAACGCGGTATCTGGTACTGATTCGACTACGGCTTTGTTAATATGTGATATCGGCAGCGGTGACATGGCATTGCTTCGAATGCCCTCATCCTCCGAATCCTCGTTATCTGTTACTTCAGACTCATTGTCATCGTCAGTGTCGTCAAGTGGTCGATGCCCTGCCTCCTGAGAAATCTCAGGGCGCCTTCCACCATCGAGGTGTGATATTAGCACAGCATCGCCCTGACTAGGTAGAATCTTATGCCGACGATTAGAAGACTTTCCGCCAAGACGAGGTGAAAGACTGACTAGAGGATGAGGGACCGCCGGTGGAGAAGGAGAAGGTTTGAGTTTAGGCACACACGGCTTCATCAAAGGACTGTTTTGTGGAAACACCTCATCCGGGTCATAAATGTCGCTAGCTGGCGGGTCGTGAATAGATGCCGGACCAACAGATGAAGTCATGCTTTCGGTAACTGGCGTGGAGTAGCCGTTGCTCACGCATTAGTCGACCCAGCACATGGTAAGGATGTTGAATTATTTTCAGGTAACCGGAAAGGGGACCGGCTACAGGAAGTCTGACGAGTCAAATTCGGGGTGCCTCGACGGGTATTTTTTTTTAATCCGCACCGCCCGTGCTGACGCGAGGGCCCTTTCCCCTCGTTCCTCTGGAATGCTGGTCAAAATTTGTGGCTGCCTCTAGCCAGTCGTCCGAACAGACCAAAGCAGATACGCACGCACACCTGAAGACTCTATATGCGGCGAGGGAGCCGTGTAATCAAGATCTTGCAAGGTGTGAGTATACCCAAGAGGTCTTCGTACCTCCGCTATGGGGCAGCCCACCGAAATAAAAAAACGCCAGTCAGTCCAGAAGATCCGGGGAAGGCGGATGAAGGCCCACGGAGATATTTGTAAGTGGGAGAGGTGCCGCGGCCAGGGATCCAGAAGCTTAAAATATAAACGTAAGAATGTTACCGAACTTCAATGCGCAAGACCGCAGATTGCCTTGGAGGGGTAATTAACGGAGCCAGCTGCTGCGGTGGGTGGAAGACGGGAGAGAAACAGTATAGTAGGTAGTAGGTATAGTAAGTATGTAGTAGGTTAGGTAGGTAAGGTGGCTGTACCTGGAGAAGATACGTAGACAAGAAAAAACGTGGGGATCCAGGGGACAGCGTTGAGATTGGTAGGCTCGGGGTAGCAACTATAGGTAGCTATGCGTTGAAACCTATTAGGCAAGGCAGGAAGTCGGCTGCAACGTCTTGGTATAGAATCGACGTGACCCGGCTCCTTCTATCTACCTTACTTCCTAGCTGCGGGATCACAGGCTGGGTACCTAACGATGAACCGAGGCGAGGATGTATATGTGTGTGTGTGTATGTGTGTGTATGTGCGTGTGTGTGCACAATAGTAGTAGTCGCCGATGGGCTGTACCGTATATACCCCAATTCTCTCTCCCTCTCCCTCTCTCACGGCTTCTTCCCCGTACCTGACAAGCCTAGTAGAATATGTACTGTAAGAAGAATAATACCTAACGCCTTAGGTATGCTAGAGCTCTGCTGCAGACCAACCCGCCGCCGCAAGTACACGCTAACCAGCAAGGCCTAGCGTTGATAATCAATTAGGGCGGGGAAAGAGACGTATTTCGCGGAGGCTCTTCTCGCGTGTGCGGTATTTGGTGGGCCTGGTAGCTTGGACGTAGCAATGAGACGCCCTTGGGTGACCTAGATTGGTGGGGGAGCGACAGGGATTGGTGAAGGATGGAGGGGCCAAGGAGGAAACAACTTGATGCTGGGGCCTGTGGGCGGGATCAGACAAATTGCCAAATGCACGCCAGCGCGACTTGAGCATGTATGTAAGTACCAAGTACTGAACAGGCCCAGCGCAATTTGGGGTGGCTAGGTTGCGTTGGTGCAGCAGTAGCTTGTAAGTCGCCGTAGTATGTAGTGTACTGTTGTACATATATCGGAGCTACAAGTATGTAGCATCAAAGACCATGCCTATCCAATCCAATCCAATCCAATCTGCGCAGGGGGTCCCCGTTCGATCTCAGGTACCTCGGAAGTACCGATCTGAGGCAGAGTAGCCCAGCCAGGTAATAAGAATGGGTATGGATGGCTGGACGGTGTAGTGCTCAACTGGCCTACCGAGTTGCTGCTATGATCGACGGATGAGCACAGGGCTCAAGAGTTCTCTGAGCAGGTTTTATAAGATCGATGATACTCTCTGCTTTGCCGTTTCGTTTCGGTTTGTTTTGTTTTGCCAACCAGACCAGGAGTAGGAGACGTAAGTAATGATGATTGTGGACACTTCGATGTATCCAGCAGGCCCATGAAGCATTGACCACAAATAGCAAAAGGTTACGGCGTACTTGGGGAGAGGCGGGCGGGCGATAGTAGGTGTCGAGTAAGATTACAGGACTTTGGTGTCTGGGGAATAGATGGGCCTAAGCAAGGCGGCTGAGCCTCTTCCTGGAACGCGCACCAGTGCAGTGTTTTTACCACCTGCCTTCGTGTATGAGTGATTATCCGCTCCGAGGGAGTGGTCATATTAGTAAACGGGGGAATAATGCAAAAAAGTCAGCAAGCGACGTGCGGCTGCGACCGAACCCTGTGGCGAGCTGCGGATGGGAACCAGCATACACACATGCATCACCTAACGACTGCGAGAGCGACTACCCAGACATGTACCTCAGGTTGATGACCAGGTACTCTCGTCGGCAAGGTGATGATGCATCGGTTCTCAGCGCTCTTTAATATCGACGCCGCCTGCCTGCTCTGTTGTTAAAAGTCTGGACATGAAAAACTGTGGGAGCCGACCTGTAATACTTACTTCGGTGAGGTGAGCCGAGAGCGCAACAGAGTGACTGATAGATACCTGGATCTCTGGAGAGGGACCGGCGCATTCACTAGTCCCTTTCGGTACCCGGGTAGCTCTGTGTACGGGAGTAGCTCCAAAGCAGCTGAGGTATGACCAGCGAGACGAAGTGCAGTGCGGGCTGGTCAATCAACCCCTCTTCGTAATCACCCACCCAACAAAAAAAACCCCGCCGAGGCAAGCAAGTAACAGGTGTGAGGTGCAATTGAGTGTTGCTAGCAATCGACTGTCTGTGCCACGGTGATAATTCCACAAACGTAGATAACTAAGCCTCGCCGGGTAGTAGCGATACGAGGTATCTAGAACGCTCTTTTGGAAGATCGTCGAAAAACACCGGATTTGGTGGCTGGTCTGAAGCGGTAGACTGGGAATAATTCTCTTGTGGCTAGAACCGATTTCCAATAGCAAAGATGGCTGGGGTCGATAATGTCTCGACACAAGCTTGGACGAGTTTGATCAAGATGAATAATGATATAAAACAGGAGCTTTCGACTAGATCAACGAGAACGATTACGCAAACACACCTCACAATATATATATGTAGCGGGTGGGACGAGGCGGTCAGTATAGTTTATAGTTGGATTATTGGCAATGTATATAAGATGTTTTTGAAGCAATGGTTATAAAGAAAGTTGACGAGATGGTCAGACAAGAAGGCAACAGCAACATCCGCGGCAGGACAAGGCAAACAAAGTCAGTGTGAGGTATAGCTATCTGATTCGCAGCGTGGCAGTTCCGTTGTCTTCTTACGCTGCTGATTCCTCAGCTGAACTAGCTCCTCCACTACTACCCGTCATTCATCTTAGGTACATAGTTCACTTTGTTTGGTAGCCACTTGTGCAAGATTGGGGGCAATCACTTTCCAACTAGCAAAATGTTTTTGGCATTAGGCATCAAGGTGAGCATTGGGATCTTACCCTTAATAGCAGAATCACGGCGTGTATGCTCGTCGATCGCCTGCAGAGACCGCACGGAGGCACGGAGGAGTTGTGGTAAATAACTGAGCGCTGAGAACGGCGGCCTACGTCGGTATGTATCCAAGACACCGTGTTTGTACCTTGTTCATAATGCGTCCTCAGTCATAAGGCGGTTAAGAAATCCGGGTCTGTCCGGGTATTCGCCATCCAGATGCAGGCCTTTGGGGGGGCTAGCGTTGAGATGGTGATGTCAAACTTCCTACCACGGATGGCGTTGCTGTCTAGGAAGGGGGGGTAGGGTACTTTGTCTTCCACCAGCCGCGTATAGACGTGCCGTACGCTTAAGCAAGACATATGGTTGGGACGGCACCATTGAAAAGCAAGGTGGTATCGCATAACTGCCAACCCTGCTGACTGGTCACTCAAGCTCGGCCGTCATCTTCGATGTTGATGTAGGATAGCGTCTGACCTGCATGGCGATGCGAGGTGTATGTACAGTAGGTAGGTACTCATCGGGTACCTCCTAGGTGCAGCCGCAAGCCGCAAGCCGCATTCCGCAAGCCAGCTAGCCGCGAACCGTACACAGTCTTATTTAAGGTAGTAGTAGTAGCTAGTATGCAGTTAGAATGATAGCTATGTAGGTATCCTGTAGAGCACTTACTAATGCGATCACGGCTTCTCGTTGATGCCGAGTTAGACTTTCGACCGGACTAGAGATAGGTATAATGTGTACCTAGAGGCACCTCATTTGAATTTGAGACTGCCGCGGCAATCCATCAATAGCACCTACCTAGGCAGGTAGATTTGTATAGCGTCTACTATTAACTAGATACCTCATTCGCTCTGACGGGTTGGTCGGCCGGGGGGTAATTCCCTACCGACTAGGTATGTAGGTAGCTTGGGAATATGGGGAGTAATGCCCTACCTACCTCTCTATCTAGTATAGTGGAGAACCGGAGGCCTCAAGCTGTTGAAGATAGCCAAATGGGGATGCCAGAGCAAAGGGTCAATAAGACGGCTCTTTCACACGTGCTTTTTCGTCAGCAGACCTTTCTTGGAGACGGCTCCGCTTCGACCTAACTAGATAAGTAAAGGCTCAATAATTTACATGGATTGCGGATCATGTCATTCATAGTATTTCCGCACATACGTAGAACATACTATCGAAGTTTTGAGTGTAGGCAATGCAGATAATGTAGACACCGGCTGCTAGAGTCTATACCTATAAGTTACGTTTATAGGTAGTAGAACGCCGGTGCATCGAAAAGTGAGGCGTGAAGTGGGCCAGTTCCATGTGTTCAAAGCCTATGGGATCAGTGTGGTATAAGAAAAACAGGGCTGCAAATGCAATTATTGCACGAAAGGACATATACAATAACGCTAAAAAGAACTCATTTAAGGACTCCAATAGAGAAGAGAAAATAATAGAGACGGAGAGAGAAAGAGAGACGGGGGAGGGAGGGAGAGAGGTAACGGAATGGCGGGAGGAATGAGTGTGCTATGGGAATACAACTACCTAGTAGGTACTTGGGCAGGTCCTATCACGTAGGTGCGAGCCAGTCTCGTTCTGCTCTTGAAATTGATCGCTCATGAATTTGGTCGATATGGGAAATCGAAAGAGCGGAAGTTGCGGCGACGACGGCATGAGCAAAATGGTGCCTTATTAGTAGGTATCCTAGGTAGAGCGGGTCTCCACCGCCAATCATAGCAATTGTCCAGCACTATAATGGGGACCCAGCTGCAGGTGTTCATTGGACGCTGCTCGCTGGATGTCAATGCGATCGACAGCTGGTTTCTGGTTTTACTCCGCCTCATAGGTAGCCAGGTAGCATGGTTGGTACGCAGGCCGCACGCAGGATGCTGGAGCAATGGGAAGTGCAGGCGCAGGGACCATCTCGAGCATCGTAAGGCCTGGGCCACATATGCAGCACTTGGAAGCTGCTCCTCAGCCGCCTCCAATGGTTTCCAGTGGTTGAACGTCCTACCTAGTCCAGGCAAGCACTGGTCCGGCATCTTCCTAAACCCAACTCGAGATCCCAATCCTCCTCCACCAAGCCTGCCCAATCTGACAGGAGATTCTCATGCTTGATGTCACCCACCCATCAATTACCAATCACCCAAGATGTAGCATCCCATACCGTTCGTGGTATGTATACTATGGAAAGGCGAAAGGGCAAGGGTCAGCTCCTCTATACATACTTGCCTACGGGGAGTAAGTCCCTCATGCATGATAACTGCACATCCATCATCAGCAATCGGTGTTATACCTCCGCCAATACAATACTAAGACGCTTTTCCGCTGGGATTATAGGGACCTATAAACCGCTTGCTGTTATAGAGGTAATTCCCGAGCCTGGTTTGTTCCAAGGACGACTCTCCCTCTCTCTCTTTCTCTATATATTGAGGGTGCTTCTCACGCATATCATCTCGCAGGATGTCGATGGATGTCGCACCAGAAAACAGCGAACTGGAAAGGCTTGTCTTTTTTTTCTCTCCCCTTGTTCCGAATGTCCGTGGCAGTAGTCCGTAGATAGATAGTAGGTATGCGTCAACGCGGAGGCTTAGCGTACATGTTGTAACGTGGTGCGGTAGGGTACCTGGAGATACCCCAAGACCCCTTGTCCCGATTGACCGAGTCGCATCATCCGTCATAACAAGTTTGCAAACAGCCATATGGCAGGCCCCGAGCGAGATCGAATTGCTGTGTCACAAGCGCGCCGCATGGAGAAGTCGATGCTGAGGGAATTGGGCTGCTGGTCGTCGTGTTCCCATGCTCATGATATACCTACCTAGAGCAGTGTAGTCTCATTTCAGCCGCTTCCGTTGATGAGGTAGTGCAGTGGGCTGGGGGCCGCTGAGCCGCCCTCCCGAGCCGCACCTTGTTAGCACTTGATGGTTTCCTAAGCCTCTGTGTATCCAGGTACTTCCTGCGTGTGTTCAAGACAGTACCTGCTGGATTCGTACTCGAGCATCCATCAAGCCACCAGGGCAGCCAATCAAAGCGGCACAGCATCCCGCATGGCTTACTCGGACAGTTGCAATTGCAAACGTCGATGATCGAAAGGTACTAACCTGGGTACATGGAGGAGTGGCCCTGGACCTAGCCCTCTTTGGTATCACCACCCCAGATCCCCAAGGCCAAGGCTCCGCTCCTTGCGAGCGGATGTTTTGAGGGTACAAGATATACACCGGGAAAAATCGCCAGAGCTATGATATGTACCATAGAAATTCCACATTCGACGACGCCTCTCGCTTCCAAGTCGATGGGATGGGTCTTAGAGCCGTAGTTGTCTCCTCACCGCACCTTGCACATACCTACTTGTTTTGTACCTGCTGGCCCTACACCGTCTTTTCCTTTGCGGGGCTCCCACCCCCATCGTGCTAGCTAGCTATCACGAGTTCTTCGTCTCGGGACTAATAAATAAGTAGACACTCTACCGGCATTCCTGTGATGGAAACGATCGATATCGTCGTAGGAGCGGGACAAGGACGAGGCTCTCTAGGCTTTGAGGCTTCGACCGGAGTAGAGGCAGGTCAGCCTTGTGTCGTGTCTGGTGACTTCGAATCCACAAGTGCATGACTCGCAAAACGCCATGTGCGATGTTGCGCGGTGGCTTTTGCATTGTTCGACACGCAAGATCCGATAAGCGTCAAGTCTTGCCAAGAAAACATGAATAAGCTGTCAGGTTCCAAATTTCTGCTATTTTGGCTTAGGTATTGGAAATTGTCTCCACTTGACGCTTGAGAAACGAGCGTGTGCCCGCACTTCATTCGTACGTCGATGTTGCCGCTTGACCAAGAATGCTTGGATAGCCCCTCAATTCGTACTATTGTGGACTCAATCGAATCGATGCACCCTTTATGTAGACAGACTCGCCACCGTCCATTGCTTACCGTGCAGACGAGTGGGGTGTATTCCAGAGTCATTAGTACTGCACAAGAACGTTAATTCAGACATGCCCTCTCGTGCCATCGCGGATCGAACGACGCGCTAGGGTACTAGACAGGTAACAAGTATGTTATCCGGTGGTTTGTTACCACTATGTGACCACTTTTGCGTCTAACCTAGCGTTAGGTGTTCAGCTAGCTGGCTAGGTTAAACAAGTATTTTTGGCTCTCCCCGCATGGAAATATTGTGTGCTCCGGATGAGGCCCTACCTCGCTCAGAACGTTGTATTATGGTGACGCTAATGCTGTACCGGCTAGGTATGCACAGAAAAAGTCCGCCAGCTGCCGACATCGCTTCAATGTGACCCGTTTCACGCTCACCTGATCTCAAACTACCGTGTGTCTCTATGTATAACATGTATGCATGTCAGGTCACAACTACCACCGCCTGCTTGCAAAGGCGAGATCTACTTGACTAGATAAGGCCATTGTTGCATATTCACTAAGTAGGAGGGGTCTGACGGCACCGTCGGGTCACACCCTATTAGGAATACGATCTGTACGGCATTAGATTGAAATAGGAACGGGAACTGCAAGTTCTGCTTACGAGCCAATATGGAGCTGCCAGATACAATGAATGCGGTCGTCTTCGACGGGCCATACAAGGTCTCGCTGCAGCAAAGACCGGTGCCCAAGAGTAAGCGATGCCATTCGCCCTACCTCGCCCTACCTATTCTATGACTTATCGCTTCGTCCCGTGTGGCCTACCCGATTAAGATCTACCGCGAATTTATGCTTTGCTGACGTAAAAGCAGTTCGGACCGATGACGATATCATCGTCAAAGTCTTTGCGGCAGGACTCTGCGGGTCGTATGTCTCTCCCTTCCTGCATCACTTGATCTCCAACTGCGCTGTTATGGAGAGACCATTTGACCCTTGCGTAGGGAGCTGCACATGTTCAGGGGCCATGAAGCTACCGGAACCGGCTTCATCATGGGTCACGAGTTCACTGGAACTGTCGTTGCGGCCGGTAAGGATGTTCAGACAGTCAAGACTGGCGACAGGATCGTTGCACCGTTTACAGTATCTTGGTATGAGATCGTCTACCCAGCAAGCGCACACGCAGCGGAGGATTAGTTCTCCAGACTAATTTTCATAGTATGAGATGCTTTTACTGCAAGAATGGCTATTCGTCTCGCTGCGTCAACAACTTGCTTTTTGGCTCAGAACGCCTAGACGGAGCGCAGGCCGACTATGTAAGAGTCCCATTTGCAGATGGAACCGTAGTGAAAGCTCCTGCAGAGATTGATGACAAGACCCTCATTCTCATGGCTGATATATTTCCTACTGGTTATTTCGGGGCACGCAATGCCTTTCACGGACTTGGTATGCAAGATCCTACTGAAGCAACAGCAGTTGTGATTGGTTGTGGGCCAGTAGGGTTGTGTGCGCTGGTTTCGGCTTTGGAGTACAAACCAAAACATCTATTCGCAATTGACAGCGTAGAAAGTCGGCTTGAGATTGCTCGGAGTCTAGGTGCCGAGCCCTTGAATTTCAAGACGGATCCCGAAAACATGATCAAGCGGATAATGGAGGTGACTGAAGGACGTGGTGCCGATATTGTGATTGAGGTAGTAGGCTTGAAACCAGCACTGAGAACTGCCTATGAGGTGATCAGGCCATTCGGATTCATCAGTAGTATCGGTGTCCATAATTCTGATGTAAAGGACGCCATGACCAATTTGCTCTCGATTATTAGCTGACGTTTGCCTAGATGCCGTTCACTGCCACTGATGGATACGAGTATACTCAGCGTCTTTGAAACTATGAAGAGGTCGACGCTGACCGAATAACAGTAAAAACGTCCGCGTCCAGATGGGCAGATGCCCAGTTCGATCCGTCTTCCCCGATGCACTCAAAGTGCTTACAAAGACGCAGCATATGTTTGGGTAGGCCAGTTCCTTTCACGTCGACGAGTTCCTGGAAACGCTTCATTGCTAATGCGCTGAAGCTTCATGTTTGAGCATATCATGCCGCTTTCCAAAGCAGTTTCGGGATACGACATGTTCGATAAAATGCAGGTGCAAAAGGTGATATTTGAACCTTGAAGTAGCAACATGTTGCCAACTGAAGCATGCATTTGTCTGCGATGGGAGTCTAGTTCTGTCGGGGTTTGACGATTCCATCATGTAGTACATAGTAGACAATGGTAGAATCGTCGTGTATCGTCGCCAAAACGATCCTCTTGGGACGGTCGGGGTGAGTTGACAGTTCAGCGGGGAGCGAGTCAAAAACGGCCGCGAATGCCTTCAGAGTCCACTTCTCGGCGATGTGAGCTGGTAGCACCCATTCGACCTCCGGGGTGTCGAATATACCGCCGTCCGGAACAGCACTGGACTTTACCATGGCAGCCTGGTCGTCCGGGTGCACGTACAGTCGGCGTGGTGGCAGACCAGTGAGCATGGGCCGCATGAGAGGCTCCGAGCTGATGGGCGAATGAGTCAGTATCTGGAGCTCAGTCCAGTCGTGCTGGTACTTGAGATTATCAAGAACTGTGTCCGCCAGCTGACACCCATGGTTTACTTTTGCCATCGTAGGTTATACTGTCTTAGGGGAGCTCCGTAGGTATCTTGTTAGAAAAGGAAGTGTGATCTTTGGAAAGGAAGGATAAATATTGGGCGGTGTGGATCGGCAATAAAGGTCCTGTTTGTCTTGAATTAGCGCCCCCCAACCGAAAACCGCCTCTTCTCCCTTCTCTCCTCCCCAATATGCAATAACTCAGATCGAAAACCATCATCCAAATGGCAAGATGGCCGAGTTGGTTATGGCGTGAGGTTAAGGTCACCTTAGCACAATTTCCTCATGGAGCAATCCGCGTGGGTTCAAGTCCCACTCTTGTCATCATAACTTTTTGTTCCTTTTTTACTTGATGATAGACTAATTTAAATGCGCGACCCAGTAGTAGTCCCACCGGTCGTGATTTGCCAATGCGAAAGTAGCGGCACATAAAGGTGACGGAAACGTTGATTTCCAGGGGATTGGAATTAGTCAGCTTCTAAATCTTTTGCTCACTAGGCTATCAATATATATCACCTATGCAATGATATCGCTCTAAAGTTATAAATTCTTACTTCTATTTTCTATAAAATGCCTTAATATTAAGCCTCCCGCATGGCATCGGAGTCATACCAAGAGATGTTGGCTTTGATATGAGACTGTATATACCTTATCCCATCTCTACGGCTGGCGGAGAATGCCGCCACTTACATTTCATTATCCGGAGCCACAAACCCATTCGAGTTCGCGATAAGACCATCTGAGCTAGATCATATTATACTTATAAACTATGTATGTACCCTGGTGGTGCTAATTGTACAAGCATGATATCGAGTCACTTGCCGAGACATGACTAATTCTGTTAAGCCTTGAAGCGCTACTACTAGTCTAGAGCTAAGTGTTAGGAATTAATACTATTGAAGAAGAATCACCCTAGCTTTCATTACCTCTTAATTATCGCTCGCGACTAGAGAGTTTTTTTCCCGCCTCTTTCAGCCGTAGTAGTATTTGAAAGGCAAGCCTTCAATCAAGTACGTCGTGTTGGTCAGCTCCAAGGCCGAATGTTTAAAATGCGGTGGACTTTCGTTGCTGCGGTAGATGTGTAGTCGGAGCGAATATCGCTCTTTGCTTGCAAGCTTCGTTCCATCTCTTTTAGTACCTATCGTGCGAAACATAATAACCGGCAGCCTGGGGCTGATATCAATCGGCCGTGTAATCCTCGTCGTCAACATTCGCTGCGCCCCATACCTCAGGATGTTTCAGCTCGAACCACCTTGATATCGCATCTAAATAAATAGAACGACGCAGTTTACTCTCGTTAAGTAAAGCGCATTTGTTTGTAAGTGTCGAGCGTGTAGATCGCTACCTACCTACCTACATAGACTTGGCATACCACCGAATACTTAATAATGGGTTGCTGCCTTGGTCCCTTGGCTCGACTCAGACGATTCTAAGACTTAGATATGTATCTGCTGTACCTGACTTACGTCATGCGGGCGGTGCTCATAACGTGTCGTGGTAATAGTTGTCTTCCGCGGCAAGGTAAAGTGTAACTTGGCACCAATACGTCGGGTTAATCCGATAGTCCGCGTATAAGTTCCCCATGCCAAGGAGCAGTCTCCCGAAGTTTCCCCTCGATTTGAGATGAGACTGCCTGCCGTGGACAGATCCAGTTAGATCGCTCTATATCTGTGTTCGGCGCGGAAGGATGAAGCGAGCTGTGCCTCCCGTATACGTGTACCCATGTGTAAAGCGCCCCCGGAGTGAACCAATCATGTGGTGGCGGAGCGTGACACTGGAGAAAAATTGAAGCTATCGCCAGCGAGCCCTTACCCAGCCCCTGATAGTGCTGATTCAATCTGGGTCTAGCGCTGGATCTAGACAACCCAAAATCGCCCCAAAGATACAGCGAGAGCCACCGCCAAGGACCCGGAAAGTATATTGGTGCCTTGTGCCTTCATCGTATAATTAAACTACATACTAGCTAGTCTAGTGGTATGACTTACTTACATGGCATGGCAGGTATGCCTGTTTTGGAGCGATAATTGCCGACACAATTGCGGGTGATATTAAAAAGCTTCAGGGCATTTGTTTCATTTTCTGCATTTGCATGTAAATAAAGACTGGTGCAACAAAAACCTGCATTACTATCATCACACACGATTTGTCTTACTGTTCCTTCTTCTGCTACCTTCTCCATTTCCCTATTCGGCCGATTGTCTATATCGTCTAAGTCGTTATCATCTTGGCCTGTCGGGTGTTATCATCGCGAATCGGTCTCGCAACAAACCAGAGCGCTTGCGCCATTGCTTGTGCCCAGATTAGAAAGTCGCCCCGAGGTGACTTACATATTATTCTTGTTTGACCTCGCAGGTCCCAACCAACCCCGCCTGTATAAGTTTTGATTCTCTTCTTGGATACCCGGCGCCGTGTCTATATCGAAAATCGCGACGATCGCTGTCGGCGGGCTATTACAGCCAATTGCGGGAATCAATCCTGCACAATGGCGTCAGAGCCTACCACCGTTCCTCCTATAGAATCTACAAAGGATACAGTACGCGATACTATCGAGCGAACGACGTCGTCCTCGTCTTCCGTCGTACAACATGGAGCGACTCTCAGCCAAAGAGCCCAGAGCTCGCCCGATCAGGTGCCAGAGTCCGGCGGAGTCGTAGTTGGAACGGGCGAGTACGCCAACGGATATCATTTCCCGCCCAAGTACCCAATAAAAGAACAATGTCAAATGGGCATAGCCGCGTTCTGGGAGTTCTACAACACGGGATTCGGATTCTTTTTCACGGTATACGCGCTGAACGTGGTTGGCTGGGGTTTCATGCTGCTGCTTCTACTCCTCAGCGCGTCACCTCAGATGTGCTGGGTAGACGGGAAATTCGACTGCGACAACATCAACTCACAGCGACGGATATGGATCGAGATCGACTCGCAGGTCTTGACTGCTCTTTTCAGTGCGACGGGATTTGGATTGGCTCCTTGGCGTATTCGCGACCTTTATCTCCTACTTCGATACCGTATAAATAAGGACCAGAAAGCCCTGCGGAGGCTTGCCGGAGTTCACCGAGCCTGGCTGCGTCTTGAAGGCTCCGATGAACTACCCCCAACACTTGGCCCTAAGAACATCGATGAGACCACCGTGCCCTACGATCCGAACAGTGTTCCGTACCCGCTTGAGACGATATCTGATCCTCCGCCGACTGGCGTCCGGGCGCCGCCCTCGAAGCTCTGGAAAATGGATTTTATCGCATGGTTCAACATTTGGTACATTGTATTTCAAGGCTTCCTGTCTGGTTTCATGTGGGCTCTAAGCCGGTACAACCGGCCTCCCTGGACGACGGGCCTATTTTTTGCTTTGTAAGTTACTTTTACAAAGCAGATTACTAATTTGTACAAAGACTTGAACTAATACATTTATCTCGCCTTTCACAGGACATTTATCACATCTTCTGCTGCCGGTATCATGGAGGCGATGCAGGTGTTGAACGTAAGGGCGATAGAAGGCGTACCGTTGACGAAGAGAGACGTACAGCGGCTTGCTCGCGACAAGGAGCTAGGAATTCCGCACTACAATAACATCAAGGATAAGGATCCTGAGGATGAGAAGAGAAAAAAGGCGGAGAAGAAGGCGAAGAGAAAGAATCGCTTCTCCCGGAGGAGTGAGAAGGCGACGTCGGAGAGTACTGTTTGATTGCGTACGATGGATGTTTATAAAGCGAGGCGCTGGGGGTAAGACGGTTCTTTTTAAGACACCCTTGATACATAATATTATATTACACGTGCATAACTATCCATTCCATGTTGTTCAGTCGTATATATATATACGACTCTAGGTGACACTACTTACCATGACCTTTGTTCTCTTAGCTAAGGTAAGCATATGTTTTTTCGCATCCTGCTAGATATCCTAAGTAGCCAAGTTAAGAGTTTACCCGCTCATGGTTTTTACAGCTTCTTAATTTTTAGCTAAATGCATTAGGTAGTTTTCTCATCTAAGAATTCGGTGTCTGGTCGGAATAGGGTGGGATAACGTTAGATCTGTCTTGAATGTTCGCGGGTTTGCTCTACAAAGCTTAACTTACCTAAGACACCGCCCGGAAGTAGAAGTAGGTAGATCGGTCCCGTGGATCAGGGTCGCATGCTACATAGAATGGGGCTGACAGGTCGGCTGATGAGTTGCTAACCCCAGGGACCTATCCCCTAAGAACTAAGTAACATGGTGCGCTGTAGTGCGCCCACGCACTGCCTACCTGACGCTAGGTACCTTTCAAGATTACGTAAATGCTGATCATTGAGCTGTTATCAGGTCCAGTTGGGAGCGGGTACAGCAGTACCTTGCCTATCCTGTAACACCTTTACCCCGGACCAGCGCGCTCCCCAGGCCACTTAGCAGGCCGATCACTTATCTTCATCCGACATCATCGGACATCTTCATCGTTGACCAGACTTATCATTTCTTTATCGGATTCAATTTCGTTCCTCACTTTACCCATTTACTACGGACACCGATCGTTCATTCGCTTCAACTTCAACGGCCGTACAGCAGCATAGCTAGTCCGATACGTCATCAGCCGTGCTCTGGTCGTTTGGCCACAAGCCGAGTGTCCGACTCTCAGGATGGCGTCTAAGACGGTCATCCCGTTTCTGGTCGGGATGATGCTGCTCACCGGAGTATGCAACACTCTTTTGACGAAGCTTCAGGTGCGTGGCTCCCCCGCATCTCATCAGCCCTCTGAGCAACTTGGGACGAACTCTGGTGCAGACCAGTCATGATGTGGCAACTAACTAACATTCGTCTCTTCGGTGCCGATAGGACAACCAATGTGTTCGAGACTGCGATAACCCCGACCCAAAGAAGCACGTCCTCTTCGAGCAGCCGGTGCTGCAAACGGCGCAGATGTTCGTGGGTGAAGCAGGCTGCTGGCTCGTCGTCGGCCTGATGGCTGCCTACGCTCGCATTACGAAACGCAACCGTGAAGGATATGAGCCTGTGCAATCCACCGATGCCCAAGCCGACACCGACCCGAACGCCGACGCCGCGAGCATCAACTCGGAATCCACGCTTCTACCTAAGAGGACGGGCGCGGGACCCGGTGGCGTGCTCAGCGGCTTCGGAATCCTCCTACTTAGCCTGCCAGCCATCTGCGACATCCTTGGAACGACACTGATGAACGCTGGTTTGCTCATGGTCGCCGCTTCCATCTACCAGATGACCAGAGGTGCCCTAGTCTTGTTCGTTGGCCTATTCAGTCTCGTCTTCTTGGGCCGCAAGTTGCACCTCTTCCAATGGTTGTCGCTTTTTGGTGTTGTCTTGGGTGTGGCGCTCGTCGGCCTTGCCGGCGCTATTCAACCCGATACTAAGGCAAATGCGACCTCACTATCCGCCCTGGTGGCTGAGGATCCCGCGGCTGCTGAAGCTGTACGGGTTGTCCTCGGAGTACTACTAATTGCTGGTGCCCAAATCTTCACCGCTACACAGTTCGTGCTCGAGGAATCCCTACTAGAGCGTTCCAGCATTGAGCCTATCGAGGTAGTCGGTTGGGAGGGCTTGTTTGGTCTCGCTGTCACCCTCATTGGCATGCTCGTGTTGCACTTCGCTATCGGACGGACTGACGCTGGTCGTCTGGGCCCGTTCGACCTGGTGGAGGGTTTCCGGCAGATGGTTGAGAACAAAGTGGTCTTGATCTCGAGTTTCCTAATCATGATCAGCATCGGGTAAGTCTCCCTACATGACAAATCTTCAAACTGAAGTATCTGGGGCTCGATTGACTAATTCGGATCCGTAGCGGCTTCAACTTTTTCGGACTCTCTGTAACCCGCAGCGTCAGTGCAACATCGCGCTCCACCATCGACACATGCAGGACGCTCTTCATCTGGATTGTATCACTCGGCCTTGGCTGGGAGACTTTCAAGTGGCTGCAGGTCGCAGGCTTCGCGCTCCTTGTATATTTCACTTTCTTGTTCAACGGCATTGTGCAACCGCCTTTCGAGTTCCTGCGTCCTCGTCGCGATGTGGAAGAACTGCTCCCTGAGCAGCCCATCGAGCACAACTAGGAGAATCAAGACGAGAACGAATCTATACATGGTCTCATGAGCCGCTCTCCCTTAAGGCGGTCGGAAGTAACGCAATTGAAACCTCATGGACTTGTAATTGGACCATTCGAGCAGGTATTCGATGATTGCCTGTTTCCAATGTCCCTTTCGACCGCTTCCGCCCCGCCAGGCTCCCCGGGCTCTTACTATTCGCTGACTTCGAACGATGGTTGTGTATCGTACACCGCCTCTGAGGAGGCAAAGGCGCCACGCTATTATCAGTATCAGGATACAGAGGAGGCATGCTCCATTCAGGGTGCTGAGGCTCGATCCTACAATCAGCCTGCAAAGGCGCAACTCTATCCAGGACCCTCCTTTTCTAAATCTCAGAGTCTCCCGTAGATACCATACTACACATTTGCATTACGGCGGCGTTTGAAAGAGTTTTTGGCGCTCGGCACATGGGGATTGATTCGCTTATCATCAGCGAGAGGAAGAGGGTATTGGTTTCGGTATATATGGGTTCCCTGTTTTGGTTAATCATGTCGTCTCTTTTTTTTTGTCTTTTTCCTTTTTGTCGTCCATAGCATATGTACCAATACAGCCGTGCATTCGTTAACCTAAACGCCTCGTTCCTAGGGCTCCTAAGGCTAGTGGGGTGCTTAGCGCGATGTGATGTGTATTTCTCAGGTGGGTAGATATCTTGCTGGTCCTCTACGTGTAGCTTCGTGACAACCCCAGACCCCATACCTGCAGGCAGGAAAACATTCGAGGACAAAGTGAGGATGCTTTTAAGTAAAAGGTTTCTCATAGGTCTTCAAGATGGTACAACTTTAGTCTCTAGCATACACTGCATACATTATTCCCTATTTACACGGCATTAGTTGCCGGGTAGAACAGTGATCGTTAGCCGGCTCTAGACCACCCGATCGCCCTTGCTCATATCAAAGTTCACGGGCAAAAAGGACACAAGCGATAGATTTAGTGTTTTCGTATTTCTATCCATCCTATCTAGTCCAGGAAGGTGGGTAAGGGGCATCCTAACGCAAGGCGAACAACAGTTTGAATAACCGAGGAAGGACTCCTTGCTAAACCCTAAAAAATTCAGATGCCGTTGTGTGATGCGTGTCTCGCGTTTCTCATCTCATGTCGTCCGGGGACGAAAAAAAAAAACCGTTATACTCCTGTCCTAGCCGTAACTCCTACCGAGAGGGTAAGGATACTAAACGATAGGCAATGCGAGGGGTCGTGATGACTCACCGTAATGCTCGAATGTCCCGGCAAATCTAACAATGTAAAATGACATGAACGACCTGTTCTTCTCTCGTGATGACGATGCCAGTGGGGGAATGCGCAGAAGGCCCGGCGCAGGTGGGCCGTTGATATTAAGAAAATGAATGGTGACGTGTTGGGGGATTTACTCGGCCCTCGTTTAAAAACAAAGGGAAAAGGTAGAAAACCTGTTATCCGTTGGACCCGAGAACCGAGCCGAATCTTTTCGTCCATAGGATAATCGGCGGCAGACGGAGTAGAGACAAGCCAGAGGAAGTATGAAGCCGAGCTGACCACATGCTCTCATTTTCCAATCGGGTGACAAGCCAGTTATACCCGGCTGCTTCATCCCTATTTGCCGTCTGCAGACTTTTATAAGTTGAGCCATCTTACACCAACCCTACCCTGTTGGTTAGGGATAAGGCTGGGGCGAGTATCATTCTCGGGTTTAGACCACTGTGCAGAGGAGCTCAGCTTCGAGGATGAATTTGCCCTCTTTGTACTTTTCGTTGTTCTCAAAGGCTTTATCGTATTTCCAGCCGACTGTCTCTTTGCACTGACGACAAGTAATGTCACGGACGACATGACGGCCTGTTGTCATGCTACGCTCTGACGGCTCGCCGGCTTCAACATTAACAACCGTATTAAAAAGATATGCCTTGCCATGTTGACCACGGAAGTTCTGTATCGCATCGTGTGAGTGAGGGATTCCAATACAACCCATCCAAAGCATCCATGTTACAAAAAGGACAAAATAGAGTAGTGATGTTAAAGAACAATCATAGAACAAGGTGTGCTGTGATGCCATATGCAAATAGGTGATTAAGGGGGAATTGGAGTTATAATGAGACAACCTGTCAGCTTACCCTGCTGATAATCTCCTCGTGATTAGCAAGGTGAGCTTTGCAGTTCTTGCAGCCGTAGATCTTATTACTATTAAGATATGTGTTGTATGCGAGTCCCATTGTGCCTGCAATTCGGGAAGATCTCGGTAGATATGGGGTATAGGCGGCCGTGTCCCTTTGCGACAGGATGGCGCCCAGGGGTCTTCGGACCCGACCGGCGATTATGGCAATTCCCAGGGTTATCCGACGTAAGTCGGGTGTTGGCCCACGATGGTGGAAGGCGGTAGGCAGTTTATAGACCGAGATTTAGATTTCGGGGCGATGGGATAGGTTTCCTCTTCTGTTGTATTGACTTGGTTCCTGCGTCTAGGCCCTTGTTCTAGCCTTTCTCTTCCTCTTTTAAGTTGGCGGTGTTGGATGTAGGCGCAGCGTTAAGTTTGTTGTTCGTGTGAAGCTGAGGATCAGGCAGCCTATGGTTTGGCGATCGGCGCGAGGTTCCCTGTCGTTGGTACGGCCCAACCAACCAAACAAACGGACGATGGTCGGAAGAAGGCCGTGTGAAGGGGGAATAATAGGCTGCTGGGTGGGCTGCAAGGAAGATGAGACCAAGTTGGGGTGATAGCAATTCAGAGTTTGTCCAGATACCTGCTTTGAACGAGGATGTAGAAGAGGAGACGAGCAAGCTTCCAGGACCGAGACGTCAGTTCAGATAGCATACCTAATACGTCCCCACTAGGCCGTAAGCGTTGCACAGGAGGCTCAGCACGTGCAGTTACCACAATAGGTAGCCCACTTAACGCCTTTGAGGACCGCTACATGTGGACCGCAATGAGGGGCACATAAATCCAGCCCAGCCAGCTTGTCCTACTATACCGTACCTACCTAAGTATAGCGCCAACTATCAATACAGGTAACAATCGTCATTTACATACCTATCCCAGCTGAACAAGTACCCAGCCCGGGGTTACATTGAATGGCCTCACGAGAAGCATTTCATATCATGAGACCAAACATGGCGCCTTGTCCCATGATGCACAATAGCAGCCTACTCGAAAGGAGCATATTTAATTTGAAAATTTTAAGTTCTACGGTGACCAGATCGGGCTTCTGTGAGGATACCTTTTCTAGGTAATGTCAATTGACGCTAATGATACCTACTATGCACCTAGGTACTACAGTACATTGTACTTCGTTAAAGGATGCCTTCCTGATAACCCCTTTGCGTACGCATAAGGTATTAGACTTTGTGATCTACACCGGGTATCTTAGGTTCATCCCATCTCTACTGTCGCAATTTCAAGCCCAGAGTGCCTGATTTGATTTGTAAGTTAAAAGTTGGAAAAGGGAGCTGGTAGATTACTAACAGCACGCTGCAACTAGGTAGGTCACTCAGAAACGTACAATGAGAGTGATAGCAAATGTAAACGAGTGAAAGTTTCATCTTCTCTTATTCGGTACTTAGTAGCTTGAGTTTTCTCTTTCTGCGTTGTCGCGTGTGCGCCTGTCTAAGGCCAAAATGCTGGCGGTCCCTACCTGCAACCGCCATAAAATGGGAAAAACGAAGTGACAGTATATACATCGAACGAAATAGAACGGTCGGTCATGCGAACCAAAGAAAAAAGTTAAGAATATACACAACTTCCAGAACACCCGTGAATTAAATGCGAACAACAATTCGAACGTCGCAAATGACTCAGAGCTTCAGGCATCGAAACCCTCCATCAACGAACAGCTTCTGCAGGTAGTATACGTCTACCAAGAAAATGCCTCCTCAATGAACTCTATCGAGCCTTCGAATTGCTTGCGGCGTACTGCGAGTCGTACCTCATCACTGAGGGCACCAGGGCCGCAAACTGACACGCCCATAGTGCCCACCTGCTGTTCCAGTTCCATACCCATAAGCGTGTCAATGTTGGGCCGGCCAGGGAACATCTGCACCGTTGAGGAAGGAGAATGGATCTCTTTAGTCGACCGTGGCCGGCTCACGAATAACATTATACGCAATATCTCGCGTCGTCTATCCATTGCCAAGATTTGCGTCATCCATGGTCGTATCCACTCAAGATGCTCAGGGCTCTGGATGATCCAAATCAAAACAATCTTCCGGGTCGCGACGGTACCGTTAGCAAAGCCGGCTACCAGATGCCGTACATGAGGGACGGCGTGTGTGATACCAACGCCACCGGCAAATAGCATGACCGTACCGTACGAGTCCATCATGTGCTCACCGCCGTAGGGACCCTCCACTAGACAGCGGGTAATGAGTCGTCCGTCTGGATTGGCAGCAGCTCGCTCGTATAGCGTATTTGTCATTCCTGTTCGAGCACGGATGATAAAGGACATGGTAGTCTTCCGCATACCAAGAATATCTTGTCGGTTCATGGCTAGCTTGTCGGCATTTAGGTTTTCGGCTTCCTCGCTCCATGCCAGCGAGAACGGGTGCGACTGCCAGAAGCTGATAGTGGGCATATAGAGATAGGCATGCTGGCCAGGACGGAAACCCCAAGGACGGGCCATAGTTACAGTTACACGTACGGCATTACCCGGGAGAGCTTCGACTAGAGTTTTAGTGCCCCCTTTGCCAACATTGTGATAGATGATGCGGGCAAAGCGAAGGAATCGTTCGCCAAGCCAGAGGGGGACCACAGCGACGAGCCACTTAAGTTGGTCCAGTCCCTTGAGGTCCAGGTGGTACCACAGACCAACAACAGCAGCAACAGCCAGGACAATATGCCCAATCTTGAAGATCTCGTAGAAGGCATGTCTTGAGATACTAGCGGCTTGAAATAGAATCACTACGAACGCAACAGTAGCCTAAACCATAGTTAGCTTGATTCACGTTAAAGAACAATCATGAGGCGAGGGTTAAAAGACTTACGACAAACCCGTAGATTAGAAACGGAGAGCTGAATGTGCTGTTAAACGCCGGGCCCCAACCTGTTTTCAGAGCAGAGCTAGCGTAGAAGGCAAGAGTGTGAACCACTGCCTCGATAGCCACAATACGGCCGAACCAGCGGTGAAGTAAGTTCATTGTATCAAACGAGATGCCCAGCAGAGGAATGAGCGGGTTGTTCCTCCCAGCTAAGATGAACAAGGGGATCATGTTCACCGTCGCCAGTGTCCCACTTCGGTTTCGCAGTTGCTTCAGGCCATCCGCAGCCGATTCAGCAAAGGGTATGTGGACTACAGTAAACGCCACATTGGTAGCAAAATAGCCGATTAAAAAGAGAAACTGAAACCGAGATGGTAGTGTGCCGACGTTGATGGCGCTGCTGAGTTGAAATTCGCGGTTGTGTCGTTTGCTGAGGAGGGGGGCGTATAATATATGCTTCTTAATCCACGAAAACTTGTACGATGGTCGAGCAAAGAAACGTTGCGTATCGTTGTTTAAGCTAGCAGCAGTCCGGACATATTTCGTAACCACCAACGATAACCGCCATATAATAACCAATGCGGACCCGATGGCCGTAATGAAGAGGAGGTAGTTAGCCAACGAGTGGTCTTCCATCGCAGGGGTCCATCCTGTGGCTTGGCCCTCGCCGGGGATGTTCTCTCCTTTTGATGCCATATTGATATTTTGTGGTATGTTGCGTGGTTGGTGGGATATAGAGGACCAGTGCTGTCCTGAGCGAGTGAGACTAATGGGTAGCCAGCCACTAAGTAGTTGTTTTATACAGGAATGTAGTTGTCGTATGACTGAATCATAAACAGTAGTCTTGTCGAAGGCAATCGAGGTCAACTCGATCAACCAAAAGAATGTCGAACGAAGCGGAGCTAAACAGCCAGCTGTTAAGCAACCGAGATGTGAGTAGTAGCGATAGCAGTAGTGATTGTTGTTATTTTCGTCGTCGTCGTCAAAATCGTGCTTGTTGTGCGGAGTCGAGAAGTCGGGGTCGAGAGATTCAAGAATCCCACATGTCGATTCACCGATTAGAAACTGGGGCTTCGGCAAGAATGGCGAGTCGAGGGTAGATAAAGGGCCTCCGCTCAAAAAGAGAGCAATCAAGGCGGTTCAAAGGAGTGGAAGTAGAGACAAGGGATTTGTACTGAGAGACACAGCAACAAGGATCCCGTAGGTCTGTAGAGAGTGGCGTCTATGCAAATAGGTATGCAAGACAAGGGCCCGAACCCGACGGAGAACAAGTCCGTAAGTATTTTACAACTGTGGCGGGAAGGGAGGGGGTATGGAAACAGGTGAGGTAGGGAACGAAGTAGAAGCCCGCAACATTAGTGGCTCTGGCACGATATGTATAACGGCGGTGGTGAAAAGACTGCGGAGAGACAGAGGAGGAGTGGATGGTAAGGTACCACCTCTGCGGCAGGAACCAGGGTAGGGTACAATTATAGGAGGTGTAATTAAAATGCCCATGATCCACAGGAATGAGATATGTACTAGATACGCAAATTGAACCAATGATATTCCCTTTCCACCTAGAGTATGAAAGTACCGTGTACTTGATCATCGAGACCCGGTATTTCAAGCGCCTCTTGGCTAGCTTCCGCTCCAGCGATCTCTATCGAACTCCCATCCATATGTACTACGTTACTCAGGTACGAATGTTGTAAGTATACATTATGAACTCAGCACGACTTACTAGCCACGATGGGCACGATTTTGCTTATCAACGCATCTCTATACCTTTCTTCATGATGAACCGGGTTAACATGAGCCCAAGAAACCCAGGTTACGCTATCCGTACGCGTATGTCGGTACAAGCAAGTCAGAAAGCCACCGGCGCAGGAACGAAAGACGGACCGGACCCAAATGATGATGCGAGCAGATCACGGTGGGTCTGTGGACCCCTTGCACAAACCAGGGCTTCCCTGCCCCAAGATAGGTATAGACGCCTAGACACAGAGTAAGTACATTATCAGATTGCGGCAATCCTCGTATTTGGTGCGATCCTGTTAACCTGCCTATTGGAACTGCCTTAATTATTACCTCAGGGTTGCTCAAGCAAAGGATAGAGATAATAAGGAAACCAAGCGAGAGAGAAACATCTAGTTACCAGGGAAATATTTTGCATATCATCTAAAATTATCTTTCCTGCTCTTGGAATGCGTAGTGTGAGATAAAGGGGGAAACAAACAGCAGTGGTGAGGAGAATAAGCGACAAGTCACGATCACCAGTTATTGAGATTTGAAACAAGAACGGCAAACGCCATCGTGCAAGCTGGGCATACATAGTACACACGCAGCATATGCTGTACAGCTTTAGAGGGCTAGGCGCAACCGAGTCTGCGCCAGGATACCATTTACGGGCCTAGTCGACTCAGGTCCGAATTTGTAGCGAATTGGCCAATCAGTGCCGGATTCTGTCGACAGCAAAAAATCAACCCTTGCTGGTGGTCGGGCATATAGTGGAGGAGGGCGCCAAGTGTCGTGGCAATCCCGCCAACCACAGGCCGAGGAGCAGCAGTTACCAAGCCACCCCTCTGACTCTCCAGCGATCTACGCTCAACACTTGTGTCGCACCAGTCCGCCACCCACGTCCACTGGTACGCCAAAGCCGACCCAAGTGCATACGAGTCACGACGGGACACGACCCAATCGGCAGACCCATAGACTAGCCTCGACCAATTAATTGGGTTACCCGCTGTTGCACTGAGTCTTTCGTCTCACACCCCGCGCAACTCTATCTTCTAAACTCCCGCCAGGCTTCCAAACATCAGGGCTTTGCAAACACATCAGCTAGCAGTCGCTGGTCGTTGGCCATTATATCTCGGCGACAACTAGTCATGACGACTTTCAAAACGCAGCACACGTCACCTGCCACAGCATGCCAAATCCACGCAAAGAACCAAGCGTCGGCCAGTCTCCGATCATCAGAGATTCCATTTTCTGCTACTTGCGTGACCGCTTCCGATGTCGAACCCTGCCAGCTCACACAACATCGAGATAAGTAGATATAACTACCCTGCAGATGAATAATTCGGGCGATGCACATGCAGAAATCATGTATGTAGGTTAGGTCACCAAAAGCCCTCACTCAGTCAGCCCTAGACACCGGGTTACGGGCTGCAAGAGTCAGTGTTCAGTACCTGTTCGTACGACGGCGCAGCATCGTCCGAAATGAGAACAGTTTCGATCACCTACCCATGAAAGCGCCACTTCTCGCATAGAGATAATAATAAGTGCCTGCTAGCAGACATCGGATGTGGCTTGCCCAAAACGTCATTCGGTTCCGATAACTACCTGGACCTATGCTTGCTTCCTACTGCCTACATGGTAGTTTGACGTTGATTACCTACGCATATTCGTGGCTTGTCATGACGAAGGCTTCGCTTGGTAAACATATGATCGCATCTAAGATACCTACCCAGAATTAAAAATAAGCAGGCGGCTTTTCTATTTCCCCCCTCTCTATCCTCATTCAGTAACACATCCTGCCCTCCCCCAGCCCACCCTCTCACAAGATTATGGCCATATACCTAATCGACAGGGTCAAGGTTCATCAACCATCGTCCGATTAGGAACATATCCTCATCAAGTTCGCCTTGCAAAACGGATTGCGATTCATCCCAAGTCTTGAATCCCACTTAAGGCGTACGTCCACCCATTTTGACGTTTCGCTGCGTGGCACTGATCCGCTATGCTACAAACCAAAATTCTCCGATGTGACGTGAGTTGTATCAACCCAGCCTTCATGCGAGCAATAGCAGGCGAACGACGACCCGACGACCCAGCTACTCAGTCGCTCGCCTGAGCCCGGATCGACGCGGGGGATAGACAGTGATAGACAGTCTGAAATATGCCGTGCCCGGTGACATTCTGTGCACTGAAAAACCAGTGCTCTTCTATCTATCTACTTAGTTACATGTGCAAGCGTAGAGGTAACGGTGTCAATGCCTGATCAGGTATAAAGATTCGATATCGAAATTGCTCAGGGGTATTTACTGGCATGGTTTCTATAGCCTGCATAGCACGAATGCATCATGAAAACGGTGCAGAAATAAAGCATAGCTTGGTATTGCTCTTTTCTCATTGCAGCAAGGAAAGTTGTGGCACCTCGGAAATATAAGACAAGGGTCTCGGTATCGTGATGGCCAAAAAGCAGAGACGATCTCGCTTCGTCGAGGTGCGCAGCGGCATGAAGAGGCGAGGTGGATCGCCCCAGCCCTCAATAATGCAAGTCGAGACGAACAGCCCAGACTGTCTGTTTCATGATATACCTTAGCGCTCTTGGAGATGAGCACAGGGATTTAGTATACCATCGCCAATCTCGCGTGCCCTTCTTTCTCTTCTTCTCTGGCTCGAGCGCCTCATCGACAGATAGCCCGGTTCAACGGGCGCATTTACCCGCGATGCACGGGCATTACTCATGCACGCGTCAGTGACATATACCGGATGAGGCCGCATCATTCCCATTCTATTGGGCCTTCAGGTTTCAGATCATGTTGGTTGTATTTGTACCTATGCAGCATATCCCTGATCTATCCTACGCAGGTATCCTATGTAGTGCAGTGTATGCAGGCGGCTTAAAAACACAGCATCTACTTCGTCCACCGTGACCCAGCTGGTCGATAGCCCATTTACCCGACGGTGACACCATGTCTCCAACAACGGCGGCCATTTGCGTCGACCCGGCCGGCTGGTTTCACAGCCCGGCTCACACCTCCATCTCTTGCGTGAACCATTCGTAAGCTCCGGTGGCGTTCAGCTACAGAGCTCGTCATCGCTAAAAACGCCGTCTTGTCGTCCAATTGAATCGCGGGATTGTGAGCGAGCACCTAAGACTATCCTCCCTGAGCTCCGGCGTGGCTTCTTAGCAAGCAAGCGCACACGATTCTCTTTTTCTGGATCAGCCTGACTTTCTGTATGCTTTGAGGACGCTGGTATCGCATAGTTTCGCTGCGACACTGTGACCTTCGTTGCCAATGCTGTCGTCAGCGTTTCGGTACTCTGAAGGCGGCGTGGCCGTTTCTTCATCATCATGCTTTGCCCATTGCCTATACTAAAGACGCGTTCGTCTACTCTATGTTCGCTTTTATTCATATCTTGGTCAAGGCCTGTATCTCGGCTTGTCTCCACGTCTGTTAGGCTGCTTGAAACGGGGCTGGTTGAATTGCTAGAGCGACTGATGATGTTTTCCGTACCCCCCGGCGGAGTGGATGATCGAGTATTTCTTTTTGTAGTAAAAGCTCGGCGCTTTTTCACGATTGGGCTAACCGTCACCCATTCACCGATCGTCTCTTCCCAACGGTATCCCGTAAAAAGTGTGCTGTTGCTCTGTAGATGACTCGTAGCGTCAGAGCTTGATTGGTCGTGTGTATGGAGGCTTTCAGCGTAGATGAGATCCTTGACATTATTTGTCTGCTGGGCGATCAAGAACGCTGCAGCCGCCTTGAGCTTATCTAACAAGTCTTGGCCGATTTCTAGAGATTTCAATTGCTTAATGAGCCCATCTAGACATTGGTGAGACGCCACGGACGTTCCTCGGCCACAAGCCCTTGCTACTGATGCTATGAGCCAAGCCACGCTATCATAACGATTTCGTGTACGGATATCTTTGTGAGACAGAGACATGGTAATGGGTGGAAAGAGCTTCCCTATGCTTTCTCTCACATGTTTCCCGATTATTTGGCCGTGGCCTTGCTTCGATGAAAGGAATAGCGCCAGGTATAAAATTTCCGATTTTTGGAGGCCGCGGCCACGTGCTTGGCCCTTGAGTCCATTTATGCATGCTTTCATGACATATCTTAATTTGTCGCCAATTATCGTGATCCGCCGAATATCTGACTCCGTAAGTGAAGGCTCTTTCAACTCAGTTTCTCCAAGTAAGCCCATGGAAGCCAGTATGCCAAGGGCGCTCATTAGTCGCCGTTGACATGCCTTAGCAATGTCTTGCTCGAGCTGAATTGTGTTTACATTGCTACCAAGCATACGTTTTCGACAAGATAACGTTGAAAGCGAATGAATTATGAAGCTTATCGCATCGTAATTAGGGCGAGCGCTAGCGAGTTCCCGGACGGCTAGGTTCAATGGCCGTTCAAATTCGGACGTTACCAACCAATCTGTTGGCAAGTTCCCGCTTGAGAGCAGTATCGTATATTGCCGGAAGAGAAATGAGGTTCGCTGCGTCTGGCTGGCGAAGGAATTGAGAGTCACTAAAGGTTGCAATGTTGTCACCTCTGTAAAGTTGCTTTCCGTGGATAATGGTTGGGGGTAATGACGGTCAACGAGTGCTGCTACAAGGTCCTCGGCTTCTGAAGCCGCCCCTAGCTGGACACATAAATCGATGATGAGCTGCGAAAACTCATCACCGAACAAGCCTTCTTCAATTCCCTGCTTGACCGCATTCAGCCCATCCGCCCTGACGACAACCCTCAGGTGTCTCCATCCAACGTTCGTACCCAGAGACTCTAGTTCGTTGTAAACCTGTGCCGAAGTGTTGATGTTGTCCAATGTAGAAACGGTCCCGCTCTCCTCTGCATCCAGCCTCTCCCACGTCTCAAGCTCGGTAATGTACTGCGGCACTTTCCGTAGGCACATGCTCAGAAACGAACGGGGGCCACGAGTAACGCTCGCTCCTTCTACAGTGCTGGTCGCCGTGGCCTTTAAGAGCGCTTCTAGACTTCGATATATTCCCTCCAAATCTGCATATCTAGAAGATAGGCCCTCACGTAAGCTAACTAGGCGTTCATCTAGACGTTTTTGTGCGCTAGAACTAGCCCTCACACGGTGTCCACGCCCAGCCTCAGTCTGAGTCGGGCCCAAGTCCAACTCGCGCACAGGGCCCATAGGCGAAGACATGATTTTCCCACGCGCACGCCTCAATATCGGCGTAGCCGCTATTATCTCCCCCGGAGAAATAGCCTTTTGCTGTTCTTCTGACTGGGTACACCTGAAGGCCTTCTTCACACCCAATTTTGTTCCTGGTGGTGGAATTGTGCTCTCACCGGAGCCAACTTGCCCGCACTGGCTTTGGCCTGGGGCAGTATGCTGGGATTGAGAGGGCCGTGCACCACGTCGTTGAGAATACGTTAGACGAGGGCGTTTCTTTCGGGATATGGGTAATCCTGATTCGGTGTCGAGCTCCTCATGATGCGTACTGTTGTTGACAGATGAAACTAAAGATGTTTCTGAGCTCGTTTTCAAAGTCGAGGTTTTCAGTTGGCTAGCAATAGCTTTCTCTTTCCTAATAGAAGCAATGCGCGAGACTAGCGGGCGTAGAAGCCGGTGACATCGTGCTGTGGTCCATGGCTGTGAGGGTTCTTCGACCCTGGGAACTGGCCGTCGTGGCTGATACCACGCCTGGTCTGAGAAAAGCGACATTGGGGTCTAGGGACCAAAAAAGCTGCTGTTGATTATGATATATGAGGGCGATGGAGCAAGTCTAAGAGCTGCTTCGAGGTGTCGGCACGCATGTTTGTTTTGTGGTCGGATTAGCGATGCATTTGGAGAATATTGACGATTAATTGGTCATGCTTGATTTGCACACCAGCATTTCAAAAATGATTGCAAAATAATTAGTATGTATTTTCTCCAAGCAACCAAAGGGCAAACGCCGAGGCTCTGCTTTATTCTGCTGCCAGATGTATGTATTATATTGTTTTGAGTGAATGCTATGAAGCGCCAGTTAGGAGCATGGAATTGTTTACTAGTTCCCTCTTCGGGACTAGGGCGCCACTAAGGTCAGGTTGCATACGTGAATAGTACTTACAGTATTGTATTGCGGTACTTTATTCTGACAGCCAAAGCGCTAACAAACCAGGATGGTTATCGATATCTATTTTCCCCATAAAATTAGTTGGCATACCACGCTGTGACGCAAGGACTCCGGCTGCGGTCTTACTCGCTGTAAGTCATTACTGGACGCTGAAGGGTCTCCGTAGCACCGGGTTGCCGGGAACAGCCGGCCAAATCTCCAAGCACTATCATCAAGACCGAAAAAATATTTTGCTCTAGTAAATGAGAGCAAAAAAAAAAAAGTAGCATCGTCACCATTCGTTCCCTCCACCCCTCCACCACAATTGCACATGTTTCTTGAACCACGACTCTATAGCTGTGCTGTTCCTTTGCCTGTCATTTGTATTATACTCCCCCAATTTACCTAATTCTCCATTTAGAGGTCTTTTACCGTGCAACAATCTGCTGCAGAGACCAGCGGGTTTTATTGTCGAATCTTGTGTGTATTGCACTGGTTGTTCCATACGCAAAATCGCAACGCCCAACTGACTTGAAGTCAAAAGCACATTGACGCACGACCTTTTTAAGTTTCCTTGCCCGAGCTGGTCCTTGCAATTGCCCCCCTTCCACAATGGCCGAGAAACAAGAACACCAGGATACTTCTGCCACCGGTATGGACTATTGTCTATTGTTTCTACTAGTTGATGTCTGTTTCGCGGATGAGCACTGACACTTCTTGGTCTCGTAGCTGAGCCTGCTACTGCGGATGTAAACCCCGCCAATGGCGAACCTATAGCCGAGAACAACGACGAGGGCACCGAAGAAGACGTAGCGGAAGGTAGACAACACAGAGCGGGTACCTTCGGTTGAATATTTACTAACATTATCTGAGCAGCTCTGTTCCCGTTGACGATCAGCCTCCCTCATGATGAGTCGAGCAAAATCCACATTGTGGTTAGTTAGGCACTCTCGTCCACGCCTATCCTTCGATTCTCTAAGGCGTATATAGGTCTCCCCGCAAGAGCAAATCCACGAGCTACGCCAGTCCGTAATCGAGCACCCCGATGCCTTCCAATACTCTTGCTTCCACTTCGAGCATAAGGGCGAACGTATCAACGATTTTGTCCAGATCTCGGACGTCAAGGGCCTGGGGCCGGAGGCGGAAATCCGACTGGTAGAAGACCCATACACCGAAAAGGAGGCGAGAATACATGTAATTCGGATCCGTGACCTCGTCGGTGCCGCCGGTGACAGGACCGACACTCTGCATGGGATTCTTCCGGGCGTCTCTCTTTTTGACTCGGTCACTGCCGAGGCAAAAGACGTCGACAACGTACAAGCCAGCACCTACGAGTTTGATGCACCGGCGAAGACTTCAGTTTTGCTACCGAGAGAAGAAGAATCCGCTCCAAAAACTGTAAAATCTGTTTCCTTGTCGCCATGGAACCCGCCGCCATATCACCTGCGACAAAAAGGCCACCTGCTCTATCTCATTGTCACAACAAATGAAGGCGAGCAGTACCAGATCACCTCACATGTGGGCGGTTTCTATGTCAACAAGTCATCCAATAGCAAATTTGACCCCTTGCCTCGGCCAGCTCCTAAGGCATATTCTGCACACTCGCTATTGACGCTATTACGCCAGATTTCGCCATCATTTGCGGAATCATTCGACCAGCTGCTGCAATTCAACAACCGTAAAGAGCCGCTTGCGACATTCCAAATGACGAATGCAATCCCTGCAGCTCCCTGGCTGGTGCCCTCACAATCCTCTCCTTTGTGCGCACACAGCTCTGATATTACGCGGACACAAGAAGGCTACCTAATCGCCGGCGTGGATAACACAGACACACTGCGTGATTGGAATGAAGAATTCCAGGCAGCGCGAGAATTGCCCAAGGAGACCGTCCAAGACCGGGTTTTCCGAGAACGCTTTATTTCTAAGCTCTTCGCGGATTATACCGATGCAGCCGCTCGCGGCGCCATTCTGGTCGCAAGGGGTGAAGTAACCCCTTTGAACCCGACAGAAGGTCGCGACGCTCAGATATTTGTATATAACAACGTATTTTTCTCTTTCGGTGCTGATGGTGTAGGCACATTCACTTCGGAGGGTGGCGACGATGCTGCACGGGTCGCTACCGGAAAGGACGTGAATGGTGTGCGTATCGTCAACCAACTGGACATCGACGGGCTGTACAGCCCCGCAACTGTCGTTGTTGACTACCTTGGAAAGCGAATTGTTGGCCAAACGGTCGTCCCTGGTATCTTCAAGCAGAGGGAGCCTGGAGAGAACTCAATTGACTATGGCGCTGTTGAGGGTAAAGACGTAATCGCAGCTGACGAGAGGTTCGCTGCTCCGTTTGAGAAGCTTTCACAAGCCCTCCGCGTCAAAAAGCACCCAGTTTGGGATAAGGATGGGAAGCGATTTGACCTGGAAGCCAGCGTTGAGACGAAGGGCCTAATGGGTACAGATGGTCGGAAATACGTTCTTGATTTATATCGCATCACCCCTCTGGATGTTTTATGGTTGGAGGAGAACGATGCCGAAGCGGAGGAAGACGGCATGGAGTACCCCCACCGCATGACGGTCCTCAGACCTGAACTCGTTGAGGCCCTCCGGACCTTGAAGTGGTCAGAATGGGTGAACGCCGAGATCACCCGTATAAAGGAGCGGTCGGCAAGAGAAAAATCAGAAAACAAAGACTCGGAAGGATCGAACGAAGAGAAGGACACGGAAGATACAGAGATGGAGGAGAAAATCGATGGCTCAAACTTCTCATTCAGTCTCAATCCTGATGTCTTCAGCGGCCTAGCCCCTCAAACTGACGAGGAGAAGAAAGAATTGGCGGCTGATGAAGAAGACGTCCGTAACGCATGCAAGCATCTGCGTGATATCGGCGTTCCGGACTTCGTCGACGACATTAAATCCTCAGATCTTCCTTTTCCTATGGATGGCTCATCCCTAACTAAGATGATGCACAAACGCGGTATCAATATGAGGTATTTAGGCAAAATAGTCTCCCTTTGCGAAGGCCCTAGACTATTGCGGCTCCGAGATCTCTGTCTACAAGAGGTGATTTCACGAGCTTTCAAACATGTGGCTGGCAGATACCTACGGTATTTACCAATGCCTCTAACATCCGCCTGCATTGCGCACCTACTAAATTGCCTACTGGGATCGGCTTTCAATGGCAAGCCAGTCGCCGACATTGATGAATCGTTGAAGTCCCTCTATCCTGAAGCGGATTTGGCATTTGCAAATGTGACACCAGAGAGTCTACGCAAGGAGATTGAGATCCAATCTACTCGACGATTCAAGGTTACCTTGGAGGTAGACTGGCACACCGGAATCAAGCACCTCCAACTATTGCGCGAGGTTTCGTTGAAGCTTGGTCTTCAATTACAGGCCAAGGACTTCCAGTTCACTGGTGAGCCTTGCAGCGCACCCGAGAAAGTAAATGGACATGCAAATGGGGATGGCGAAAAGAGCAAGAAAAAGAAGAAGAAGGCAAGGGAGGGCTCTCCCGCCTCTGTCGCTTCCGCTGCGACGCAGTCCACCTTTAGCGCTGATGATATTGTCAATGTCGTTCCTATTGTCAAGGACTCGGCACCCAAGAGTTCAATTTCCGAGGAAGCATTAGAAGGTGGCCGCCACTCCATCATCCAGGGCAATCGTAAGATTGGCCAGGAGTTGCTACTGGAATCATTAACCCTCCATGAACAGATATACGGCATCCTACACTCGGAAGTCGCACGAGCATATTCCAGTTTGGCCCAGATATACTACAACCTGGAAGAAAAAGAGGCCGCCGTTGATCTGGCACGCAAAGCCGTCATCGTATCGGAACGGACCATTGGCGTCGATTCTGCCGAAACATTGCTTTACTACCTTAACCTAGGTCTATATGTACATGGTTCTGGGGATAGTAAGACAGCCCTGGCATATGTCAAGCACGCTCTTGATCTATGGAAGATCATTTACGGTTCGGACCATCCCGATTCTATCACCACGTTGAACAACGCCGCTGTCATGCTCCAACACATGCAGGCATATCACGAATCTCGCATCTGGTTCGAGCAGGCGCTCGCTGTATGTGAGCGTGTCATAGGACCACAGTCACTCCAGGCCGCCAGTCTGCTCTTCCAACTAGCGCAGGCTCTCGCCCTAGATAATGAGTCAAAGGCAGCGCTCACTAAGATGAAAGAGTGCTATAACACCTTCCTGCGTGAGCTCGGTCCCGAAAACACCAATACAAAAGAAGCTGAAATATGGCTCGAGCAACTTACACAAAATGCCGTTGCTATCGCGAAGCGCGACAAAGATGCGCAAGCTCGTCGCCTCCGTGCGGGTATCAAGTTTCCTCCAAAGCACCTCGCTGGCTCAACCTCACCATCTACCGCCTCTGCTGCGCTCAATGGCAAACAGAAGCCGACTAAACCGGATGCTCGGAGCATTGACGACTTACTGAAATTCATTGAAGGGAGCAGCGCACAAACAAAGACCACTAAGAAGCGAACTAGTCGACCCAGCCCTAAAACTCGCTTGGTCGGTGCTACTTCATAATAGCTCGTCTTGATGCACCCTTTACGAGTCTTTGACTAGTCGATTAGACAATGGACTATAGTTATTTTCACATTGGTGATAGCATCACGGGGGGGACACGGCGTCTTGTATCATACTGCATATCTTGATAGGGGATCCACTAGCACTCATAGGGAACCGACGGAGCCAATGGGTAGGATGCCGCCCCTATTGAGAGGATATTTGCGAGTACACCGCGCATATTGTATATATTATTATGCTCAGCTTACTCATGGTGCTGCCATATTCATATCTTATCCCTACTCTTACATACCACAGCATCATCGGACAGGGCGGAACGGGAAAAGACAAAAATGGGGGGATATTTTTTGGAACCTGCGGTGGGTTGGTTCAGTCTGGTCCGGTCTGGCCTGGCGTAATCATGGACGGTCTTCTTGCCTTGTCCTATCTCCTCTCGCACACATCATCACGCCATGTACATATAATGTGTGGGTAGAATAGACCTTCTTCACTCCCGCGTCTCTTGTCTAAGTATTATTGCATTCCTCGTGAAATGTTGGCTCAGTACAACGCGTCGAATTTAGTTTGGGTGGCGGAAAGGTAGTCGTAGCTTGGTATTTCATGGCTTGGTTTTTGCACACTCGCTCATCTAGGCGAACTACCTGCTATCCGAACTAATCTGACCTGTGAGCACCGGGCATTAGCGTTGCTACTCACTCCCCTTTCTACGCGGGATATGAATGCTACAGCAGATTAGGGCCATGTCCTAGAGATACTAGAAAGTAGGTAGTCGATGAGTGTAGATCCCTACGCACACGTGGATTAGACATAAAGAGTTTTTCGTTTTCACAACGGACTACTAGAAACACATGTTGACAGAATCTTACGCATTGTCTTTTTATCCGTCTTATGTCAAGTTTGCTCACATTCGCAGACAGCATCGTCCGCCCAGTAACCTTAACCAGCAACAGGTGATAAACCATAGACTCTTGGATAGTACACGACCGTGCATGGCGGCGTAGGCATGTCGGGACGAGAGCAACAGGTGAGTAACAGGCCCAACGATCCACAACCACCGAGTCGATATGCCTTCTATCTTTTCGTCTTGTCTTTCAATACCATATGCTATCAGATCATTCCACCGCGGAGATTCAAGCACACAAGTTGGTCAAGACGCAGCAAGAAGAGTATCATGCGTGACACAAACGAGCTCACCACCATAGAAAATGCAAACGCTTCCCGCCAGGTCCCGCAGAACAACCCATACTCCAGTTGGAATGTAAACCCCAGACCTCGTGGAATCGTTTTGATTCATATGCCCGAACCTATATGCAAGCCGATACCCATGCAAAGAAAGCAGCGAAGCAATGCTACAATAACGGTGTTAAATACGGAAATTTCCACCCCGTTCATTGAAGCAACTGCTACTATAGTATACTTTTAAGACAGGCGCTCAATCTATTTGCCAGTCCCTGCAGCGTGGATCCCATTCGACCCAAAACTGGGAGCTGCGTGGAAGGATCCGATGCTTTGGAAGCCCCTGATAATAATCGTTAATACTCTCTCAGGATGTCGGATGATGACTATTTTTACTTACTTTGTCAAATCATATTCTCCCTCTTCCTCATTGTCCTCCTCGATCTTGTCAATAGCAGCCGCCCGGTCTAGAGTATTTCCCCGGGAGGTTCGGGTTGGGCTCGCTGTGGGCGAGTGATCAATGCCTCTGGGTGGTGGTGGGCTGCTGCTATTGGGAAGGCCGGAGGGTTTGGTGGGGCTGACGTCGTAAGGAGGTTTGAGGGGGGTGCTATTAATATCAATGTACTTCCAGAATGGAGCAGGTGAACTCGTCGGCATGTGCTGACTCGGTCTCTGTGCAGTACTAGGAGGCGCAAGTCTAGGGTGGAGACGTTGTGGTGCTGGTGTCACAAAAGATGTTCCTTCGTCTGGAAGATACGAAGATGACAAGGCCGGCGGCGACTGAGGAATATCCGCAAAGGAACTGGATTGTTGCAGGCGTTTGCCGCCCCGCGGAAGCGGACTATCATCATGGAGACTTCTGGCCAGAAGTCTGCGGTCAGGAGTCACCTGGGACTGGACCAACGACATTCTAGGGGGTGGCGAGGTAGCAGGTGAGACTGCTTTCCGCTTGCGAGTCGAGCCGGGCTCTTTGCTAGCCATATCTTTGGGTCCCGAGGTGATATACGTCATTTGGCTGGGTTGGCTTGGAGACGAGGGAGCAGAAGAACCACGGTGGCCTCCTCGGCCTCCTCGCCAACAAGTTCGAACCATCTCAGCACGATGGTCAGGCACGATCTCCCATTTCATACCCTTTCCAGGCTCATCAGTAGATCGAGGAGCCTTACTGAAAGCCTTGTTAAGGGACAAGTTATGTCTAATTGAATTCTAAAACAACATTAGCATCAATCTCAGACAATAACTATTCTAGGATAGTCTCACCTGCCAACCGGCCACCGGTTGATGTCTATAGTAGGCATAGTTCTCTGTGATATACGAGTAGATACCAGCCAGGTTGAGCTTCTCACCCGGCGCGCCGACAATGGCTTGAGTGATAAGTTGAGCATAACTGTAATGTGGCTTGATATGCTTGTTCTCGTCTTTGGTTAAATCTATATCGTCCTGGCTGCTGATGGGATTGTGAGCTGGAGTCTTCGCTTGAGTTGCTGGGGCACGGCTCTTGGCTGATGGTGGAGTGCCCGGGCGTTTATAGTCGGGTGGTGCTGGAGCGATGGGTTGCTGATTACTGTGACTGCGGGAATGTGTGCTTCCTCGAGCGGGCTGCGAAGACGGCTGATCCGAGGAAGGAAGAGGTGGAAGGGCAGTTCTAGAATCACTCGAGGGAGCAATTATGCCTGCTTGTTCCAGATACTTAGGGTTGATGTGTACACGGCCGAAGTTAGCGGGCAGAACGAACATCATTTCTAGACCGCCAATCTCAATGACCTCGCCGCTACCAAGACAGTGGGGATCATCCGATTTCCGTAGGATTTCATCGTCAACCCTAAGACCGTTGCGGCCTTTTGCTTGAAGAAACCACTTTCCAAGCTCAGGGTCAAAGTAGATAATAGCTGTCTGGCGCGAGAATGTCTTGGACGGGCCGAGATCGATGTGAACAAAAGAAGGATCATCCTGATCCTGGGCGTCCGTGTTTCTTCCGATGTTGACAGACGTAGACTTGATGTAGTAGGTCCAGTCCTGTGCGGCGATCTTGGCATAGGCGGCGATGCCCTTGTCGGACTCATGAATAGCATTGGCGTGATCCCTGCTCGCATGTGTTGGAAGGGTGCGCAGAGACTGCGCGACCCGAGTAACCAAGTTGTCATCATCTTCGGCGTCTGCGTCGGCCCCGAGGTCCGCACCGTCAGCAGCGGACACGTCGATAGTCAAACTTGAGCTTTCCTCTTCAAAAGGCTCAGACGGCGGCTCCTCGGCCTAGATTTAGAATAAAAACATGGTCAGCAGAGAGCTAGCGATGCAGAAGTAGGCAAGAGTAGGACAGAGTAGGGCGTAGATATAGAAGCAGCTGTGAACGAGCGACAGCGACAGCGACAGTGACAGCGAGGTAGAGGCTGACCTTCTTTCTTCGCTTGGCAGGGCGCAAAGGCGACGATTGCTCCGCGGCGACGGCAGGGCTGGGGCTTTTATCCCGGCCCCGGCGAGCCCTCTGGGATCGCTTGGAGGAGGGAGGCATGTTGAGATGATGCGTCCGTCAGGCAAGACCCATGACACTCGTTCGACTGAGGTGGTTTGATTGCAGAGTAGGATTAATGAGCTACGGACGGTTGGAGTTTGTCGCAAGACAGGGCGGCAGGCTGAGGGCCAAGACTTGATGCGCAAAATGATGCAGGGCCGGGCAGGGCAGCCCAGGGCAGGGAAGGGTGGCTGTGGAGGGTGGTGGGTGGTTGATCTCGGTCTTTGATCTCGTCGCAACTTCGAGCCGAGCCGATTATAAAGACACAACACCCCGACTTTGTCGCAAGCGGGCAGGCAGACAGATATAGACCACCGGAGGGGTAAGAGAAAAAAACCGACTACTACCTAAGTAAATGGGTAGGCAGAAAAAGTGGTGATCGTGGGAGAAATAGATGTATGCGGCGATCTGCAATCAGATCAGAGGATGGTCATCAGAGAATTGCGAAGGTTGGTTTTGGCGGGGGGTTTCAAGTGCAGGGCGCGCGCGGGCGGCGGAATTGAACAATCAAGTAATCGATTGAGACCTTTGGGATATTATATTGATTGAGATAAGCCACGCGACGCGAAACGGAAGAAAAGAATTCGAGGCGCGCCTTTATTCCCTAATGTACCTACTGTACCGTACTTCTTTTACCCGCACTTGTTTTACTTTTACCTAAGTAGGTACTACTGGTACCGTACTTGGCCTAGCACAATACTTAAAAAGTGGCTAGCACAGATACTGTACACAGCACTGTATGTACACCAGTACCTAGATAGATGACGGTTAAGGTATTGCGTTGCCAGGGCAGAAGCTACCCGCGGAGAGAATAAGTAATTACCTAGTGCAGCTACATACGGTAGCTAGAGGACTACTAAGAAGGCGGGGATACATACGTTCGACATTTTTATTCACCATGTAGATATATCTAAGAATCACCAATGGTAGCAGGAAAGTAGTAACAGTAGACTTGGCATGGGAAAATATTTTTTTGGTGTTGAGCGAATGAATTATAGCGGCAAGTTCGTTAGTCAATATTGACTGATGATATCGGTGGCACAGTACAGTACAACCTCCTGTACCTAGGTATCTCTAAGGTATGATGTGCAGGGCCTTTTACAAGCCACCGTGGACCTACTACCTAGTAGTAGGTACTCAAAAAAAAGTGTACCCATTGCCTAAGTTTGTGCACAGAATACGCGAAAACTTTAAGTGCTTTTTGACCTATCACCTTACACAAAACCTCAAGCAATACCTAACCATCATCACCAACCTCTTCATAAAATTTCCTAAGAATCGGACCAGTAAACTACTAGGTAGCAGAAAAGCCCTGTCTAACTTGAGTTAGGAGAATAGTATAAGGACAAACTTTGGCTCAGACCACGCAAGCAACCAATTATCTAAAGTCTATGACCCATTCAATGACGCCAACCTTGTCGCATCCGCTCACAATCATGTGAACAATTATATGGCATAGTTCGTCCGTTTTGTTTACTTTTTACGTAGAAACTACTATCATGCAATTCATTATAGATATACTCAAGCTACGTGCCAGTAAACGTAAACATTGACCTGGCTACCTTTCGTATTGCTTTGCCTTTGTATGACAGACCACATAAGTGTTATTGGGTTTGTCATTGGTGATGGGACGGTTGATTGCATGTTTCCCACGCAAACCGAGACACCCACTCAGCACCAAAGCTACCGTACCTAGTTACGCGCATCGTTCCTGTTAACTTGGTGCAGCGCTACGTGATAGGCACGGCTCAGGAATATCAGGTCATTGTCTACTTGAATTGGACAACGAGCTGTCTGGAATCATGAAACGTTGAAACTTATACATCTCTCTGGCGTCGACTCCCGTGCGTACGGAAATAAATGGTGGTGGCAGGCAGTGAGTGTCACAAAGATCGCGCGTCCTCGGAATCCGGCGCCCTATAAAAACATGTTCCCTCTTACCGCGACTTGATTTAGTCAATATTCTACGTCATATTGCATGTTACATCTCACAGCACACTCGGCGCCAAATTAGATATATAATACGGGAGGCAACATACCATTGCCTGATGGTTCACGAAGCAAGGATAGCGCTTCAGATTGTTTGGTGCGTCAATGACAGTTCCCTTCAGCCTCCGATTCTATCAGTGTTTAATGCCCTTCAACGGCCGGCGTCAAGAATTACTACTTAGCGTAGATGATCGGCGAGATGTCTATGTCAGTAGTGCCTAGATTGGCTATGAGGTAGAGAATATTACAGACACCGTGTTGGCGAGGCCCAAATGATGCCATACGTCTTTTAAAGCTTGTTCTAGGTTTGTATCCAGGGAAGCTTATTACAATAGTTCTTACGGGCCTCAAGGGGCCATTAAACACATGCGATCAGCACCCACAACGGACCGAACAGTTTATGTTGACTCGAGATTTAATCGGACCTAGAAAGCCTTGTATGAAGCATACCAATGGACTTCTCCCGGGGCAAATCGTAGCCCGTCAAGTGTCAGCTCAGCCTTGCAGTACTCACGAGTGTCAAGCCCATGAGGCAGACTACGGCAACTAAAGCGGTCACTTTACGACGTACAGCTTCATGCAAGCCCTACCGAGTCTGGAAAGACTCGCATTGATTGTATAAGTTAAGCAGTGAGATCATTACGCTGCATGAGGCTCTCCCATTTTTGGTGAAGTGACAGTCCAATAGGGGTCAGGTGCGCAGTGCTTGGTTACAATGCAGCAAGCCTACATGAGCCTCTTTAGGAATCTTCTGGTATCGTCGTCGATGTGTATCTAAAGCCGCCCGCAGCTCGCTAGAAGGTCATCTACCCTGGCTCATTTGCGGCGGCATTGTCACCCTTGAGTATCTTGTCCTCCCAGCACCGTTCAATTACTGCTTCTATTGATGTCTCCCTATTGTATTACATATGCCTTACTATTTCATCTAGATAGTGAATCCAGGTAGTGTTCTCTTTGACTACACACCCAAACGCAACTTTCGACCTTGATTAAGGGCTTTGCCTTCCGAGAATTGCATAGAACTGTTTATCTTAAATGATGTGCGCCAATTGCTAGATAACATGAATGGCCTACGCCGTAACCAACTGCTGGCTAACAAGGCCGTCCAATATCGCCCTCTTTACCTATGCGTAACTTATATTCTACCTACAATACCAAGTCCCTAAATACAGGGGCAGTAGGGCCTTCCAGTATCAATCGTAGGTTCCCGTACCAAGAGGTCCAGTTATTACATTAAGATAGTAGTTCATCGTTTTGCCAATATAACCTATGCAATAAACACTATTGACTATAATGATCACGAAAGGTTTTCATAAATACTCGCTGCCGGTAAGATTTAGGGCATTTCGTCGTCAGGGTAGCTAGATGCGATAGTTTAGGGAAAGACAAGGACGGATCATGAAAACGATCTGTAGGGAGCATATTGCCTACCGCATTATATAGTTTTCGAGTAAACTCACGGTGGGAACCTGAAGAGGATTTTCCAGTCGATAACCGCCATCCGCCCTCAGGGGGCTATTGTGACTTTAAAGGCAACTCACGAATGAGCGATTCGATAAAGGACCTCAAACTCCGGAGATGGCATGTGCATCCGCACATCAAGGAACAGCTCAATATTGTAATATTAATAGCTCAATGGTAGGAGACAGACTGTGCCACTACGGAAGATATGGCCCACATATGCACCTTTATAGACAAGACGTACTTCTACAGGTATTTGGGACTCATGGTGAGTATAGGATTTCCGACGATATAAGGGAAGATACTTGTGTCCCTTGCAGCCTGGGCCCTCGCGGTGCTACCTGAGAGCATGAAATGGACTCATATTAACCCCTCTTCAGGGAAGCGCCTAGAAGTCATACTGCCTATCCCGGACGTGGATGGTAGGACGAGCAAGATTAACTATAAGTCAAATTGCAGGAAATGGCTTAGATGGCATACGGTCGGTTGTAGTTGTGTAGAAATTTGTGCCCTGTGTCTTTAAGTAGATTAGGTCATAGATAGATACCGGCCAGGCTCTCGCTCTCATCGGCCGCGTAAAATAACGTATCATTGCGAGCTATGTTATGATATTCTAGAAATGTGAAACGTAATGAAGTATGTTGAATTATCCGCATCATTAAGAAAGGGACTCAGGTCATCGAATCTCGACCATGTATTCTATCATCATACTATGGGGTTATCTTCGGCTTTGTGTGTTAAACAAGGTACATATGTGAGAGTTACATGATATCTTCAAAGGACACATCAAGAAAAAGTAGAGAAGACCCCAATCTATTGACTGAAAGTAGAACAAGGACCGCTAAAACCGGGCCCTTCTTCACAATGATCTAATGAGCTTTACCCCTTAACACGAACTTTACCATCACAGATGCCACGAAAGGGCACACCTACTATTAGGGCCAATTTACAGGTAACGCTCCCGGCTCCTAACCAGAGCTACTACACTTGGGCGGTATCCCGGACATTGATAGGCGTAAAAGTGAACGAAAGAAGGCGATCTCAGCATATGGTTCACATTCTCAAGCATATTTATCGTATAATTGATGGTAGAAATCGAAGCTGCCTGCCCCTCTGATCTCAGAGCACAATCGCCTTTTTCCTTTTGGGATAAACATGTGCCGGGACGCGTCTCCCAGCGAAGCAAAGGAAATATCCGGCGAGTGGCTGGTAGAGGCTACTGGTAAGGGTGCCAAAAAAAAAAGCACCAGTTCACAACATGCTCACGTCCTAGTTTTCGGGCTCAAGAGTATGAAAAGAATAGCCTGACCGTTCACCTTGTATATCTTCTACGTAGGTTGCTGACCTTCACCTCTCTGGACACGGCAAAGCTTGTGATTGCCTACAATATAGTAGAGTAGTATTATCGTCTTCTCAAGTGTGTGTTTATGTCTTGTATTCCTGTCCTCATTGGTCCTGATACCAGTACTCCGGTATCATTTGTGCTACGGGGAAGTTGAAGGAAGAGGAGGCTCTTTTAAAAATCTCACATATATGTACCCAGATGGTATAAGGTATGGATAAGGGGCGATCTATATACCATTATGAAAGATCAGATGTCATATCGTGGTCAATAATGCTAAATTTTAGTTATAAAAAGAACATCAACACTTCCATGGTGCTTCAGGAAGAATTGCATATCAACTTGACGCTTCTGCCTCTACTAAATTGTCTAAACTGGGCGCTTTTAGAAGGTTTAAGCGCAAGCACGGGCTTATACCTTGATGAGGTTTGAAGCCCGCCAGGGCACCCTTGCCGGGTAGTGAATATCTTATGACCATCACTCACGAGAATATAGGATCCGGCAATGACGCTTGTCGCTTTAAGGCTAGGGGAGATCTGGTCTACGCCCAACAGTATATACTTTCCGTGCCTTGTTCCGCCATTGTGGTGAGAGACGACTAGTGTATAAGCTAAGACCAAGAAGAGAGTCTGCACTTAACCTAAGAGAGCCCAACGTTGAAGCTCTAGTGCAGGAGCTATATTCCAAAGCATAGCGCCAATCCGAGCGTAGACTTGCCAACGGGGCGGGTAATCACACCATTCATGGAAATCCGGCAAGGTTATTCTGCCTATAAGATGGACTAACGATCGACGGCAAGCTGGGCACGGACGACATAGCGCTGCACCCTAGATAGTCTCGTCCACTCTGCCCGTATTGTCAGCTTCTGGAATCCCGAGATTTATGCCGCACGTATTCGTTAGGCGCGGAGCCCTCAAGGAAGAACCCTATCGCTTTGTCAGTAGACCAACGGGGATCCTGATCACGTAGTTTCAGAAGTCGATCTTTGTCCCTATCGGTGGGACCGGTTGTTGTCCCGGCACCGGCGACCAAACGGTCTTCCTTGGCGGGCTGGACCAAGTCACCCATCCGCAAATTCTTAGACCGGAGGGTAGAGAAGGGGGGGGGGGGGGGGGGGGGGGGAAGGGAAGGTTGGACAATTTTTTAGTTGCCCCCGAAGAAGCTGTTTTAGGTGGTGGTGGGAAAGTTTTAAACAAATTAATGGAAAAAAAAAAAGTAAAAAAAATTAA